>JAZAVI010000058.1:0-505000 GCA_036326025.1 Chrosomus eos
CACATTTAGCTGTGCTACGAGCTACAGGTCAAAGGCTGCATTTACACTGCAAGTCTTAATGCACAGATCCGATCTTTTGACCATATCAGATTTTTTTGGCCCACCTGTTTACATTAACTTCAGACAGTGTCCGATATCTGTGTAAGGCTGGAAGCTTACGCTGCAATTTTGAACCAATAATTGGAACAAAAAGCAGTTGAAGGATGACGTGTATAATTCAAATATTTATTTGACTCCAATATAATTAATCTTACTCCATTAAAGGGTAACTAAACCCTAAAACAACTTTTTTTGTTAATGATCTGTAAGACTGGGGCTTTATTAATGCTGTTCATTGATTCAAGTAATTTCTTTGACATTTGGGTAAAAAGAGTTTTAATTCGTCAATATATGGTGTAAAAACGTCTGAGTGCTGCCCTCTTCAGGTTGAATGGTGGCTACCGCAGTTGAATATTCCTATTGGAAGTTGTGGTGCCCTGTGACGTAAGAGGGTACCAGCTAATCACGCCCTAGCCTACAGAGAGACGTGTCTTAGGTGCACGCCCCCCTCCGCTGGGCTCCGCCCACTTTTCCAGCATTTTTCTAATATTGCCCGTGGGTGGAGTCAGGCTCTGACCAGGGGTTTAGTTACCCTTTAAAGTTGTTGTTATATTCTTTACCTCTTATTCTTTAAAGGTAAAGGTCTTTATTAGAACTGATTGGAAAAACGTAGGATTTAACCTGAACGTTTAGATAACAAAAGTTATAATCGAGGCCGTAAAAGCCTTTCTCAGAGTATGAGGTTACGCACCGGTGTGCGGGAGTGGCGAGGTTAAAGCCTTTCTCCAAGATCAACAGATACCTTTCCTTCTTATACCCTGAGCAAAGCATAGTTAAACATGAGTGGACTACCAACACCGAAACTGACCGACAGGAAACCAAAAGATGAGGCAAATGACCCTTCGCGTGGAGCTTGATTGACAGGTGTTCTAACCAATCATACTTCGCCATCCGCCATTTTGTCCGAAAAAGCAGCCAGTAGAGTTAGATTAACATGGGAGGATTTGAACTTGGTAAAATGAATATACTGACGCCTTTCCGCGGTTAAAACAACATTACTTCTTTTGTTCGTTAATGTTTATTTGATGCTATAAATGAACTAGAAGGAAGAGATGATCAGTTCACAAGCAGCTTTAACTGATGCTCTACAGCGATCTGCCACGACACATTAAAGAGCCACAAAACGGTATTTATTGTTTAAAGCTATAGTATACGATGTTGAAAATCGGTCGAGAAAGCCTGAGACGGTAGGGAAGTTTTAAAAAACTCATCCCGCCCCTCCACACACACACACACCCCTCCCCTCTGTGCTACCTGATCCTTCCCACCGGGAAACGACCTGAACAACGTCACTCAGTCAAGCTGTGATCACCGGTAGTAAGCATCGGAACTGAGATGTAGATGCTTCAAATGACCTCGCTAATGTCCACATCATATGTAAAATTGCATTTAGACACTTGAACTTAGTTGCTTCATCAACAATTCAATGTCACGTTTGAGTTCACGTCAACGCAAGATTAGCAACACATGAAATGTTCTAAACTCCCCACCACCACTAGTACTAGTATTGCTAAGGTTTTCAGTAATTGTTATTGCAGCACATCTTGTTCAAATTCCGATCGGCTCGAACAGAAACCCGCTAGGCCTACTGAAATATATCAGGACTGCCAACTTTTGAGTTCATCTTAGAGTGAGATTTTGGGGGGCGTGGCTTGGGTTATGGGGGAGGGGCTTGTTGAGGGGCGTGGCTTGGGTTATGGGGGAGGGGCTTGTTGAGGGGCGTGGCTTGGTGTGGGAAAAAATACAAACACAAAATCCTTGCATTAGCAGAAGTGTATTAAGTATATATTGATTGTCAAAGTATTTGGTATCTGTACAGAATTTCTTGGGAGATTTACATTACATTTAATTTTACATTTAACATTTTAATTGACATTCTGTTCTTAGAAAACAATTATTAACATTAACTACTAGGCATGTCCAGATATTTGTCATCTGGAAATGTTTTGTACTGTTTTTTTATGATAAAGTTATGTAAAAGAACTGCTCAGTGCTGCAAAACAAACAACTCTGCTAATGATAACTTAATTCTATATAACAGCATAGGCTTATTAGTCCCCCTCTCCCCTGTGTTTGACGATTATTGACACAAATGTCACGCAATAATGATACATTATAAATGAATACAGTGAGGTTATGTATTAATACAAAATAAATACTTAATAAAAAATAGATGCCTACTTAAATAAAAACGTTTTAACTTTTACTTTACTCTTTTAGGCTACTAACTCTTTGAAACTTCTTAAAACATACTGTCTCAAAACATATAAAATAAATTATTTGCTAAAATAATGACAAAACTGAGAAATCAGAAACATAATGAGAGCAAGGGTTCAACAATGACAATTATTGTTGAAAACTGTAAAAATATTATTATTTCTCCACTGTCTCAATACAGTGTAACTGTCCTCAAAATCGTTTTTATTATTATTATTTTAACAGACTTTGTTGGATTGTACATGACAGAATCCAACAAAGTCTGTTCTGTTACTATAATAACGGTATGATGTACTGGCGCTCGTTGTATATGTGTGTATGCAATGTATTTTTCCCCTCGGGGCTTGCCGTAGCTAGGAATGGGTCGTGCGCACTTGGTGGAGTGTCGCGGGCATTTGGAGTTAGTGATCTGATCTGATGTGTGTGGTATAATAAAGTGGAGAAGAGTTCAAACTGCTATGTTTATTTATTTATTCAAACTGCTACCCTTACACCTAGAAGTTCCCCTGCGGCTGTTTTCTCCAACTTAAACCGATACCGGGACTATGCGCAGTTGCGCACGAATTGTCTATGCACGCGCGAGGTGTCTAGATTATTCGCATGACTATAAGGCCAACGCTGGCAGACACAGAACTGACGAACTGACACGCTACAGCGATCTGTCACATTTCAAAGAGCCAAAACGTTATTTATTGTGTGAATCTCGTAAAAATATTGACAGAATCTGACAGCTGTGGATTTGTTCCATATCAAAAGTAACCTTCTCTGTCTTGTCTGTCGGTCTCAGTGTCCTCTTTGTCCGCGATTTTTCTCTGCGTGAGAAAATGGATGTGTGGCATGAGAGCGTGTGAAAAGGGTCAATTGCGTGAGTCTCACGCTCAAGGACTTCAAGAAATATAATTACTTTGACCCGTGGCCGTGATAGGCGATGCTAAACGGCTAACAATCCAATGCCGACTGGCAGCATGAGCAAGTTGTCAAACTGATAAAAAGCTATTTATGTAACACGTCACACCATAAATAAATGTTTACCTGCTCAACAAAAAGTCAGCTGTGTCAGCGCCCGGTCTTCAGTCCCAGATATTCCTGAAGCTTCCTCCAACGGTCAATGGTGGACCCTATAATTATCCTACTCAGAGTTCGGCGTTCTTCACATTTTTTTTTAATCTCTGCTCGTTCCTCTAATGACTTTCTCTTTCGTCCCAACTTTACTGTAGGGGCAAGCAGGGGCCGCTTGCTGCTGTCGTTTTTTTTTTTATCCATTGCTTTATCCATTGCTGATCTGATGCTACTTAGCTAGCTACCATAGACTGTCAGCTGCTTGCTCGCGCGGGGGGCGGGTGCGGTTGGGTGGAGACGCGAGCGCCAGGCGGAGTTTCAAGTGGAGCTGGTGATTGGATGAGAGCAGTTGACCAATGTAAGCTGTCCGGCCGGATCAACTTCTCTGCGGCTGTACAGCCAATAGAGTGAATGGATTTTTTTATTCTTTTTTCTATTCATATTGTTAGGATTGTACTATATAACCATAACCAGCATCTAAATGAAGATATTAATAATGAACAATCTTTGAAATCGTATACCATAGCTTTAAATTTCTTTCAAAAAATGACCACATTTGAAAGCTTAGACTTTGTTTAATATGTTTAATATCAAAAGTAACCGAAAAGTAACCTGGTCTGTCCTGTCTGTCAGCGTGTTGTCAGTCTCCTCTCTGCTCCGCGATGTATTTTTCAATGCGTGAGAACATGGTGAGAGCATGAGAGCGGCGTAGCTTGTCGGGCATAGCGACAGTAACTAAGGAGGGCGGGTCTTTGCGAAGGGTCAATTGGGTGGTGATCAAGAGGGGGAGAACATTAACATATTCTCCTCAATGCATGTTTAACCAATAGTACCTAGATTGTACATTAGGATACTTTAATATCTCTATTAAGTTCACCACCATTCATTTCAGTCTATAAGCTGTCAGATGAGACCAAACATGACATAACTGCATATTAGAACACACTAGTAAATAAACAGTATGTAGTTGAAAGCATATGTCCTGTGAAGCGAATGGTACAGACGTGTTATTGAGACTCTGTCTCTCTCGACAGAACCGTCCTGTGCCTGGAGTGTCCCAAAAGCATATTGATGAAATCCCTTGCACTAGATAGGCATTAACATACTGTGATGATGAAGGCCATTGTGCCACATTTAGTTCTCATGTATAGATTTAAAAGGCTTTTTTGAAGTACTATTCAAAGGAGAATCGGATATGCGTGTAGACGGAGGTCGGATGTCCAGATATTGGATCTGTATCTGATTTAAATCCACATTTGGAAGCGGCTCAGATCGGATACGTAAAAATCGGATCTCGTGCGGATTTTTGTGTTTACACGTGTGCAACAAATTCCTCTCTGTGTCAGATGTGAGTAAAAGATTGGATTTTTTGTGCCAGTGTAAATGCAGCCAAATACACATCATGGGTCAGTATATGTGCTGCTATTCTGGAGTATACCTTGATAATTAACATGCACAATTTTGTTTTTGTGCACACTTCCCATAAAAAATTCTAGATAACCTTTTAGTGAAATAGTTTTCTGGACACAATAATTTTCCATCAAGCCCAGATTCACTGCATCTCTCTGTAGCAGGTCTATGAGTCTCCAGATGTTCACAAACATGCAGTTTTACAAGCCGGTTTTCTCTGTGCTGACGTTTCTCACTTCTCCTGCTTAAAAGCCAGAAAGATCTTAATTTCACACTCTGTATTCATAAAGAAAACCATGATCTAGTGAGCTTTTGCCCCTCTGCTCGTGAGACGTTTCTATTCTTATGAGTTTGCTTTAGGATATGCTAATATATATGTATGTATATTTGTATATTTAAATGTTCCAAGAAAAATGTTACATCTAGATAACTAACTAGAGCTTGTCTTTAGAACAATAATTACGTTTTTTATCAACTGTTGAACTGTTCTGCAGGTTTTTGAGTCCTGCTGCAGAGGAAGCCTGTCAGTATGTGAAGAGAGTTGTGGGTGAAAACCCGTTCCTCCAGAGAAAGCTGAATCTGAGTGGACATAAACTAGGAGACACACGAGTGAATCAGATCGCTGCTCTACTGCAGGATAAACACTGTCAACTCAACACACTGACGTGAGTATTGCTCATTTATTTATAATTTTACTTTACTTTTAGTTGTAATGTTAGCTGATGATAATATTTCCAGACAGACAGTTTGATCATAGGTCAATAATTATTTCAGTTACTGTAGAGGCAGTGGATAAAGCAGGGTTCTCAAGTCTCACGCATTGGCCGTGAGACACACGCAATTCAACCAGTTCACACGCTCACACGCCACACCGTGTACTTCTCACGCTTAAAAGGCAATGCCAATCAAGTTGTCCTGCAAGCTTTATATATAACGTTTTATAAAACGGTTAGTTCCAATCCTTGATTCTGATTGGTCAATTGCTGTGTTTTATTCACGATAAACACGGCTAAGACCGCTTTACCCAACGGTTCTATGTATCACTATACGACACCCCTAGCAACCACCCTTAGCAACTTAAACACTTGTTTGATCTCATTGATATTGTTCATTTCAGCTAGAGTAGAGTATTGTGAGAGATCGAGTAAGCGAGTGTTCCTGCATTTACAGTAGACATAGCATTTTCCTTCAGGTCAGTCCTATATTCATAATACACAAATCCGTTTGAATGTCCGCTGCGATATCTTGTCCTTTTAACAGTTATGGGGTTTTCCGTTCCTATAGTCATCTGTCAGTTGCGTCTTTCTTCTCCGTGATCACAAGTTTGAATCCTTTCAATGTAAAAGTCTTCTCTACTGACTGACTCACTCATAAAGACAGTCTTTGCCGCCATCTATTGGCGAAATAATGTATGTAACTTATGTTGCTGTTTACGGTCAGGGACTATTTTTTCCAGCGGAGGGAAGGCTTTTAGTGATTTTACTTCATGAAAGTTGCATAGATACATTTTTTTCAGCATTAATATTTTTTTTGTGTGGTAACCGTTTTATAAAAGCAATAAGGTACTCAAGGCTAGTGCTGTATCGTGAATAAGTCACGGCTGAAGGGGTTGCAGGCACGACGCGAAGCCGTGGCTTATTCACGATACAGTACAGCCTCTCGTACCTTATTGCTTACGTATACGAGGCGCAGGCACACACAGTGAAGTCTCCTGCCGCCAGCACGTATCTCGTCCAGATTGCGTTCGTCTAGGCAACATGTGCGAACACACGGAAGTTGACGGAACATTCTCGGTCACCGTACGTTCGTTACTAGGTAACCAACGACATTGCGCGAACACATGTTGTGGTGGAGAAGGTAAGTTGGAAGAAAGCTCGTCTAACATTTTTAGGCTAGAACATTTAATATATAGCCCATCGTATACAGTATTATTGATGCAGTCAAAAACTCTACAACTACTGTAACCAGGCCAGAAGCGTTGGCTCAGTTTGGCTAGCTAACATTATCTGAAACTAAGGGAAATGTTAGTGGGTATGGGAAGGAATGAAGATGTATTTCTTCATTTTATTTCAAATTATATATTATACTGTATTAATAGTCTTTCTAGTTGCATTAAGGCTACATGTATTAAAGCAGAGTGCTCTGGGTAATATTTTATATCCTATCAAAACATACATTAATTTTTTGCATTGCCATTGCATTTATATTTTTCAAAGATGTCAGGGAAAAAGTAAAAAGATATTTTATCATTCGGGGCACCAAAGGGTAAGCCCCCTAAAAAAGCAATTTGTTATATTTTTTAAATATAACATTAAATGTGATGAATTGCTCTGTCATTTATCAGATTTACCAATTGTTATAATGTCAATTTGTTATGGAGTGAGAATCATGCCGAAACCTCACACACACACAAAACACACACACACCCAAAAATCGTTGGGTGTTTTACTTACACCCAACGATTCACAAACAAACTCAGTGTGGTTTGCAAATACAAAACATCACTCACAAACTAATGCATTTTGTTCTGCAAATAAAAAACTTACCTATCAAAGAAATATAGTATGTTTTTACATATACATAGAAACGTATTTCTTCAATGACAAAAATATCCTCCAAGTACAAACTAAAATCTTTCAAGTACAAAAAAATATCATTCAAGTAAAAAAAAAATAAACTTCAAGTACAAAACAACTGTGTTGGCGCTGACCCGGAGAGAGTAGTCATGAAACAGCTTCACAAACAGTCTTTTCAACCTCATAGTATCATTATTTCTGTGATAAAATAGTTCAAATGATCATAGAAGTACTGGGATAAAAGTTTAAAGTTTAAATATAAACACTGATGTCTACGATAGCGATCAAAATAGAGTAAATCAGCTTTTGATAGAAACTTGGCGCTTAAAATAACGCATCGATTACATTGTTTCGCCACTAGGTGGCGACAAGTGACTCGAAAGATGAACTAATCATTTCTCTTTCCGGGACTGACAGCATAGGCTCTATGGGACTGACAGGAAGAACGAAAGACTCGGACCCGGCCGAACCCGAGACTCGAAAGATGAACTAATCATTTCTGTTTCCAGTAGAGATTCAGAAACTATATGTTGCGCAATGCGCATGCGCGGTCAACACAAAATGAACGAATTACTCTCTGAGACAACTCGGTAGTCCCGAGTCATATTAAAGATTTGTTCAAAATTAACGAATCGTTCATGAACGACACATCACTATCGGGTTTGGCAGCTTTCCCGCTGGAAGACTGACTACTTCCACACAGACACACAACACTGGGACGACACGACAAGACAGTGCAGTGTCAGTGTATGAAATGACTGGGAAATGGATATGGAAGGGAGAGTGGAGGAATGGGTGAATGTGAGATCAGCATCGCGTGTGCACGCGCTCCTATGATAGTGACAATGAGAGGAACGAGACGGTGCGGTAAAGTAGGTTTAATGTTGGACATACAATCTTTTCTTCAGCATTAATTGATGTGTAATGGCTTAATAGTCGTGGATGATGCTGTATCTCGTCTAGGTCACATTGTAAATATCAAAAGTGGATTTTAATATTATTCGATGATGTAATTGTTTTAAGAATTAGAAGTGAAAAAGTCCTCACAACAATCCTCACTTGGGCAGTTCAAGTTAGGGAGTGTCTCAAAAGTGCCAAATCGACAACAAAGTTGGTTATGTATGTGCATTGTTCCACAAAAACACTAAAAACGTGATCCTTTTACATATGTAGTTGGTGTTAGTAAATTGATTAAAAATAGATTAAGCCCATTTTTCACTTTTATATTAGGGCTGCACAATTTGGGGAAAATGTCATATGATTATTGAGGTAAATATTGGGATTGCGATATAATAAACATATGGTTTCATGAGTCAACTTGCTTAGTTCTCAAGGAGAATGCACACACAGATTAGTGATAATGCTGAAATGAGTATTTCTCAACTCAAACTAGCAACAACAACTAAATGATGTCTGGATAAAATGCCCCCACACACACACACAATTAAAAAAAAAATAATTATAACCATCCAACATTACAGTGATTCCATCATTACAATTTAAAGCTATTGATTTTTTTTACATTAGGCTTCAAGAAATATAACAACTTTTCATTTAAGTGAACTTCAAACAATCCTCACAAACCCACAAAAAAAATAAACCCTCACGTCATATTTTACCTGTGCCTGCATCGATTATAAATTAGATATTAGGGATGTCCCGATACCATTTTTTCTGAACCCGATCCGATACCAAAAATTCAGAGTATCGACCGATACGATACCAGCACAGTTTAAAAAAAAAATCAAGTAGAATTTCTATAACTCTGTGTGTCGAACTGATAATCACTCTTTTGTTTGTTAAACGCAATCTACTTAATACAGACAACTTCATTATAAAAAAATAAATGCATATTATAAAACAACAAAATAGATTTTTGTCATTGCATGCATGCAAAATTGTTGTTGGGGTCTCCCAGAACAATATTACGAACATTTCAAATGCCATAATAGGTGACTTTAATGACTTATATTCATTTCTATCTCACATTATATTATAGTATGGCTTCAGAACACTTATAATATAGTGCACAAAAACTTTATGGTGCTTTACAATGCTTTTGTGGGGCTTAACAATAAAACAGAATAGTAAACGCACAATATTGGATTTGGATCGGCCTCGTCTGACCGATACCCGATCCGGCAAAAATGGCAAAAAATACTGAGGATCGGGACATCCCTATTAGATATAGAATTAATCCTTATTAAAGTTACAAAAGTTCTTTAGTCCAAGAGCAGGGAGTGTTTTTCTCTGTTCCTTTTGCTCTTTGATTAACTTTAACGACAGAGATAATTAGTGTTTACTGTGTACTGTCCCTTTAAGAGCAGCCGCTGCTGACAGAGACGCGGATCTCACACGCGCCTCATTCTCTCACAACTCTTTACGTTCATCATAAGACTGCTCTTATGTTATGAAGATACTCGACAAAACTACATTTTGGCATAATTGTGTGTTATTGTTTGTTCAAGCGTAATAGAGAACTGTATTCTGGCTCGTGGTCTTGTGCGATATGTGTGATACTGGCGCATATTTTGTCTCGTCACGCATGAATGGTTTAAAAGCATTTGCACGAATAAGAGCGGGATCATGTTACGCTAGCCAAAGGATGACAAAAATTAACAGATGTTATGCGTTTCATATAAAATCGCAGCATTTTGCGTCACATAATCGCATAGGCTTGACATCGCGATTGCGATATGTCTCTTCCACTTTTCCTTTCAACCCGGAAAAACCAGATTGCTAAGAAAAACGCAAACAATATTATTATTATTATTATATAATATTTAATACTGTACATATGTTCACATCTCAAAACAATTGTTTTGGGGTTTCATGACCCTTTAAAAATGATATGTAATGAATGTGTAAACACAAATACATACACGATTTCAACCTTTGTTTTGTTACAATGTTGGTAGTATATTTAAATGAACAATGTGTAGTCTTTCTCCATGTTTCTGCACCTGGATATCCCTGTTTATTTATCAGCAAAAGTCTTCTGGATGAAGCTGAACACGTTAGTTGATCATCATAGATCTGAGTCATTTTCTCTTTCTGTCTTCAGTCTGCTGTAGCTCTTCAATAAGATGATCATCATAGATGTGAACAGGGTTCTAAATTAACACCCGCCAACCCGCCAAATGCGGGTAAAAATTCGTTTTGGCGGGTGTTAATAAAAACTTACTAGCCAGTTTGGCCGGTGATGCATAAGGTTCTGTTCTCGGTCATTTATCCCCCTGGCAGTACTTCCTACATTTCCCATGAACACTGTGCCGTAATGCTACGTGAGGACGTTTCATACGCCCATTGGCTGCGCGCAGTTTGCAGTAAAACCAGCGCGAAAAATGATCATGGAAACGAACGGAGCAATCCACCAGAAAACACAAGGAAGATGAAGAACGAACGGAGCCAGAGCAGGGAGCATAGACTGAAAGAGGAGGGACCAAGTAAAGTAAAGTAAAAAGTTAAGATTAAACTAAATGCGGCAGTGGTTGGGACAGACTTCTGGGTTTAAATTTAAATGTTGTTTAACAAGAGATAGGATACGTTATTTTTTTTAAGTTTAAGGTTTTTGTCATTATTTCTGAACAAGCTTATACATTAGGCAATATACACAACAAGCTTACTATATATATTAAGGTTTTCTTTTAGTTGAAAACATTAAACAATATGTGTAAACAAAAAATATAAACAAAAGCATTTAAGCTCAAGCAGAGTGGACGGGGAAAAAACGCAAAAAAAAGCAGACGCGCAATTATCGTACAGAACGTACATACTCGAGTCAGTATATGATTATCGTGTTTATATTGTTTCACGTTCAAGTTGAGAAAAAAATATATCATGCTTGTGTGAGAAAACGCGCTGCGCTGACAGACGTTACAGAGACGCGCGCGTGTGTCAAAGTGACAGCACTTTGCGTTTTCTGTGCTTAAACCTGTCTCCCTCAAAATCATTTTGCTACCAGAAGGTATCATCTCGTATCACGATTCCATCGGGGTTCAGCTGCTTACCTGCAGTCGTTAATGCAGTGATGGATAGCTGCTTAACCCTCTGGGGTCTGAGCTGTTTTCGTGCTCTTTCTGTGTTTTGGTATGCCCTGACATTTGTGCTTATTTCAGCTACTTAAAACATACCATTTGCCAACATATAAATTTGCGGTATTCAGCACAAACTCTGCTACAATAATATGTGAGCAAAATGGATGTACATGTTTGCATTTTATAGAAAAAAAATAATATGCGTGGTTAGTACGTTTTGGGAAAAAAAATGTCACCGCAATAAGGCCATTTAACACATACTGAATAGTTGAAAACAATACTTTTGAGTTACTATTCTTGTAGGCTAGAATTTTTACTTCAAAATAAAGTGAAAATCATTCTGACCACTCTTTCAGAAAGATCAATATAACGATTTGAATTTCTTACATCAGTTTTTGGGTCAGCAGTGCTGTATGCGTGGGAGTGTTAATGCCCATGAATATTAATGCGATTTACACCTGGGAAGACTAAAGACACTCCCCCACTCCCCCAATGGCTAATGGCCCATCAAGGTGCTGTGAGGCAGCCTGAACTAAGAATGATTCACAGATGAAAAGAACAGCATTTATTCAAAATAGAAATCTTTCCTAAGAACATAAAGACTTCAAGTCATTCATATCACTTAACACATCCTTTGAAAAAAAACAAAAACATAAAAAGACCAAACTTGTTTTTTTATATAAAAAAATGCATTCAAAGAATTCTATAAAAAAAAACGATCACTATCACTAATCAAAACATGGATCCATGAGAGGTTTGATCCTGAAAAGACGGTCATGTTCAGGTGTGCCCCTCTTTCTGTCATTCTCCTTATCTGCATCTGGGTGACTCATGTGCACATTCCATGAAATGGTGCGGTATCTGTCCCTGGACATGAGTGTAGCAGGAAAAGGCAAAGAGAAAAGACTGTCTTGCCGCCAGTAGTCCCTGACAGAGCTCATCTTCACCATGGCCATGTAAAACACCAGCCCAATGTAGCGGTACATCTCACTGATGCTGACATCTGTCCATTTATATTTGCGGCCCTTTGCAATTGCACCAGCAGCCTGAGCATTGGTGTTGTGGCACAGAGTTGACACTGCATTCTCAGAAAAAAAACATTTTGAAGAGACTCTGAGGAGTGTGTGTGTCAGCAGAACTCAGTTGTGGTCCAGGTTTCTGTGCAGGCAGGAATCTCAGAGTCTGTGAATCCATGTCAATGTCAGTCTCTGTTCTCCATGACATTGTGGACTGCTCGTTGCTTGCCTGAATGTTTGTCTTGGCCCTCTTTGCAACAGGTGTCTGATGATCACCATCATCTTTGTAGCTGTAAAACAAACAAACAATTGTGAGCATGTTTATTACACCCCCCAAAAAAAGTAAATCACTAAATGTAATATTGCCCAAAACATTTTTTTTTATAAAGCCATACAGACGCACAATTTTTTATGGAATATGTAAACAGAATTATGCTAATATCTGAATAAGAGGGAATAAGTGTACTTACTCAGTATCATTTTCAATTGTTCTTAAAACTGAACACCTGCCGCGTGCCCTTCTAGTGCGAGTTGCAGGTGAAGGTGAGAGGGATGCTACCACATTCCTATAAAAATAATAATATTAATGAAGGTTGAAAAAAGTAATATACCATCAAACAACAACACATTTTTTGTAAAGCCACACATGCACATACATATTGTTTTCATCACTAAGTATATAAACAAAATTGAACTAACATCTGTAAAATAGTGGGTAATTATGTGCTTACTTTTTCTGATTTCCGCCTGTGTTGCTGCGTGTCCTCCTAGTGCGAGTTGCAGTTGGAGGTAAAGTGTGCAACCTACATTCCTTTCAAAAAAAAGTTGAAACCTATTATTATCATATATTTTACTATTCCAGCACATGCATAACTGATAGGCATTAGCATGCTGATAACACAAAGAAAACATATGTAACCTTATCAACCAACCTCCGAAAATAAATAATAAAATCATACAAGCTCATTTTGCATCACTAAGTATATAAACAAAATTGAACTAACATCTGTAAAATAGTGGGTAAATACTGTACTTACTCTTTCTGATTTCCACCTGTGTTGCTGCGCTCCCTACGAGTTGGAGAAGGTAGTGATGCAACAACATTTCTGTAAAAAAAAAAAAGTTGAAAACTTATTACATAAATATTTCAAAGTATAGTACCATTAGCCTATATGAATAACTGATGTGTCAATAATGGTACACGCGTGCTGTATATGCGTGTCAATGGGCCATTACCGGAGTTAGCACACCTAACACATTTGCGCACATAATCAACCGGGGATATTTACACATTTCAGCACATTTACAACAGATATTTGCGAGCACACACTTCGCTGATGATAATGAGTCAGCATAAATACTATAGTCAAAAATATAATCTAAACATATTCCTTAACATTTTTTTTTTATATATATAATTTACCATATAATACAGCATATAGCATATAGGCTAACTTAGACAATGTAAATGTAATTTAGCATATCATACAGCATATGGCATATAGGCTAACTACTTAGACAATGTAAATGTAATTTAGCATATCATACAGCATATAGGCAAGATAATTTAAACGTAATTTAACATATCATAGCATATAGGCATAACAATTTAAACGTAATTTAACATCATACAGCATATAGGCTAGATAATTTAAACATGATTTTACATATCATATAGGCAAGACAATTTAAACGTAATTTTACATATCATACAGCATATAGCCTATATGCTAGCCAATGTAAACGTAACTAAAACCTGCCTATTAAGATACATTTTACATTTTAATACTCTGAATACTGGATGGCAAGTCTGGAAATAGTCCAACCAGTAATACATGTACATGTTTATATAAAATAGCTTGTCAACTAATGTAAGTTTAAAAGACTTACTCATCCGTATGTGTATCCATCCGATGAAACTGTGAACTCGTCGTCACTATCCAGGACGAGCTGAAGAGCTTCCTCGCCGGTGTAGCGTACCATCTTTCAAACGCGCAGGGAAGTGAATGAAGGTAATGTTTAAACTTGCTGCTTTTAAGGCATTTGCCTGGGGGCGTTTTTCTATTTTGCATAGATCACCTCACACATTATCTTATGAATAGCGCGTTCTGCGAGTGGGTGTGAACACATTAAAGTTAATTAGGTGAGACAGGAGAAACTGTAGTTCTCTTTAGTTTCATACAGATTACATTGCATGAGAATATTTGTTTTAAATGTCGATTGTTTTATTTAAAAGTAGAAATATAAAGCTTTATTTAGATGTGTGTTTCATGTTTGTGTGATAAGTATTAGCCGAGTTTCAGTAGATTTTCCAGACTTGTTTCAGAAAGATTTTTGCGGAGACAGAGTGAGCTGAAAGCGCACCCTATTTATTTTATTTATTTTACAAAAACACAAGGTTTTGATGATAATGTGAGTGTACACAAAAAAAGAAGACCCTCTATAGTTTATAATCATGTATTGATTTTATTTATCTGACCAAAAATGACGAAGTATATTATGTCTAAGTTGCTGCTATGTGAAAAAAATCTGCCAAAACGCGGGCACGCGGTTTTCGACCCCAGAGGGTTAATCAATCGACTGCTGTTTCTTTGTATTTCATGTGATTTCTCATTGTGGTGGTGATATTATGATAACTCAGTTTAATTAATAATTGATTAAAAGTAATTCCATTTTTTAATAGGCTAGCTATCATTTTCATCTAAGCAAACTTCGCGAGGCAGACAACAACATAATGTGATCAAAACACAGCTCCACCAAGTGCAATTAATTATAACTGTGAAAAAAAAATTAAAATTCGAATAGTATTTTATTTTTTTGAATAATAATTACAGATCGAAAATTTGAATATTTGTGCACATCCCTAATAGGCTTGTTGCATAAACAGAACGTTCTATATATCCGGGTTGTAACGGTAGGCCGCACAACTTCCGGTTACTCCTGTCAGAGCGAGTCTGACAGCGAGCAGCTGCTTGTCAGAGTGAGAACGCTAACGTTAACTTTAGTTAGTCAACGAGGAAGATGGCATTTTACACACGATGCTTGCAGGACCTGCCAAGGACTACAGTTAACGATGTACATAGGATTATACAATCCTCAACATCAGCCCCAAAGAGCAAGCGGGAGAAGGGGTTTAAAATGTATATTTCCAGCTACATTGATAATTACGAAGGTAAGTTAATTTACTATGCTTTGTTTTAGTCTAGTAGCCTAGCCTATGAGCTTTCTTGCTAACCGGTAACGTTAAACATTGAATGAGCCTGATGAATATTATCTTGTTTTAATTGTTTTGATCATAACATGATATTATTCTTAACTCAGTGTCAAACAAAGAGCCAGAGACAGGGAGAGTGAGCGTCCGCGCTACCTGCCACAGGTCACTGAGGAAGAATGAGAAACCTCACGACCTCAGAGTAGGATCTAAGATAGTTCAGTTGTTCCAGCCAGTTCTGCTCCAAACATGTCCTGGGGATTTTGTGTCGCTAGTATAGGTTCTGTATCAGTAACATAGGCAGAAAATAGCACTCGGATATCTAGCCTAGCCCCCATGAAAACTCCAGGAACTGCTTGTGACGGCTGTTGTTTATTATTTAAGTTAAGTTTGTATGGTAAGTTAAGTTGTTGTAAGTTTGTTGGAGTTTCATTTATCTGTATGTTCACTATTCATGTAACGTTTTTGACTTGTAATAGCCTACTAACATCTCACATATGTAATACTAACATATTTTAATGTTTATAAAAACAGAACTAAAAACGACCATTTTTGATTTTGATCCATTTCCTGTGCCTGTACTATATGTAAGATGGCAATGGTTATCTGTAATGTGATTTATTTTGTAAAATTGTCCTTTTTTTTTCTTTTCTTTTTAAGATTACACTTGAGCACTCATTCCCAGTGCAACTGTGTGAGGCTGCGTGTTCATGTGTGGCTGGTAAGGCACTGTGCAATCACAATGTTGCACTGCTCTATCAGACAGCACACTACTCGCAGCTTCAGATCAGTGCTGTACCCCCTGTCCTTAGTTGCACTGAAACAGAGCAGCGCTGGCACAAGCCAAGGTCTATGGTAAGTCTGAGAGCATTAACCACACTGTTTCATAGTGTAGTCAGTCAGCTGAATTGGTATGTGTGCAAAGCTTGCTTTCATAAAAGACCATTACTATAAACAGGGTGTGAAGCCAGGCCGGGTCAGAGACATGGTCGTGTTGGCAGCCAAACCCAAGCAAAAGACGGTTGGAAATGGTGTAAGGTAATAATGTTTTATCTTATTTCTATAATTTAGATTAAACATGATTTAAATATGAAAATAAACACGTCTGAAACACAGCATGTTACCATGTACACAGGAGCACACTTTACAAAGCACTGAGGGGAGAACTGCCAGATGTGGACATGCTCAAAGTGGCTGAGGTGTACAGTGATTTCCCTGCAACCTTGGCACCACTCATCACCACCATGGCCATTAGTTCTGATGTTCCGTTAGTCCAATCAGCACTAGGGGAAGTGCAGGAGGGAAGTGCCATCGCCTCTCAGCACCCAGTAGCACCCACCAGGACCATCCATTTGCACTCAGATGCACCTCCACCTCCACTTCTGCCATTGGCTAATTACAGGTTGGAGCCTACAACCTGTCAATTTGTTTGCAGTGAACAACAACAACTTCATCTGGTCTCCCTGCAGACAAGTATTGAAATGGCCAGACAGGTGGAGGCTTCCACACGGGACCAGAGCTTGTCTGCAGAGTGGCATCAGGTTCGTCGACCACGAATAACGTCCTCACACTTCAGAGAATTGTGCCATGTTCGAGGTGAGAGTACAGCACAGCAGCTCGCTCAGAGGATTTGGAAGGGCACTGTTCAAACTGCTGCCATGAAGAGGGGCCTGGTACTTGAACCTGTTGCCATTGAGGAGTACTGCAGGGTCAAGAACACCAACTATTGGCCTTGTGGGTTTATCATCCACCCTGATGCCCCCTGGTTAGGGTCTTCTCCTGACGGGGTTGTATTTGACCCAACCGAAAACCCTCCCTATGGTTTGGTTGAGATTAAATGTCCAAATTGCAAGAGCTATGTTGATTGTAAGTACTTGAAGTTGCATGGCAACACCATGCAATTAAAACGGCAGCACAGCTACTACTGGCAGGTCCAAGGCCAGCTTCTAATAAGTGACTTTGTGGTGTTTGCAGAGGATGACATGGTCATCCAAAGAATCTACAAAGATGCAGAGGTTGCACAAATCATTAGGGAGAAGGGGGATCACTTCTTTTTTTTATTTTTACATGGCTGTGTGTTTGAAATAGATACTGTTGCTATTTACTGTAACTAAATATTTTTATTAAATCAGTTCTATTTTTGTATGTATTTATTCAATTGAATCAGTTCAGGTTTTATAGATTTGTAAAAATAAACAATAACATCTCTGCATTTGTGAATGTTTGTAAATAAACAACATATCAGTTTAACCCTCCTTTATGTTGTCACTTGTGATCTTTGGGGTCTCCAGATACCCCAGACAATAACATTTAATTTTGTAACAGGATAATACATTTTTTTTTTTACAAATGCAATTTTAAATGGTTTAATGTAACTTGTATGCCCATTTTTGGGAAAATGTAGTTAAAATAAATCTAACCACTAGATGGCTGTTGTCACATTCACCGTCGGTCTTCATCTGTACTACACCGTACTACCGGTTATTGGGTGCTTCTCAATATACCTCCTCGTCTCCTAGCTCCTCTGTCCTCCATACTCCATCCTATAACCCGGAAACTGATCGAGCTCAGCCATCTTGAAGGACATCTCAATTCTCTAATTGCACACAGAGGAGGCGAGGATCGAGGAGTGAGGAGGCTTCCAGAGGAGTGATGAGCGAGGATGCACAGGTGTATCCTATGCAGAAGTGTTTTATCGACTAAACGTGACGCACGCATCAATTCTCCTCCCCCGTCACATCTGTCACAATCATTTTAATTTATACTTTATCATTGCAGTTTATATAAACCACACATCTCACATATTTCAATATGGTAGCTTGCTTTATTGTTATTTATGAATTTCTTAAATAAACAAACTTCAACAGCATAGGGCAGATCCTTTGAGCGCTGCTGATGACGCTGTGAAGTGACGCTCGAGTGATCAAGTATTCCAATGTATAAAAAAGCTTTCATTTGATTCCTCCGTCCTCCTTTTCTTTCCTTGCAGCCTTCCCTCGCGTCCTACAGGGGGTGGAGCTGAGACGCAAGGAAAGGAAGCAAGGAAAGGAAACGAGGATGCACAAAGAAATGAGAAGCACCCCTAGTTTGTGTTCATACACACTTGTTTCGGTTGTTGGATTGTTTGCCTGTTGGAACATTAAACATTTCGAGTTCGCTGCCTGAAACATTACAGCTATATGGCTCCATTATACTATTTGACTATCTGAAAGATATATTTTTACAAGTTGGATTCATATCTAAATGTTATAAAATGTTTTTAAAAAAATTCAAAATTTAGCATTTTTTGTACAGAAAAAAAAAACGTTTCTTAATAATTTTACATTATGATTAGAATCAAATCTGAACAAAGTGTTACAAAGAGAAATGTTGGACTCTTAAGATGTTAGCATTTATTTCAATCATCTATTACTAACTGTAACGGAACAGAAATGAACAATTATATTACATGTTGGGTAAAAATACATGACCATCAATAACAAATGAGCAAGTATGTGTGTGAGAGAGTGTGTGTGAGTGCATTTACAAAGATATATATAGATTTGTAAAAATGAACAATAACATCTATACATTTGTGGATGTTTGTAAACATAGAGTATCAGTTCAAGTTTTGTATAGATTCATAAAAATGAACAATAAAACTTGGAGAAAGAAATTGGAACATTGTAAACTGATTCATAAAAATTCTAGTCCATTCATTTCTGTGTTGCCCATGCCTTGACCAGTGGTCCATTCTGGTAATTCACCAAGAGACAAGCGACGGTGAACAACTGGTCAATGCTCCCACACACTGACAGAGGAATGACTTTATCAAACAGTTTGTTCTCTTTTACTCGCCTGATGCACCTCTCAACATGCACTCTCACACGGGCAATAGACTGTGTCTGCTGGACATCCTCTTTGGTCATCTGTTTGTTTCTTGCAAGGAAAGCAGGTCGGTAAACCTTTCCAGAAAAGAGATTGTCCACAAGAAAGCCTTTGTCAACCATAATGGCCATCTCTGGTGTGAGGAGTTTGGCTATTCCTGACTGCTTAAAAATTTCCCGGTCACTCATGGAACCTGCATACAGAGGTGACACAAAGGTGATGGGACCATGAGGTGCAATGCCAATCATGGTCTTGAAAGTGGTGTGTGACTTGTATGAGGAGTAGACTTCGCTGTGTAAAAGAAGAGAAGAGGGAGTTTGGCAAAAGATTTCTGTGCAGTCAAGCACCACTTGTGTGTCTGGGAACAAAGCAAACTCAGGTGGTAGATGAGCCTTTAATTCCTCTGGTGGTATCCACAGGCGGATGGAACCCAGTAGATAATAGAGTAAATGTGTCCACGATGTAATTATTCTGCTTGCTGTGGTGGTATGGATGTTGAAGCGTTTGGCTAGGTCCCTCAAATGCAGGCCCACAGAAAGGTGCATCAAGAAAAGCAGTAACTCATCTATCGGTGCTAGTTTCTGTTAAAAAACAAAAACACACTAGAAATCACTTGTACTGTAGTATTAATGTATGTTGCCCTAACAAATCATCTGAAAACACCCTTGATTAATACTGGAGCCTTTGACAGTCAAGATATGTCAAGTAAACTGTAACAAATGTTAAGACTAACAACATAACTTACTGATGGTCTCAGAAGACTAGGTTCTTTGGAGGCAGCATGGACACTGGTGATCCGTACCATTTTAGTTGTTGCAGCAGGCTCCACCAATTGCCAAAAGGCCTGGAAATGCTTGTATGATGCAAATCTGCAATGAAATTATAATCACTTTAGAACTTTATGTTCATAATAATACAAAGTGATGACTGACATATTATTGATGGAACAACATACTTTTTTAAATTTTACTTCAGTTTCTCAAAAAGGAAATTTTACTTTTACTCGAGTACATTTTAAGGGAGTAATTATACTTTAACTTTAGTATAGATTTTCAGTACTATAACCCCCACTGCAACCCAGACACACAGAGTTAGCTACTACATACAATTGCATAATAGCATGGACCAACCTTGTGTAAAAACGAATATCCTCATCAGATCCTTGGAGGTGCTGGAGTCCAAACCGAGACAGCAGTTGCAGTGATTGGACTTGTTGTTGGAGCTCCTCTACCTTTCTCCTCAGGGCTTCATTTTCATCTGCCAGCTGATGTGTGACAAGTGCAGTAGTGGGGGTGACACAGTAGGCGTGATCACGATGTACAACTTCCTCTGTGACCATCTCGTTGTCAGACGCCATCGGTAGGTCAGGGGAAGGAGGCCTTGGCCGACGTTGCCAGACATTAACCCGAGGTGCCGGTACGCTGAACTCATTCCATGTAAACAAACAAGGGACACTGCCTTTCTTCAGTCGTTTCTCCCCCCCAGTCGTCGTTACAAAATCCTCAAAAAGGAAATGACAACTGCAGACACGAGTGCATTCAGTTGGAGTGAAGCTATCCCTGCGGATCTTGACTAGCCACTTTGATCTCACCTCAATATCCACAGGGAAGCGATGAAAACTAATCGTTCCATTGTATTTCGACGAATTTCCACACATCGGCACACAACAGTGTAAAGACGTTCGTCTGGATTGGCGCTGTAATTTAATTCGTTTTTCTTTTACTCTTGAGAAACTCATAATTGCCGTCTAACTAAACTATCACTCTCTCGCTCTCTCTGACAGGAGATAACAACGTAACCGGAAGTTGTGCGGCCTACCGTGACAACCCGGAAATATCGAACGTTCTGTTTATGCAACAAGCCCATAGATAGATAGATAGATAGATAGATAGATAGATAGATAGATAGATAGATAGATAGATAGATAGATAGATAGATAGATAGATCCCAAACTTGAAATGAAATGTTTGCACTTTCTGTGTTGTATTGTATTTTATGTGTTTTCCATGCCAACAATGTTAATAAAATAATCAAATGCATTCAGTGGCACTCATAATTTCTCTTTTTTTCACCGGAAAAAAATTTGGCTAGTGGAAATTCTGATTGGCTGGTAACTTTAGAAAGTTACC
Source organism: Chrosomus eos (assembly GCA_036326025.1). NCBI lineage: Eukaryota > Metazoa > Chordata > Actinopteri > Cypriniformes > Leuciscidae > Chrosomus > Chrosomus eos. The sequence continues at coordinate 21,622 of JAZAVI010000058.1, forward strand.
AGCCACATTGGCTGGTGATCAAAAAAGTTAATTTAGAACCCTGGATGTGAACTATTGTTATTTCTCTGTCTTCAGTCTGAGTGATTGCAGAATTACAGAGAAACAGAGTCTCATCCTGACTTCAGCTCTGAACTCAAACCCGTCACACCTGAGAGAGCTGGACCTGAACTGGAATAATCTAGGAGACTCAGGAGTGAAAAACCTCAGTGATCTACTGATGAACCCACAATTCAAGCTGGAGAAACTACAGTTAGTATCATTATACTGTACAGCAATTACAGTGTGACTGAAGTTTATTTATTTGAAGACAGCAGGGCTTATGTTTCATTGCTTATAGACGAATCCGGCGAAACTACCGGAAGTAAGCGGGCGCCATAACTGAGCTGTTGTTGCGCCATTGCCTCCTATTGTTTTAGTTGCAACTTGCGTCCACTGGAATAAACAGCCCGCTATTTACGACTGTCACTAACGTTATAACTTTTATAATGTCGAGTGGGAAAACATTTCAGAGAAAACAAAGCATTTTGTTGATCATCGGATGCCAGGCGAATGAGAAAATACTCTTGAATACCTTTAAAGCAACAGAAGGGGCGCATTGGGGCAGTAACGCTAGTAACATTACTGCTATGTCTGTTGTTAATGTTTGATTTGCTTGACTGTGATTAACATGCTATGGTCATTAAATGGCTTTCCTGAGCTAAATGTAACGTTATGTGACATAATTGTTCTCCTGCTGTTATATTGACCTCTTTCCATGGTTTAAAAACACTAATTGGTCGATATTATGTATACTTTCTAGCTGTACCTTACCCTTGCCTTTTGCAATGTGAAAATGAGATAAATAATGGACACAAATGAAAAACATGAATTCGTTTATTTGATGTCATTCAATTATTAATTGTTGCCAAATGGGCAGATCTTTTTATAGTTTCCTCGTTAGCTAACGTTAGCCTAGCTAGCTTGCCAAGCTATTTTCATAAATAATCTGTAAGATCGTTTGTACCTTCATCTGTGACTGGAGACCACTGTCTAACATCATCAACCCAACAAGTCATTCTTGTCATACTGGCTGTAGCTGTCATCGAGGGTGCGTTATCACGGAGGTTTGTTTTTATACCGGTAACAGCTCAGTAATGGCGTCGCCACAAGATGGCAGCCTACACAGAACGCTCGTCGAATTCGTCTATAGCAGTGCACTTTCTGGGTTTCCCTATTGCTCACATGTTTATGTTTTTTTTTATCTACACTCTGTGTAATTATTCTGTAGCTTAGTAAATATCACAGTAATATTTAACTTTATTACCTTAATAAAATATCTTAATATCATTTACTTGATTATTTAAATTCAACATACCAAAATAATTGACTAAAAATCCAACAGTTAATTTCATTTAAAATTTAGTTATATATATATATTTTTTTTTTCACTAAAAGAATTTAGTATTGTCAGTAACATTCACATGCAAGAATCAAAATGCTTAAAATCACTTAAACTATTTAAACTAGAACACATTAATATTTGTACAAACATTTTCACCTTAGTATTTTGTGATTGGTGAAATAAAGATGAAGATCTCTCTTCTATGGAGCCCCTAAAGGGACGTGGTGGTGGAAAAAAAATTAGGATGGGAGAATATTTTTTTTTTTTCTTTTGCGTTCCCTCCAAAACTTTTGCGTTCCCCCGAGAAACTTTGCGTTCCCTCGCAAAACTTTTGCGTTCCCTCGCAAAGATATTTTTGTTCCCACGCAAAAGTTTTGCGTTCCCTCGCAAAGATATTTGCGTTCCCACGCAAAACCTGTTATGAGCTCGGACAGACACTTCCTGTTTAATGTCCCGCTGGCAGTGCTTCAGAGCTCCGTACGTTAATGGAGCGTTTCATAGTGTTTGAACTTGGACTCAAATATAAAGACATGCGGTCAAGGAGTTCAGTGAAGTTGGCAATAGTCAAATAGGCTATTCGAACTTCCCGGATCAATATTCTTGAGCTAAACGTTGTTAAAACACAAACGACACCTATTTACAATCACAGTATCCTAGACAACGAGCTAATTCTCCTCAAAACGAGCTTTGTTATATAAATTTATCTCTAAACAGCCGATTGAGAGACAAGTCCAAATAAGGGGCCGTATGCAAAGTGCAAATCCCTAAACCCTTCTGCACATTTTATATTATTAAACATATGCTATAGCTTCACTATGACACAATGTCGCCAAATTTAGTTCACACATCACCGCTCTCCAGCTGGTTATACTACAATACTTAGTTTGATAAAAAAAAAAAATATTATGAAATAAAATCAATAACTTCACACTGTTATACAGTGTAATGCCATTGAAATTCAGTAAGCAATGCATAAGCTATGATCGCAACTATTATGTTAGCTGCGTACAGTAGCAATATAATTTGTGTAAATACTAGTAGGCCTACTTATTTTTTATGTGCAATTACTTCCCATAATAGCTTTCCTGTTGCTCAAACAGAGCGTTGGTGCTTGCAATGCCAAGGTCCCATGACCTTTGATTCCCAGGGAATAGCAAGAACTCATAAGAATGTAAATGTGTACATTTGGATGAAAGCGTCTTCCAAATGCATAACTGTAAATGTAACTAATATTGTAAACCAATATTAGAGCAGTGATGTGTGAACAATTTGGTGTGTTACAGTGAAGTTATTGAATATTTTTCATAATATAAAATTTGCAAAAGCAGTGTAGTATGACCAGTGGGTCACCATTGATGTGTAAGCTGAATTGGGTGGCACTAGATTTTGTAACATTAAAGTTAATGACTATTTTTGTATTTTTGAATATGAGTTGATGCTGTAGTCGTTTTTTGGGTTATATTGCACTTTGCAGATGGACCCTTGACTTGTCTCGCAGCCGCTTGCACATAAAATATCAATTTAGCCTATATTATAAAGCTCGTTTTGAGGAGAATTGGGTTGTAGCTCGTTGTCTAGGATACTGTGATTGTAAATAGGTGTCGTTTGTGTTTTAACAACGTTTAGCTCAAGAATATTGATCCGGGAAGTTCGAATAGCTTATTTGAATATATTGCCAACTTCACTGAACTCCTTCGCATTTCTTTATATTTGAGTCCAAGTTCAAACACTATGAAACGCTCCATTAACGAACGGAGCTCTGAAGCACTGCCAGCGGGACATTAAACAGGAAGTGTCTGTCCGAGCTCATAACAGGTTTTGCGTGGGAAAGCAAAACTTTTGCGTGGGAACGCAAATAACTTTGCGAGGGAACGCAAAAGTTTTGCGAGGGAACGCAAAGTTTCTCGGGGGAACGCAAAAGTTTTGCGAGGGAACGCAAAAGATTAAAAAAAAAAATTCTCCCATCCTAAATTTTTTTCCACCACCACGTCCCTTTAGGGGCTCCGTACTCTTCCTCTGTCTGTTTTATTTGCTGATGAAGATGATGTGACTTTACAGAATAAAGAGTTTTCTTTTCTTCTGTCTTATTTTCTGCTCTCTCTCTGCTAATGTAGGTTAAGATGCTGTGATATGACAGATGAAGGTTGTTCTGATGTGACTTCAGCTCTGAAATCAAACCCGTCACACCTGAGAGAGCTGGACCTGAGCGGGAATAAACTAGGAGACTCAGGAGTGAAGCACTTATGTGACGTACTGAAGGATTCACACTGTAAACTGGAGAGATTGAGGTCAGTCACATTCACATACAAGAATCAAAATGCTTAAAATCACGTCAACAGTTTAAACTAAAACACTTTATACTCAATATCTCACGATAAGCCTGAGTTCACACTATATTCGTACAACTTAGTATTTTGTGATCTGGTGAAATAAAGATGATGATCTCTCTTATGCCTGACTCACACTACAGGAGTTTAATGTGATCAAAGATATCAAAGAGAGATGTAATGAAACAAACTCCTGTAGTGTGAGCCAGGCATTAGGGATGCAGCTAGAGATGTTCCGATACCCTTTTTCCCTTCCCGATACCGATTCCGATACCTGGGTGTGTACAGTATCTATACAGCTGCAATTCATACTAGCACTGAATGAATTTATAGAATTATTTTATGGTGTGCTTCAGACTTATCCCTTAATTAAACATGAACAAATACATACAGTGAACTAGAGTATTTTTATTATCTGACATACATTTCACAGCAATATATTATTTATCTTTCTTAAGTGAAAAAGAACTTAAAATGCAACCACACATCTAATACTGTAAACTGTTTTAAATATTAGTTTTACAATATAACTGTATAAAAAAAGTGCAACAAATAAATCTAGGAATCTAAAAAATTATATATGAAAAATATAAGAAAATAATCTCTTTTATAATTTAAAATCCATAAACAATTTTGTTAAATAAACGGCATTTCAGTTTTGACAGCGGCCGGTCATCCAGAACAATAACCTCAATACATGTTGTCGGTTATATTTATCGCTCGTTGGCTGTCTTTTGAAAACTTTTCTCTTTGTTTGAATGAAGCTTTCAGAGATTGTTGATTCTGGTGCGGCTCATTCTTCTCTCTAAACAGTGGTTGCTTGTGGCAACAGCACAACTTCCTGTGTCTCCACAAGCAACCACTGTTTAGAGCAGCGAAGAAGAATTGATCTCCGATTTGCAGCGTTAAGCAAAGCTAGCGTGCATCACTAGATATTGTTTAAGAAAGATTGGAACCAAACAGTTTTGAAAGAATGGTATCGGATCGGTACATGGGTAGAAGTACTCGCTGATACCGATGCCAGAATTTGTATTGGTATCGGCGGCGTTTCCGATGCTAGTATCGGAATCGGAACAACTCTAGATGCAGCGAAAGCACTTTTTCCCGAACGAGTCTGATACGACACTTTTATTTTTGGTACTCGCCGATACCGAGTACTGATACAGATACCTGTATTTTCAATGCATTTGTAATTATTACATGTATTGGGTAGAGAAACCAAAAGAATATAAATTTTATTAGTTGGCTTAATTTGTTCATCAAATATATATTACCTTCAGTTATTTTCATGCTAGATTAGGCCTGCTAAAATGCATTGAATGAGCTTCTGTTACTGAACACTTCATTCTATTGCTCTATCATATTTTATCTTTCATTTAATAGCACAGCACATATTTAGAGCAGCTCCTCCAGGGCTCAGTGCTGAGGATTGGGTCAGTGGTTCAAATGTTTAGATAACAGTGAAATATCAATTATTTATTCCCATTTTGAACCTAAAACAAAATCTGCCAGCCTAATTAATGTGAATATACAACATTATTAAAGACAAGTAAGCAGTCGCTAATAAAATAAGAACAAATAATCAAATTACAAATAGCATTAATAAATACAATATATCAAAGAAAGGCTACAAATGCAATAAACAGTGTTTTTAGAGTTTTTCGGGGTAGATCTAACAGTAGTTTTCAGGTACAGAAATTTGAATAAAGTATTCAAATGTGAAATAACACTGCATATTCATTATTGTATAAATCAAATATATAATTGTTTATTGTAGATAATTGTTAGATAATTGCAATCTCGAAAATGATGTTGATGTCTAACATATTGAAGTTTTCTGTGCCTTTTGTTTTCCTCCATATTCAGCTGTCAGTTTTTGCCATTAACTTTCAATGCATTTGTACATAGAACAAAATAAAATTCAAGTTTAAGGATTTCTATTGTTCAGGTTTAACTGATTAATCAGCTGAATGTTTTCCTCTCTGTTCTAGACTCTCTAACTGCAGTGTAACAGAAGAAGGTTATAAAGCTCTGGCTTCAGCTCTGAGATCAAACCCTTCACACCTGATAGAGCTGGATCTCACAGGAAATGATCCTGGACAATCAGGAGTGAAGCAGCTCAATGATTTACTACAGGATCCAGACTGTCAACTGAAGACACTGAGGTGAGACAGGATCAAATATTTAACTAAATTAGTTATATGAAGGCTAAATAGCCATAACTAATATATTATTTTATTTTATTATTTTTAGTTTAATATAATATATTATATTTATCAAGATCAGATCAGATGCAGCAGATTCTGTCACGATGATGATAACCGTCAACACATTTAGCTGTGCTACGAGCTACAGATCAAAGGCTGCATTTACACTGCAAGTCTTAATGCACAGATCCAATCTTTTGACCATATCAGATTTTTTTGGCCCGCCTGTTTACATTAACTTCAGACAGTGTCCGATATCTGTGTAAGGCTGGAAGCTTACGCTGCAATTTTGAACCAATAATCGGAACAAAAATCTGTTGAAGGATGACGTGTATAATTCAAATATGTATCTGACTCCAATATAATTAATCTTACTCCATTAACCCTCTGGGGTCGAAAACCGCGTGCCCGCGTTTTGCTGGATTTTTTCCTTATCAGTGCAAAAGAGAATCAAATTACTCTGTTAATTTTGATCTTAAATATAAGTGTTGTACATCATTAGATCCTGTTAAGTTTCTATTTTTTTTGTGGATACTCACAATAAAAACAAAGTGTTGTGCTTTTCGTCAAACAAAGAAAAATAAACATGAATAATAAACAAAGACCCTGTCTTTGAGGTCCGTTCTGAAACGCGTCCGAAACATTCACTTTAACTCTGTCAATACTTGTCACAGAGATACGAGAGATGTCTCTTTATGAAGCTGAGATTCTCTTCTTTAAAATGAAGTATTTTTTTTTTTTTTTTTTAAATATTTCCAGTTTATGTAATCCGTTTGAAACCAAGGAGAGTTACAGTTTTTTCGCTCTCCCTTCATTAAAAATAATTAGGTGAGCCCGCCACACCCCCAGCGCTTTTGACATAGTAAATAGGCGATATGCATCCCACACGCGGCACGCCCCCGATCACTGCATAACAACATGAAGATTCTTCATCAGAGATTCACTGATAGTTCATCGCGTTTTAGGGATGGAAGCACGCTAACGTTACTCCTTCAGAGGATTATGGACAGCTGGGAATAATTAACCTTTTCCTCAGTGGAATTTGAAACTCAGACGAGCGGTTGCATTTTGAAGAACGGATTGACCCCGAGGATACAAGTTCGGAGTAAGTTTAGTGTTTTATAATTCCTTTTCTGATCATAGAGCTCAAATGCATTTTCAGACAATAGTAAATATTAACTCACAACGTTCGTGTAGGCCTATACGCTCGTGTAAACTTTTTAAATAACTGCTTAGTTTGTAATGATTTAGTGAAATATATTGATCTGCAAGTTTTGTTTGAGTTCTCCTGTGGTCTAGTGGTTAGATCAATTGCCAAGCGTGTTAGAGGTTACAGGTTCGAATCCACCTCTAGCATATTTTTTTTCTCTCATCAAAACCGAATATGTTCATCAGTGGTTACAGTCTATATCAAACACACACGTATATAGGACACACGTTTGTGTGCATTTTATTTTGTGATTTCACCGGAATGAATAGTGTCCGCAATGGCAATAGATTGAAAAGCACGTTCTGTGCGCGCGCCGCCACAAGAGACTCACTGTATCCATGACACTGATAGCAGGACATGAGCGCTCAGCTTGAGTTCAAAAACAAAACATTTTAGCTCTAGATCTCTTATTTAAGAGCGGACTAAATGAATGATCTACTAGTTAACTAGAGATGTTTTATTTGTATTAGGTACAGCCGTTCATTGAGTGTATCAGTAAATGCGTGCGGTCGATGAGCCATAAACAGATACTCGCGGTTACGCAGTCTACCAATCAATAGATGTTTCTCTGTCCATCAACAGATACATTGTGCATCTATAATCATAATAGTCCATCAGTTTACTTTGGATAATGTGCTAACAGTTTTTTGCTTTTGTTTTGTTGTGTTTACATCGTCACCATCAGCCTTCAGAAATCATTCTGATATAATTCTTTTTTAAAATCAATGTTGTAAACAGTTATGCTGCTTAATTTTTTTTAACCTGTGATAGTTTTTTTAGGATTCTTTGAATGCACTTTTTTTTATTTATATAAGCACTATATAAGCAATATTTTATATATTTTTTTATATAAAAAAAACAAGTTTGGTCTTTTTATGTTTTTTTTTTTGAAAGGAAGTGTTAAGTGATATGAATGACTTTAAGTCTTTATGTTCTTAGGAAAGATTTCTATTTTGAATAAATGCTGTTCTTTTTAACTTTTTATACATCGAATCATTCTTAGTTCAGGCTGCCTCACAGCACCTTGATGGGGCATTAGCACATTGGGGGAGTGTCTTTAGTCTCCCCAGGTGTAAATCACATTAATATTCATGGGCATTAACACTCCCACGCATACAGCAGTAATGACCCAAAAACTGATGTAAGAAATTCAAATCGTTATATTGATCTTTCTGAAAGAGTGGTCAGAATGATTTTCACTTCATTTTGAAGTAAAAATTCTAGCCTACAAGAATAGTAACTCAACAGTATTGTTTTCAACTATTCAGTATGTGTTAAATGGCCTTATTGCGGTGACATTTTTTTTCCCAAAACGTACTAACCACACATATTATTTTTTTTCTATAAAATGCAAACATGTACATCCATTTTGCTCACATATTATTGTAGCAGAGTTTGTGCTGAATACAGCAAATTTATATGTTGGCAAATGGTATGTTTTAAGTAGCTGAAATAAGCACAAATGTCAGGGCATACCAAAACACAGAAAGAGCCCGAAAACAGCTCAGACCCCAGAGGGTTAAAGGGTAACTAAACCATAAAACAACTTTTTTTAGTTAATGATCTGTAAGACCTGTGGAAGATCTGTGTGGCTTTATTAATGTTGTTCATTGATTCAAGTAATTTCTTTGACATTTGGGTATAAAGAGTTTTAATTCTACAATATATGGTGTAAAAACGTCTTAGTGCTGCCCTCTTCAGGTTGAACGGTGGCTACCACAGTTGAATTTTCCTATTGGAAGTTGTGGTGCCCTGTGACGTAAGAGGGTACCAGCTAACCACACCCTAGCCTACAGAGAGACGTGTCTCAGGTACACGCCCCCCTCCGCTGGGCTCTGCCCACTTTTCCAGCATTTTTCTAATATTGCCAGTGTCAGGCTCTGACCAGGGGTTTAGTTACCCTTCAAAGTTGTTGTTATATTCTTTACCTCTTATTCTGTAAAGGTAAAGGTCTTTATTAGAACTGATTGGAAAAACGTAGGATTTAACCTGAACGTTTAGATAACAAAAGTTATAATCACTTTAGCTTTCAACATCATCAGTGATAAAAGGAAAGATTCTCAAAGACTTTAAAGCAGGCAAAGTTATTTATGAAGTTACATGTTTAAATATACAGACAGTAGAATTGAACAACATACTGTATAGAAAAAGCCTTATAGCCTTTAAAAGGCTTTTTGATGTACTAGGGCAGTAAAGAGTTCTGCCCATGTTTGCTCAGCCCTACATCTGTTTACATTAATTCCCGGCCAAAAATATTTAATAATAATAATAATTCATTACATTTATATAGCGCTTTTCTGGACACTCAAAGCGCTTTACATAGAAGGGGGGGAATCTCCTCAACCACCACCAGTGTGCAGCATCCACCTGGAGGATGTGACGGCAGCCATATTGCGCCAGAACGCCCACCACACACCAGCTTACTGGTGGAGAGGAGACAGTGATGAAGCCAATCAGTATATGGGGATGATTAGGAGGCCATGATGGACAGAGGTCAAGGGGCAAATTTGGCCAGGATGCCGGGGTTAGCTTCAGTGGGCAACCAGTCTTGGGCTACAGGGTGATATGGCTGCTGGCCAAATTATTATTGAATTTGGTCGTTATTTGGTCATTATTACCCTTGTTTTGAATGGCCGAGCTATTCAAATTATTTATATAATTCATGTCAGGTGGTTATGATTATTTGCCAGCATGGACAAAGAGAGAGAGAGTAACCTAATACTGAAGCTTGTTGGTTTAATTACAGTGAAGTTATCACCTCATTGCTGAGAAATATAATGTAGCTTCCAGTAGTGAAGCTGTTTTATTTATAAAAGTCACGGGCAGAGGTTGAACACCAGCTCCTGAATATTTCTGTGTTTGCAAAATTTATTTTTGTTACAAAGATAAATATAAAGTTCCCACCTCTATAAAAAGCTGTGAGCGAGTGCATACAGGCACGTCGGCTCATAATTAAACATTAAAAAGCTATCTTTGTGAATAAACGTGCCGTCCTCGTCTAGTGGTGGCTTGGAATTCAAAGGAGAATCGGATATGCGTGTAGACGGAGGTCGGATGTCCAGATATCGGATCTGTATGATTTAAATCCACATTTGGAAGCGGCTCAGATCGGATACGTAAAAATCGGATCTCGTGTGGATTTTTGTGTTTACACGTGTGCAACAAAGTCCGATCTGTGTCAGATGTGAGTAAAAGATTGGATTTTTTTGTGCCAGTGTAAACGCAGCCAAATAGACATCATGTGTCAGTATATGTGCTGCTATTCTGGAGTATACCTTGATATTTAACATGCACAATTTTGTTCTTCCCATGAAAAATTCTAGATAACCCTTCAGTGAAATAGTTTTCTGAACACAATAGTTTTCCATCAAGCCCAGATTCACTGCATCTCTCTGTAGCAGGTCTATGAGTCTCCAGATGTTCACAAACATGCAGTTTTACAAGCCAGTTTTCTCTGTGCTGACGTTTCTCACTTCTCCTGCTTAAAAGCCAGAAAGATCTTAATTTCACACTCTGTATTCATAAAGAAAACCATGATCTAGTGAGCTTTTGCCCCTCTGCTCGTGAGACATTTCTATTCTTATGAGTTTGCTTTAGGACTGAGTGTCGCTCTAGTTTCTTAAAAAATATATATATATATATTTGTGTATTTAAATGTTCAAAGAAAAGTGTTACATCTAGATAACTAACTAGAGGTTGTCTTTAGAACAAAAATTACGTTTTTTATCATATCAATATTTTCTTTAATGCAACAGAAATGTATTTGAGAACTGAATTGACTGTTCTGCAGGTTTTTAAGTCCTGCTGCAGAGGAAGTCTGTCAGTATGTGAATAGAGTTGTGGGTGAAAACCCGTTACTCCAGAGAAAGCTGAATCTGAGTAAACATAAACTAGGAGACACACAAGTGAATCAGATCGCTGCTCTACTGAAGGATAAACACTGTCAACTCAACACACTGATGTGAGTATTGCTCATTTATTTATAATATTACTTTACTTTTCATGTAATGTTAGCTGATGATAATATTTCCAGACAGACAGTTTGATCATAGGTCAATAATTATTTCAGTTACTGTAGAGGCAGTGGATAAAGCAGGGTTCTCAAGTCTCACACGCAGAGAGACACACGCAATTCAACCAGTTCACACGCTCACACGCCACACCGTGTATTTCTCACGCTTAAAAGGCAATACCAATCAAGTTGTCCTGCAAGCTTTATATATAACGTTGTATACGAGGCGCAGGCACACAAAGTGAAGTTTCCTGCCGCCAGCACGTATCTCGGCCAGATTGCGTTCGTCTAGGCAACATAAATGCGCGAACACACGGAAGTTGACGGAACATTCTCGGCCGCCGTACGTTCGTTACTAGGTAACCAACGACATCGCGCGAACACATGTCGTGATGGAGAAGGTAAGTTGGAAGAAAGCTTGTCTAACATTTTTAGGCTAGGCTTGATATATAGCCCACCGTATACATTATTATTGATGCAGTCAAAAACTCTACAACTACTGTAACCAGGCTTTTAGCTCACGCAGATTTTGACAAATATTTATAGATTTTTGTAGGTTTAAGTCAGATTTCTATAGAGAGGAATAATATTGATTGAAATTAGACCCAAAATGGGCCGATGTAATCTTTATGATCCTGGATACTCTGAAATACTGTGTTTTCAATCCATACTGGCAGCCTGAGGGCACCCTATGCACATTTAGTCCATTTATGGAACACATGAAGAAGAGAATTATCATGTGACATTCCAGGAACTCGCTGACATAAACAAAGCTAACAGAGATCGCTGTAACATTCAGATAAATACCCAATAAGCTGTGGAGAAAAAAAGGCAAAAGCAGGGAAGAGAAGGGAGAGATGCTTTAAAGAGGGAAGGGACATATGCTTTCTTTAAAGCTACACTGTGTAACTTTTTTAGTTTATTCTTAGCTAAAAACACTTAGTTCTTTCAAAAATATATGTGCTCATTAATGTATATTTACTTCGTTCAAGTAATAAAGTATTCTCGTGAGTGTATAATATGCCATTGAAAATACATACGGGTAAGGGGTTCTAATGTCGGTCGCCATGTTGCCCCTCCATCTTGAAAGTACATTAGCCAAAGAGGGACATACAGCTTCGCCTTTCGCGTTTTAACACTCAATGGGACCGTGTCGAGAAGGTCGAAATGGAAGCCGTGTTAAAGGGGAAATGAAGCAGTCAATCAAGTTCACCTAATTTACAAGATGGATTTCCATTATAATCGACAATTATATAAGAAACATGACAAATGTAAACATATAAAAGAAAAAAGAATAACCGTTATATCTTTTGCGGCAAGGGCGCCGCCATTGTGCAGTATTCTAACCTGTGACGTCATGGGGTTGGTTGGCTTTAAAGGCTCTGGGCTGAGTTCAGTAAAACGCAGTGAAAGACATAAAACAACATTAAACTACGCATAAAAAGCGTTCATCTGCTATCATATTATCATTTCAAACCTCTCATACATGTTTGCATCACACTGGCTCGTTAACAAATGCATGTTATTATTTTTGATAGTGTTATATACATTTCTTACAGATAATCACGATGATCATTGTGTTTGTCTTACCGAATGTGGTATCTTCCTGTCAGCAATTACATTTCTTCTATAAGCTTTTTTTTTTTAATGCCGACAGTAAAATATTGCCAGATATTGCTACGAAAAACAAGCAAAAATAAAATATAAAAAAATAAAATAATCCGAAATAAGTTGAAAGCTTGTGTTTTGGAAATAAGACTAATATATCACGAACCCTAACATGCAACATTCCACGTTAATAACTTCCTAAAGTGTGACATTAAATCAGAAAAACGAGTCCAGAAGACTACTGTCACCTTTCCATTAGGTGGATCTGGCAACACGGAGGCTACGCCCTCACTCACAGCGTGCTCTCAAGCTCAGTTCACTGCGCTAGCTTCTCGCAGCAAAATGAATTGCAAACACTTGTATGAGGTGGTTTAAACAGCTTATTAATCATTCAGAGAGCTTGAAATTTTATTTTTGAATGTAAAAAAATGACCGAGGTCCGGACCTCTGTGGCCTCATAGCTGGCTACGGCCATGTCCACCACCGGCTGTCCAACATCGCGACGTACCACTGCTCGGTTCCCACGCCGTATCGGCTCAAATGCATAAGCAATGGGACGCACCGACTCAACAGGTGTTTCAACTTCGTCTTCCACCATTTCAAATCAAGTGTGAATTGAGTCCGATCCAGGAACGCTTCACTCTCTTCACTTACCAACGGAACCAACCAACCCCGTTACGTAGGCTGTGAGATCACTCCAAAATGGCGACTCGCAAGCTAGATAGCTAGCTAGAAATAACAAAATTAATTTGGTCATATCTGTGGTTTTAACAACTTTTTTAAAATAAAATTTTAGTCAAAGTGATTTTTCTAATATATGTAGCTACTACCAGTGCCAAAACATGGACGTTTCATTTCCCCTTTAATCTTGGACTACATTGGCCACCGTAGGAGTTAAAACGGAATCGGAATTGAGAGGAACAGAAACGTCTCGGTTACGTCTGTAACCCTCGTTCCCTGAGTAGGGAACGGAGACGTCTCGTCGGAGGAGTTTCCAACGAATTGGGATCACGCTAGGGAGACCAATCGACTTCGAGTGAACTAAAACGAGCCAATAAATATTGGCATGCAAGATTTGCATTCCGCGACCCGCCTGCCAGTGCGGGTATAAAGGGCGGAAGCAAACGCATACACAATGCTTTTTCGCTGAGGAGCCGGACAGAGCCCAGTCCTCCGCGAAGGTACAGCAAGCATGGCGACGGGAAGAGACGTCTCCGTTCCCTACTCAGGGAACGAGGGTTACAGACGTAACCGAGACGTTCCCTTTCGTGGGAACTCCTACGTCTCGTCGGAGGAGTTTCCAATGAATTGGGATCCCTAATAAATCCCAAGGATCCCTAATCCTTCCAGCGCTCAGCTTAGCTACCCGCTAGAACAGTTTCTTACGTTATATGGCGGGAGCTAGCTAGGAAAAATCACACTGCTGTTCCGCAAGACCCGCTCAGTGGATTTGGATAACACTGGGGAAGCGTGCCCAACCCGTAGGAGGGAACGCTGCGGAGCCCCTGCCCGCCCGAAGGGGAGGCACTGGAATACACGTATGTACTAACCCGTAGGGTAGTGAAACAAACGGCAGTCCTTGAGGTAGTCCCAGCCCGAGGGGTGGGAGCGTACTCAACAAGGACGACAGAAAGGGTCTGTCGAGGGGAAGACACAGAGCTAACCCGGAGGGTAGCTGGAATGTGGAGAAAATGGGTCGCCGAAGGGACCACTGTTAAGGCCACCCAGTCTAATAGCAACTCATACGAGAGGTAATAGACCTGGCGCCGGGCAATCCGCCTCGCCTGGTGCCGGAGGGGTGATGGAGGAACTCACGAGGTTAGCCGTATGTTGGGAAACCAACGGAGTAAGAAGACGCATGTATCCGGCCCACAGAGCGGGAATGGCATAGCAAGCCCACATAACCTAATTCCTTGCGTACTGGCCGTAGCGAGTACACAGGAGGAAACAGGTTCAACACGGAGGCTATAAAACCTAGCGAACGTGTTAGGTGTCGCCCAGCCCGCAGCTCTACAGATGTCTGTCAGCGAGGCGCCTTGCGCCAGAGCCCAGGAGGAGGCAACACTCCTAGTAGAGTGTGCCGTCAACCTAGGCACGTCCTGGGACTCATAAGGAATCTGATGACCAGGTTGTGCTTTCCCAATGACTTACCTTCTACTGCATCGTGATGAGCGGCTATTGCGGCAACATACACTTTGAGGGTGGAGGGAGACAGCCTTCGCTCCAACCCATCTTGCAGGAAGGAAAGCACGACTCTGATTGGGCAAGTTCGGGGGTCTTCCCGTGGGAAGAACACCAGTCGATGAACAGGTTCCACTTCAACGCATAGAGGCGCCTCGTAGGGGGGGCTCTAGCGGAAGTGAAGGTGTCTACCACACCCTGAGGGGCTGTCGCGAGGAGCATGAGTTCCGCGAACCAAGTCCGGTTGGGCCAATACGGTGCAACAAGCAGGACCTGCTCCTCGTCCTCCCTGACCTTGCCTACGTGCCGAGAGATCCCTCGGTCAGAGAATAAAACAACCGGCAATGGGTCATGTCCGGAGAGGCAACAGATCTAACTGAGCGGCTCTGAAAATTCCCCATATCAGCTGGACCGCCTGGGGGTGGAGTCGCCATTCTCCCGGAAGAGGTGGCTGCCGTGAAAGCTTGTCGGCTGTACGGTTGAGCACACCAGGGATGTGAATGGCTCGAAGCGACCTCAGATGCTTCTGACTCCACAGGAGGAGATGGCGGGCGAGTCGCGACCCGTACGGACCAGTACGTGCTTGTGCAAAAGCAGCCCCTTGAGGCGAGACAAGGCTAAGCGTACTGCTTGCAACTCTAGGCAGTTGATGTGCCAATGCAGTTGAGGCCCCGTCCACAGACCTGAAACTGCATGCCCATTGAACGTGGCCCCCCCATCCGTTGGCAGAGGCATCTGTGAAAACCACAGCATGCCTGGAGACCTGGATTAGGGGCACTCAGGCCCGTAGAAACGTCTGACCAAGGACTGAAGGTTTGGCGACAGTGCGGGGTAATGTTGACCCGGAACGTGCCGCTCTGCCACGCCCATCTCGGGACTCGATCATGAAGCCAGCGCTGAAGCGGTCTCATATGAAGCAGACCGAGCGGCGTTACTGCGGCTGCGGCTGCCATATGCCCCAGGAGCCTCTGAAACTGTTTCAGTGGGACCGCTGACCTGAGGCAGTTGAGCACTGACTGGACGCGTTCCTCGGTGAGGCGCGCAGTCTGAGCGACCGAGTCCAACTCCATACCGAGATAAGAGATCCTCTGCATTGAGCAGAGTTTGCTCTTTTCCCAGTTGACCTGAAGACCCAAGCGGCTGAGGTGCTGAAGCACCAGGTCCCTGTGTTCGCACAACAGATCTCGCGAGTGAGCTATAATGAGCCAGTCGTCAAGATAGTTGAGAATGCGAACGCCATGTTCTCTCATGGGAACAATGGCCGCCTCCGCGACTTTTTTGAAGACACGGGGCGACAGGGCCAGGCCGAAGGGTAGGACCTTGTACTGATATGCTCGACCTTCGAACGCAAACCGAAGAAAGGGTCTGTGTCGAAGGAGAATTGAGACATGAAAGTACGCGTGCTTCAGGTCGATCGCTGCAAACCAATCCTGGGGACGGATGCACTCGAAGATGCGTTTCTGCGCGAGCATTTTGAACGGGAGCTTGTGCAGGGCCCGATTCAAAATTCGCAGGTCCAGGATTGGCCGTAACCCCCCGCCCTTCTTGGGTACAACGAAGTAAGGGCTGTAAACCCCAGACCTCATCTCGGCTGGAAGGACCGGCTCGATCGCGTCCTTCGCCAGCAGGACGTCGATCTCTTTCTTCAGGACAGGGGCATCGACACTCCGGACCCGAGTGAAGTGGACGCCTCTGTACCTGGGAGGCCGGCGGGCAAACTGAATTGCATAGCCGAGCCGGATAGTACGGGTGAGCCAGCGGGACGGCTCGGAAGCGCTAGCCAGGCTTCGAGAGACCGTACCAACGAACCCACCCGGACCACCGGCGTACCCGCAGAGGAGCAGCGAGGTGGAGGCAGGGACCAGACTCCGGAGGCATTACTGCGGCCGAGAGAGAGGTCTGGGTGTGCGGGGCAACACCTACCTGCTTCCACCGGGGAACAGACGGCAGGGAAGGCTCGGAGGCGTTCGGCTGCGGGCTTTCCCGAGGCGAAGAAAAGAGGGGAAACGAGGAGCGAGGCCCGAGGGCGTCGAGTCCAGGTTTTCGCACCTCCTTGCCCATCGGGAGATGAGAGTGACGAGGCCGTGGCGGCATCACTGACATCTGAGAAATGGAAGAGTGGGAAAGGAGTGGCAAGGCATGGGAGCGTTGCTCACTGCCGTCCGCACCCTCGTGACCCAGAGATGGAAGAAACTGCTCTAGAAAATGAGGGTACCACTGGACTCCGGGGAGCCAGCGGCGGAACAGAATGAAAAGATTCTCCACCCCGTCCTCCTCCGGCGGAGGGAGAGGTGCATGCACCGTCTCCGAGAGAGCAATTCCCTACAACGCTGGGTCACCTGTCTCAGGGCTGCCGAGACAGGTGGCGCCGTCTTCCTGCGAAGCTAGACGTCACAGTAGAGCTAGCTGTGACAGCTTCCACAGGGGACTGACACCCTTGGCGACAAACAGACTGAGGAGGAGCATGAGTGACTCGGAAGCACATCGAGTCAAGCTCGTAGTTTCCTCAGCCTGCTTCTGAACTGTGGAGAGCCGCTGGGCACAGTCTCCAACAGTGTCACCGAAACAGGGCAAACCTTGAGAAATAGGAGCATTGAGAAAGAAAACTTTGGCGATGTCTCGTACGTCTACGAGGTTAGCCCTGAGAAACTTCTGGACCACAGTGTGGACATCGTCTGGCCGAGGGCCAGTGCTGTGACTAAAATCACGGTAGTCACTATGCACAGCTCAACCCTGACTCAGAACTACCCTTGAGCACTGCGTGTTTTTGGCCTATACTGACCATCACATGCAGGGAAGAGGTGGTCTGCCATTAGCAAAACCACCATCAAGGGTAGTGAGAGAGGAAAAACTTTGACAGATTTTGGCACCAACATGCCTCCATACTGCAAAAAGTTCTTCACACACATCCGGGCAAGCACAGGGGCGGGGCAAGGCGACACGCGTTGCACTGCACCCCCAGAGTAGCCCAGGAAGTGTGGCTGTCAAGTCTGGACCTGATTTAACATGAGCCCACACACCATTACAGTGGGAACTCAGTATCACCATATCCAGAGTGTAACAGCCGTCTCTCCGATGCAGCGATCGACATCTGATCCTCCCCTGGAGCCCCGAATGAAACACTTGGCTCCTCATGAGAACAAGTAATTCCACCCGTAAAGCTGCCAGGCATGCAAAAACAGTGAACGTGGCCATCACTTGATGTTGCACGGAACGCTGAACGCTTTTTTCAAGACAAACAACATGCCGAAGTGGTCATGCTCTCATAAGAGAGCAGAAACCACCCACGAACACAGTTTCAGCATGTATGCGATGCGCTAGAGGAGTGAGGGGTTCCCTCACTGTAATCCTCAGATCACCAATGCTATTCGCCAAAGTAGAGCTCTTCTAGAGAGAGGAACTAGATCGGGGAATATGCAAAGAGACTCCACCTCGTTTGAGGTACTTGAGTCTAGGGCTGAAACGATTCCTCGAGTTACTCGAGTTACTCGATTACAAAAATTCCTCGAGGCAAAAACTCTGCCTCGAAGCCTCGTTAAATTCCTATGACGCGCACTATACGCGGATCTATACTATTAGCGCGTGATACATTTTGAATTTATTTGGCGCGATGGCGGAGAGTAAAGATGTCCATAAACGGCAGAGAATGTCTAAAGTTTGGGATCATTACATACTTAAAAAGGAATAGAACAAGGTGCAATGTGTCTACTGCAAAGTAGACCTGGCATACCACAACAGTAGGACTCCAATGAATCAGCATCTGAACCGCATCCACTCCATGCTCTCACCAAGCGTCGCTGAAACAAGGTAACTTAATGGTGTGTTCACACGAACGCGAATAGAGTGTCAAATACGCGCCTATCGCGTCTGCTTGAACATTCGCTCGAGTTCAAATTTTTCAACGTGCGCGGAGGACGTTCGCGTCATTCGCGACGCCAGGTTCGTTCAGTACTTCCAAAATGGCAACTTCCGGATTGATGACGTGTAGTGAAAACCCTCTATAAGATGTCTTTATAACTACCTGAATTTACTACATTTACTCACACTTTCTAAGTTATCTAATGAATCACTTATCAACTCCCAAATAACTGGTTTATAAATAATGCTATACTTCATTTAGAAATGATAAATTGATCATTAACAAAGTATGAAAATACAATTATTAAACACATACTATATATATATATATATATATATATATATATATATATATATATATATATATATATATATATATATATGCTTATAAATCAAGAATAAAGCATTTATAGCTGTATTTATAAACTGCTTATTAATGTCTATTAATGCTTTGTAAATTATGAATTAACTGTTTACTAATGCTTAACTAATGATTAATAGTAATAAATATGACTACATTATTTGTGATTTGAACATTAACATTACAAAATTTAATCATCGCTATAAGGTGATCTTTTACATCAAATAGATAGTTTTTTAATATAAAAACATTATAAATGTTTTATTAGTGTTATCCAAAAGGACACATTATATCGCTACAAAGTGCACCAGTGACTGGAAAGGTCAAAATATCAACATTTTAAGAGAAGCTTACTCACCTTTGCACATGTTCTGTTGCTCCTTCAGGGTCTTCTTTTTGATACAATATTATGTCACATGACATACCAAAATGCATTATGGTCCAAAATGGTCATTGATGTCTGTTATCCAGGAATGACATTAGAGAAATCACAATTTGGAGACAAAAGTCTTTCTCATAAAATGTAAATAAGCGTAGTATTATCACTATATTTGTAGGTATTGTTGAAAACATCAATACAATTATGCCCAAGTAGATTTTAAATACTTTTATTTATATTTTTTACATTTTTGTCATATTTTTTTTACAGATTTTAAGCCAGGACAGTAACCCGGAATGACATTTTGGGACTTTTGAGCTCAATGGTTCCTTCAAGATTAATTATTTATATTGAATTCTCACATAAGTAATTAAAGAGGGTGAAGTTGAGTGATTTAATGAAGTGCATTTAAAAATGTATACATTTTTAATATAATGAATATGCTTTGGACACCAGAATTGACACGCCACGTCATTGACCCCTGAATAGATGCAGTATTACAGAGAAACAGAGTCTCATCCTGACTTCAACTCTGAACTCAAACCCGTAAATAATAAAAGAATAAAGAGTTTTCTTTTCTTGTCTTATTTTCTGCTCTTCCTCTGCTAATGTAGGTTAAGCTGGTGTGATATGACAGATGAAGGTTGTTCTGATGTGACTTCAGCTCTGAACTCAAACCCGTCACACCTGAGAGAGCTGGACCTGAGCGGGAATAATCTAGGAGACTCAGGAGTGAAAAACCTCAGTGATCTACTGATGAACCCACAATTCAAGCTGGAGAAACTACAGTTAGTATCATTATACTGTACAGCAATTACAGTGTGACTGAAGTTTATTTATTTGAAGACAGCAGGGCTTATGTTTCATTGTTTATAGCAGTGCACTTTCTGGGTTTCCCTATTGATCACATGTTTATGTTTTTTTTTTTATCTACACTCGGTGTAATTATTCTGTAGCTTAGTAAATATCACAGCAATATTTAACTTTATTAACTTAATAAAATATCTGAATATCATTTACTTGATTATTTGAATTCAACATACCAAAATAGTTGACTAAAAATCCAACAGTTAATTTCATTTAAAATTTAGTTATATATATATATATATATATATTTTTTTTTTTTCACTAAAAGAATTTAGTATTGTCAGTAACATTCACATGCAAGAATCAAAATGCTTAAAATCACTTAAACTGTTTAAACTAGAACACATTAATATTTGTACAAACATTTTCACCTCAGTATTTTGTGATTGGTCAAATAAAGATGAAGATCTCTCTTCCTCTGTCTGTTTTATTTGCTCATGAAGATGATGTGACTTTACAAAATAAAGAGTTTTCTTTTCTTCTGTCTTATTTTCTGCTCTTCCTCTGCTAATGTAGGTTAAGCTACTGTGATATGACAGATGAAGGTTGTTCTGATGTGACTTCAGCTCTGAACTCAAACCCGTCACACCTGAGAGATCTGGACCTGATTGGGAATAAACTAGGAGACTCAGGAGTGAAAAACCTCAGTGATCTACTGATGAACCCACAATTCAAGCTGGAGAAACTACAGTTAGTATCATTATACTGTACAGCAATTACAGTGTGACTGAAGTTTATTTATTTGAAGACAGCCCTGCTGCCTCATTGCTTATAGACGAATCCGGCGAAACTACCGGAAGTAAGCGGGCGCCATAACTGAGCTGTTGTTGCGCCATTGCCTCCTATTGTTTTAGTTGCAACTTGCGTCCACTGCAGGGATGGAAATTAAATTTTTTGTCCACCGGCCACTGTGGCAGGTGGATTTCAAAATCTACCAGCCACTCAATGTTTTTACCAGCCACTTTCTTGTTTTTAACCGACAATGTGTAACTGCATGTGAAAATTAATACTACAAGCTCTACAATACTTAAGCAGTTTATTTTATCTCAAGTCTCAATGCAATACTGACATTTTCTCTTTCTCTCTTATACACACACAAACCATAAACTGATATACATTTCATTAAATGAGTAAGGCAGATTAAACAAAAAACTGAACCGATGCTGAACCGCACTCTATGCAGGACAGGGAACTACACTAACCTTTTCCACTGCTGGCACTTGCGCTACTAACTTTTTCAGCTACTGGCGCAAAACATGATTTAGTCGCACAAATTATTTATAGTAGCCTAAGGTATGGATAATAATGAACAATAATGAAACTGTATTGCATTAAGGGTGGAACGGTACACAGAAGTCACGGTTGGGTTCATAGCTCGGTTCAGACATCACGGTTCTGTACGATTTCGGTACAATGGAGTGAAAAGCAAAACAAAAATGCAGAAGGCATTTTTAGAAATGTCTTAAGCCTTGTATTTTTAAGTTGTATACGTTTTATTAATAAAGGCATATAACCAGTTTATTTGTAGTGCACTGACAATAGTTTTATACAATTAGTTTATTAATTAAATTAATAAAAAGACAAAAAGACCTTGAGATATGTTTGGTAATTGTACCTGAATTTAAAATTAATTTGTTATATTTCAGATCAATTTATTTGTTTTCCTTAATTTTAATTAACCTTAACTTTATTCTCATCTGAATTAAATAATTGATTTCTGTATAAAATAATATACCATTAAAAACACATTTGATTTTCTTTTTTAATCAATCAATGTAGAATGTGTAACTTAAAAAAACAAACAGATTAGTGCTCGGAGGACAAGAAATGAAAACCAATGCGATATGATGAATGTCCAAAAGATGTAACCTGTTTTGAAATGGGGTTGGATAAATATGTTTTGCTTTTAAAACTGCGCGTGCGTGTGTCTGTGTGGTTGGGTGACAGTTGTAGGTTAGGTTACAGTTTGACAAGAGTTTAGAGTGTGACAATAGCACAATGTTGTGTTTTATTGCGAGTGTACACAAATTTTGCAGTTTGAATGATGTCCTGTATGTATGTTTTTATGTTTCCACTGATCGCGCCTGCGCGCCTCTCTCTCTCTCTCTCTCTCTCTCTCTCTCTCTCTCTCTCTCTCTCTCTCTCTCTCTCTCTCTCTCTCCTCTCTCTCTCTCTCTCTCTCTCTCTCTCTCTCCACACACACACACACACTTACCCCCAATTTCCACCAACTGCGGAACGGCTGCGGATCCGCTCAGGAACGGCGGCGGAGTCGATAGGTTTCCATTAAAATCAATGTGTGCATTTTCACTGACTGCGTAACGGCTGCGTTCCGAGTCCGTCCCAGCTCCGGCGACCGCAGCCCTCCGGAGAAGATACGCAGAGTTTCTATTTTTGCCGGATGCCGGAGAGCGCCGCAGGAAGTCGAGCACAGAAACTAAATAAAACATCCGGTTATTTCCAAAATAAAAATATAGTTTTCCTTTTTCCAACAAGAACAATAGTTAACTTTATTTACACAGCCTAGTACTTTCCCAATTCGTTCAAAAAGGAACCCAAATAAACATTTAGCATTTTATAAGTTGATTATATTTAATTATAAATATTGTATAGAATCACAATAATCTCCACAAAAAAAGGAGATCAGCAGGTCAGCACAAGAGTTGTTTCCCCGGTAATCATCTGGATGGAAACAAACGGTTGCTGGTTTTGTGGTTCTGTTTATAGAAACTAAATCCTGTTATATTGCGCGATCGTGACTTCAGTTGTCAGTCATGCCGCCGCCGTTCCGCAACAAATCCGGATCTGGTAGGTATTGAAGGACGGCGGAGAACGGATCCGACACGCAGCGGAGCCGATCCGCAGCCGTTCTGCAGTTGGTTGAAATCTGGGGTTACTTCGATCGCGCTCGCGCCTGCCACTCACCCCCAATTTCCACCAACTGCGGAACGGCTGCGGATCGGCTCCGCTGTGTGTCGGATCCGTGCTCCGCCGTCCTTCAAAACCTACCAGATCCGGATTTATTGCGGAACGGCTGCGGCCATGACTGACAGCTGAAGTCACGAGGACATACGATATCTCCCAAATTTACGTATGATGATGATAATGATGTTTCTAAACAGAATCACAAAACCAGCAAGTTTGTTTCCATCCAGAGTAGAAACTCTGTGCTGACCTGCTGATCTCCCTTTTTTGTGGAAATTATTGTGATTCTACCATATAAGTACAATATTTATAATTATATAATCAATTTATAAAATACTAAATGTTTATATTGGGTTCCTTTATGAATTTATTGGGAAAGAAGTAGGCTGTGTAAATAAATGTAACTATTGTTCTTGTGGAAAAAGAAAAAAGTGTATAAAACAAAATCTCCGCCCATTATGACGTTTTCGAGGTGTAGTGAAGGGAAATACGATCCGCCGTAAGCACGGAGTATATTATTTTGAAAATTACCGGATGTTTTATTTAGTTTCTGTGCTCGACTTCCTGCGGCGCTCTCCGGCATCCGGCAAAAATAGAAACTCTGCGTATCTTCTCCGGAGGGCTGCGGTCGCCGGAGCTGGGACGGAGTCGGAACGCAGCCGTTCCGCAGTCAGTGAAAATACACACATTGACTTTAATGGAAACCGTCTCCGGTTACTTTCGTAATCTCGGTTCCCTGAAAGGCAAGGAACGAGACATTACGGATGTCGTATATGGGAACTCTCTCTCATCCTTCACTTCCGCTGAAATCTTATTGGCTAACGCCAGCAACGCTGGCCAATTGACGCAAATATGCAAATACTGAAACCCCGTTGCAGTATAATGTAAGTGCAGCGTCAATTCCTCCTCAGAATCGAACAGAACGCCAAATCAATAGCGAACACGGCGGCGAGCGTAATGTCTCGTTCCTTGCCTTTCAGGGAACCGAGGTTACGAAAGTAACCGGAGACGTTCCCTTTCAAGGCTACGGAACTTCGACATTACGGATGTCGTATATGGGAACTGTATAGAATCCCGCCGTGGAAGCAAGCAAACCACAGAACAGAACCCAATACAAAACCCCGACACCGCCCCCCCCAGAACGCCAGCATTGTGATAGGACGAGACTGGCCAATAGCGAGCCTCTAACCTCTGATAGGTCCAAGGGGACGAATCACAAACTCACAAAACACTGCCAGAATTTGCATATCCCGAGCAGTATAAACGGGGGAAGTCTGCACTGTAGACCAACAGGGCAACAACAACAGTAAAATAAGGCCAACGCATAGCGGTGACAACAGTCTTAATACACATAAGCACACAGAACACCTCATGAGCAAAACGCAGAGAGCTCTAAATGCTGTGCAAGAATTCAACTCACCGAAAGCACTTGAGACGCCACAGAGGGTAAATCCAACTTGTAAAACCTGGCGAACGTATTCTGAGAAGACCAGCCAGCCGCAAGACATAAATCCTGAATAGACATACCCTTAGTCCAGGCCCACGAAGAGGCGATCGCCCTGGTCGAATGGGCCTTAACATTGAGGGGGCATTCCTGTCCCATACAGTCATAAGCCAAAACAATAGCGTCCACAATCCAATGAGCAAGCCTCTGTTTAGAGACTCCCCGTCCCTTATTGCATCCACCAAAGCACACAAATAGCTGGTCCGAGCTTCGGAAAGCAGCCGAGCGAGAGATGTACTCCCGGAGCGCTCTGACTGGGCAGATAGCACTTTGAGCATCCGAACCTAGAGAGGTCGATGGCTCAACAGACAGGGCAGGCAAAGAAACAATCTGCGCCCTGAACGGGGTATTGAGCGATTTAGGGACATAACCCGGCCTCGGTCTGAGAGTCACGTTACAGTTTCCGGGTCCAAAGCGAATACAATCTTCGCTGACAGAGAAAGCCTGTAAATCCCCAACCCGCTTCGCCGAAGCGAGAGCGAGAAGCAGCGCCGTTTTAATCGAAAGCTCCTTAACTGCAATCGACACTAAGGGCTCAAAGGGCGGTCGTGACAAAGCTTCCAAGACCAAAGTTAAATCCCAAGGCGGCACGGAAGGCGGCCGTGCAGGGCATAATCTCCTAGCTCCTTTAAGGAACCGAGTCACCAACGCATGTCTACCGATAGACTGTCCATCAACAGGCGGGTGAAACGCAGCAATAGCAGCTACGTATACCTTCAGGGTGGATGGCAGGCTCCCTTCGTCCATTCTGTACTGAAGGAAGCGTAGAATATCCGACACCGAGCAGTTCGCTGGGTCTAAACCGATATCCTGACACCTTTTAGAGAAAACACCCCACTTCAGAGTGTACAGGCGCCGGGTAGACGGGGCTCGCGCTTCCGCGATGGTATTTTGAACCCGCGAATGAAGCACATCGATCCCGCTCAGCGTCCCTGCAGCGGCCACACATGGAGCCTCCACAGCCCGGGGCTGGGATGCCAAATCGATCCGCTCGCCTGAGACAGTAGGTCCTTCCTGAGCGGAATTTCCCACGGTTGCTCCGTTAGTAACTCTACCAAGTCCGCGAACCAGGGCTGATTCGGCCAGTACGGGGCCACTAGAGTCACCGCCGCCTTTTCCTCCCTGATTTTGCACAACACCATGGGCAAAATTTTCACCGGAGGAAAGGCATAGAGACGGGCTTTCGGCCATCGCGCAGTTAGCGCGTCCATCTCCCGGGGGGAACGGGACAGCGAGTAAAACATCCGACAATGCGCGTTCTCGCTCGTCGCGAAGAGGTCGATCTCCGCTCTGCCGAAACAATCCCATATCAGTTGAACCGTCCCGGGGTGAAGCCTCCATTCCCCTTGAGGAATCCCGTTCCTCGAGAGCATATCCGCCCCCCGATTTAGAACACCGGGGATGTGTGTCGCTCTCACCGAGAGAAAGAACCGATCCGCCCACAGCAGGAGAGATTCCGCCTGCTTGAATAGGTCCCTGGAATGCAAACCGCCTTGGCGATTGATGTAAGAGACCACAGAAGTGTTGTCGGTTCGAATCAACACATGCCGCTGTTCCAGCCGAGACCGGAAAACTTTTAGGGCCTGAGAGACCGCTTCCAGTTCCAAGCGATTTATGTGCCACTCCATCTGCCTCTCCGACCACCGACCGGAGGCGGGCTTGCCCAGGCAGACCGCTCCCCACCCGGTGGACGAAGCGTCCGTCAGGACCTCCACGCGTCGCGTCACTATACCCATAGGGACACCGGAACTGTAGAGATCCGGGTTCTTCCACGGGGCCAGGGCACGGGCGCACACACGGTTGACCATAATGCGCTTGCGGCCGGAGTGCCACGCGCTCGGGTTGACGCGCGCTTTCAGCTAGTGCTGAAGCGGTCTCATATGTAGCAGTCCCAGATGACACACTGACGAAGCGGCTGCCATCCGCCCCAATAGCCTCTGAAACTCTTTCAGAGGGACGAGCCTGCCAGGTCTGAAGAGACCTAGCGAAGAAGTCAGAGCCTCCGCTCGTTCGGGGGAGAGACGCGCTTTCATACTCACTGAGTCCAAGCATACTCCCAGGAATGTGGTAGTTTGGCTCGGTGTGAGCACACTTTTTTGGACGTTTTCCCTCAAACCAAGCGTTTTCAAATGGCGAAGTAGGGCTTCCACATGGCCGACCAATGTCTCCCTCGACTGCGCGAGAATCAGCCAGTCGTCCAGATAGTTCAAGACGCGCATCCCGCTCGACCTGAGGGGTGAAAGTGCCGCGTCTACACATTTCGAAAAGGTGCGGGGGGCGAGGGCTAGCCCGAACGGGAGTACCGTGTATTGGTACGCCGCATTCTCGAACGCAAACCTCAGGAATCGCCTGTGGCGCTTCGCTATCTGGACGTGAAAATAAGCGTCCTCTAGATCCACTGAAGCGAACCAATCCCCGGGGCGAATTTGCGCCAGGATCTGTTTCAGTGTAGTCATCCTGAAAGCGCGCTTGTGAAGCGCTCTGTTGACGGGTCTCAGGTCCAGTATGGGGCGGAGACACCCTCCCTTCTTCGGCACTACAAAGTAGCGGCTGTAGAATCCGTTTCCCCGCTCGCTCGGGGGAACCGGCTCTATCGCTCCCTTGTCGAGTAAACTGCACACTTCCTGCCTCAGTACATGAGCATTTTGGGGCAAAGTTAACGACTGGATTACGCCGCGGAAGCGGGGTGGTCTGCGTTTGAACTGAAGTGTGTACCCGTGTCGAATTACATTCAGCACCCACGGCGAGATGCCCGGAATAGCTTCCCACGCCGTGAGGAAACGACTGAGTGTGGGCCGGTCTAGACCTGCGGTCATCGCCGCTATGTGAGGGCTGGGGATAGACACCTCGCGCTTCCCGCGAGGCCCCTTTATAGTTAATGACCGTGACTCTGCGCAGCTCGAAGACAGGGCGGGTAACACAGTGTGAAGTGCAAGAGGAGAAAAAAGCTCTGTTTGTGAAGAAGTAATTTGCTATATTGAACAACATTCACAACATGACTGCACGCGTCGCTCGCCGAACGCAGAGGGACCGCGTGCTCTAGAGCGCGCCGGTTGGAAGCGGGGCCATCCGTGCGCTCTCCTCTCCTCTTGCCCGAGCGGTCAGGACGACTGCTTGGGCCTCGCTGGGGACGCGGCGGGTTTTCTGCGCGGGCTCCTCTGAGCCGGTCTCTTGTTTCCCGCTCCCTGCCACTGCCCGTGTCGGCCTTTACGGGCATCCGGTCCCGGGCGGGAGGCTGGCTGATGTCTGGCCGCAGCCTGGGACTGGCGCCCCGAGGCGGAAGACGAGCGAGAGCGAGGGCGCTGCGGCGGGGGCGGCGGTGGCGCTCGCCGAGGGATCACATGGCTCATCGCCTTCGCCTTCTTCTGAGTCTCGGAGTACCGCTCGGTGACCTTCTCCACGGCATCTCCGAACAGGCCATCAGGGGAGATCGGTGCGTTTAGCAGCGTCTTCCTGTCCGCCTCCTGCACGTCCGATAGGGTGAGCCACAGGTGTCTGTGGAGGACCACCAAATACCCCATCGAACGGCCAATCGCCTGGGCCGAGCGCTTCGTGGCCAGGAGCGCGAGGTCCGTTGCCGAACGGAGGTCTCGGATGGCGTCAGCGTCGACAGAGGCGGCGCCATCCAGAGATTTCAATCGCTTGGCCTGCAGCACTTGAAGAACGGCCATAGCGTGTAGTGCAGAAACCGCCTCCCCCGCGGCGCCGTAGGCCTTGTTAGCCTGGTGAGCCGTAAACCTGCAAGCTCGGGACGGCAGGCTGCGGTCCGAGCCCAGGGCGGGAGCTGACGGGCAAAGATGTGCAGCGACGGTCTCCTCGACAGGAGGGATGCGGAGGTAGCCGTGGTCCCCCGCCTCGTCCACGGGGGGGAACATGGCCTGGGTCGAAGTGAGGGTGCGCGCCGATTGCGGGGCCACCCACGACTTCACCACGTGCTCGTGCACATCAGGAAAGAACGGGGTTCCCCTTTTCGAAGCGGCCTGACGGCGGCTCGATTGGAGGAACCACGCGTCCAACTTGCTCTTTGAGGGCTCGTCGGGAGCCTTCCAGGATAAATCCAGTTCCTTGACGGCCTTCGAGAGGATACGGAAGAGCTCTTCCTGCAGATCCGCGGGGGTCTCTTCCGTGGGTGCCAGAGGGGCGGCCTGCTCCGCACCGTAGTCGTTCTTGGAGGCCGACAAGGACATAGAGTCGTCCTCCTCACTCACCCCGAAGGACACGAAGTCAGCAACGTCGCGGGGAGGATGAAACGAAGGGTCCGGAAAACTCACCGGGGGTCGAACCTCGACTCCGCGGTTGGGGGGGCCTGCCAGCGGCTCGGTGGCGGCAGCAGGCCCAATCCCCGCAGCAGCGCGAGCTTCGTCTCGCCTGGCCTTGAGGGCTCGGAGGGGCATGTCCGCACAGAAGTCGCAGGACCCTTCATCCCTGAGGGCCGACTCCGCGTGGGCCAGCCCCATGCACGCGATGCAGAACAGGTGCAGGTCGGGGGCACTATGGGGCCCGAGCATAAATTGCAGACGGTCGCCATCGGATGCTGGAGACAGTTCAGGTATCTCCGGTGCACCTTCAACGATAGCAAAAATCCAAGTAGTAGTAGTATCAGCTTTCTAGCACACGATTTGAGCGTGAAGAGAGAGATTCTGAGGAGGAATTGACGCTGCACTTACATTATACTGCAACGGGGTTTCAGTATTTGCATATTTGCGTCAATTGGCCAGCGTTGCTGGCGTTAGCCAATAAGATTTCAGCGGAAGTGAAGGATGAGAGAGAGTTCCCATATACGACATCCGTAATGTCGAAGTTCCGTAGCCTTGAAAGGGAACTATTGACTCCGCCGCCGTTCCTGAGCGGATCCGCAGCCGTTCCGCAGTTGGTGGAAATTGGGGGTCACTCTCTCGTGTCTCTCTCTCTCTACCTCTCCTTTGGGACGGCAAACCACCTCTCGCGCTCAAGCCTCGACGGAAGAAGCGCGCGGGTAGATGTTCGCGCGCCTAGCTCTTTACTACAAGAGAGCTACCCCGCCCTAAAATAGACCATGCGCTCCCGGCTAGCTCTCCCTTTGGACGGCAAACCGCCTCTCGCGCTCCCACGCCGAGCCTCGACGGAAGAAGCGCGCGGGTGTTGAAGGTGTTGAAACAGTATGCAATTTTTATTTACCCGCCACAGTGGCCGGTAGGTGAAGCGAGTTTACCCGCCACAACACAAAATCACTCGCATTTGGCTGGTGGCGGGTGCTAATTTCCATCCCTGGTCCACTGGAATAAACAGCCCGCGATTTACGACTGTCACTAACGTTATAACTTTTATAATGTCGAGTGGGAAAACATTTCAGAGAAAACAAAGCATTTTGTTGATCATCGGATGCCAGGCGAATGAGAAAATACTCTTGAATACCTTTAAAGCAACAGAAGGGGCATTGGGGCAGTAACGCTAGTAACATTACTGTTATGTCTGTTGTTAATGTTTGATTTGCTTGACTGTGATTAACATGCTATGGTCATTAAATGGCTTTCCTGAGCTAAATGTAACGTTATGTGACATAATTGTTCTCCTGCTGTTATATTGACCACTTTCCATGGTTTAAAAACACTAATTGGTCGATATTATGTATACTTTCTAGCTGTACCTTACCCTTGCCTTTTGCAATGTGAAAATGAGATAAATAATGGACACAAATGAAAAACATGAATTCGTTTATTTGATGTCATTCAATTATTAATTGTTGCCAAATGGGCAGATCTTTTTATAGTTTCCTCGTTAGCTAGCGTTAGGCTAGCTAGCTTGCCAAGCTATTTTCATAAATAATCTGTAAGATCGTTTGTACCTTCATCTGTGACTGGAGACCACTGTCTAACATCATCAACCCAACAAGTCATTCTTACTAGCTGTAGCTGTCATCGAGGGTGCGTTATCACGGAGGTTTGTTTATATACCGGTAACAGCTCAGTAATGGCGTCGCCACAAGATGGCAGCCTACACAGAACGCTCGTCGGATTCGTCTATTGCAGTGCACTTTCTGGGTTTCCCTATTGCTCACATGTTTAGGGTTTTTTTTTTTATCTACACTCTGTGTAATTATTCTGTAGCTTAGTAAATATCACAGTAATATTTAACTTTATTACCTTAATAAAATATCTGAATATCATTTACTTGATTATTTGAATTCAACATACCAAAATAATTGACTAAAAATCCAACAGTTAATTTCATTTAAAATTTTGTTATATATATATATTTTTTTTTTTTTCACTAAAAGAATTTAGTATTGTCAGTAACATTCACATGCAAGAATCAAAATGCTTAAAATCACTTAAACTGTTTAAACTAGAACACATTAATATTTGTACAAACATTTTCACCTCAGTATTTTGTGATTGGTGAAATAAAGATGAAGATCTCTCTTCCTCTGTCTGTTTTATTTGCTCATGAAGATGATGTGACTTTACAGAATAAAGAGTTTTCTTTTCTTCTGTCTTATTTTCTGCTCTCTCTCTGCTAATGTAGGTTAAGCTGCTGTTATATGACAGATGAAGGTTGTTCTGATGTGACTTCAGCTCTAAAATCAAACACGTCACACCTGAGAGAGCTGGACCTGAGCGGGAATAAACTAGGAGACTCAGGAGTAAAAAACCTCAGTGATCTACTGATGAACCCACAATTCAAGCTGGAGAAACTACAGTTAGTATCATTATACTGTACAGAAATTACAGTGTGACTGAAGTTTATTTATTTGAAGACAGCAGTGCTTATGTTTCATTGTTTATAGCAGTGCACTTTCTGGGTTTCCCTATTGATCACATTTTTATGTGTGTGTTTTTTTTTTTTATCTACACTCTGTGTAATTATTCTGTGGCTTAGTAAATATCACAGTAATATTTAACTTTATTAACTTAATAAAATATCTGAATATCATTTACTTGATTATTTGAGTTCAACATACCAAAATAATTGACTAAAAATCCAACAGTTAATTTCATTTAAAATTTAGTTATATATTTTTTTCACTAAAAGAATTTAGTATTTGACTAAACAATTATTTATTTATAATTTACTTAATATATTTGTGAAATTTCTATCAAAATATTTGAGAATGGAGAATAAAACTGATCCGTTTCAAGAACGACAAATATTACTTAATTCAAAACAATATTATTAATATATTTAACACTGTTAAGCAATGTAGCAAATTTACTCAGTTAAAACAACTGAATGTTTAAATGTTTCATTTTTACTTCTAAAATGTTTGTTACAAGAGTTTAAATGTAGGCAATGTTGTATACATGTTAAAACAGTGTAAAATATGCTGTATTGATGTAACGTTACTCATCGACAATAAAGGCCAATGCCACGTATAGCTACCGGTGGTTGAAGGGAATACTATTTCACAAAGGTTTAGAGAAAATAAAAAAGTTAATATTACTCATAAATTTTTTTATTTTTTTTTATGTTTTTCCACAATTATTTCTACTCAATTTTATTTGTTAATGTACCAGATGCAGTTACTCAGATCTACTTAATTATTTTACTTACATTTACATTTGTAATTGATTTCACTGCTTTAAAAATGTAAAAAAAATATTTTTGAGTGTAAAAAATGTTCACCAAAAAATTGAGTAAATCATATTAAAACTGTTTAGAGTGTAGTTAGTAATTATTTAATTTCCAGCATCTGATACAATGTACTGATTGTGTACATGCAGAAATCTGCCTTTTCAACAGAGAATAAAGAAGAGAGGCGTCAAATAAACAGTTGTAAATGAAAGAGATTAAACAGTGTCTTCCAGCGCACAGAACTAGTGTGACTGGGTTTTAAAACAGACTATTGGAAACTAAATGCTGCTGTAGCTCTTCAATAAGATGATCATCATAGATGTGAACTATTGTTATTTCTCTGTCTTCAGTCTGTATAGATGCAGTATTACAGAGAAACAGAGTCTCATCCTGACTTCAGCTCTGAAATCAAACCCGTCACACCTGAAAGAGCTGGACCTGAACTGGAATAAACTAGGAGACTCAGGAGTGAAAAACCTCAGTGATCTACTGATGAACCCACAATTCAAGCTGGAGAAACTACAGTTAGTATCATTATACTGTACAGCAATTACAGTGTGACTGAAGTTTATTTATTTGAAGACAGCAGGGCTTATGTTTCATTGTTTATAGCAGTGCACTTTCTGGGTTTTCCCTATTGATCACATTTTTTTTTTCTTTTTTTTTTTTTTATCTACACTCTGTGTAATTATTCTGTGGCTTAGTAAATATCACAGTAATATTTAACTTTATTAACTTAATAAAATATCTGAATATCATTTACTTGATTATTGAGTTCAACATAACAAAATAATTGACTAAAAATCCAACAGTTAAGTTCATTTAAAATTTAGTTATATATAATATTTTTTTTTTCACTAAAAGAATTTAGTATTTGACTAAACAATTATTTATTTATAATATACTTAATATATTTGTGAAATTTCTATCAAAATATTTGAGAATGGAGAATAAAACTGATCCGTTTCAAGAACGACAAATATTACTTAATTCAAAACAATATTATTAATATATTTAACACTGTTAAGAAATTTAGCAAATTTACTCAGTTAAAACAACTGAATGTTTAAATGTGTCATTTTTACTTTTAAAATGTTTGTTACAAGAGTTTAAATGTAGGCAATGTTGTATAAATGTTTAAACAGTGTAAAATATCAACGCATTCTCATCCCAAGGCGTCATATTCTGGCACTTTGACAAAGCGTCTAAATCGAACGCACATGGAACCCTTTAGCGCCAATATAATACGCCAAGAAATGGGTAGGTTTAGGTATGGTGTAGGGTTAGGGTTAGACCGCTAGGAGGCGTCTTCTGCCCCATATATATCGGCGTCTCATATTGACGCTAAAGGGTGCCATGTGCGTTCTATTTAGACGCTTTGGCAAAAGCGTCAGTATATTACGCCTTGGGATGAGAACGGGCTGAAAATATCCTGTATTGATGTAACGTTACTCATAGACAATAAAGGCCAATGACATGTATAGCTACCAGTGGTTGTAGGGAATACTATTTCACAAAGGTTTAGAGAAAATAAAAAAGTTAATATTACTCATAAATATTTTTTTTTTTTTTTTATGTTTTTCCACAATTATTTCTACTCAATTTTATTTGTTAATGTACCAGATGCAGTTACTCAGATCTACTTAATTATTTTACTTACATTTACATTTGTAATTGATTTCACTGATTTAAAAATGTAAAAAAAAATATTTTGAGTGTAAAAAATGTTCACCAATAAATTGAGTAAATAATATTAAAACTGTTTAGAGTGTAGTTAGTAATGTTTAATTTCCAGCATCTGATACAATGTACTGATTGTGTACTTGCAGAAATCTGCCTTTTCAACAGAGAATAAAGAAGAGAGACGTCAAATAAACAGTTAAAAATGAAAGAGAAGGAACAGTGTCTTCCAGCACACAGAACTAGTGTGACTGGGTTATAAAACAGACTATTGGAAACTAAATGCTGCTGTAGCTCTTCAATAAGATGATCATCATAGATGTGAACTATTGTTATTTCTCTGTCTTCAGTCTGAGTGATTGCAGTATTACAGAGGAACAGAGTCTCATCCTGACTTCAGCTCTGAACTCAAACCCGTCACACCTGAGAGAGCTGAAACTGAGCGGGAATAAACTAGGAGACTCAGGAGTGAAAAACCTCAGAGATCTACTGATGAACCCACAATTCAAGCTGGAGAAACTACAGTTAGTATCATTATACTGTACAGCAATTACAGTGTGACTGAAGTTTATTTATTTGAAGACAGCAGAGCTTATGTTTCATTGTTTATAGCAGTGCACTTTTTTATATCCACACTCTGTGCAATTATTCTGTGGCAATTAGTAAATATCTCAATAATCTTTAACTTTATTAACTTAAATAAAATCTCTGAAAATCATTCATACCAAAGTTCAACATACCAAAATAATTGACTAAAAATCCTACAGTTAATTCAATCTAACATTTACTGTTATATTTAAGTTTTTATCACTAAAAGAATTTAGTATTTGAATGAATGAATGAATGAATGAATGAATGAATGAATGAATGAATGAACTACTGTACACCCAAAGAGATTTACAGTCATGTTGGGGTCTCTCCTCAACCACCACTAACCAATTATTTATTTATAATATACTTAATATATTTGTGACATTTCATAAAATAAAATTCTGCATCAAAATTTATAGGCAAGACAAGTAGTTTGTTTAGGCATGGTTTGTAGGGAATTATAAACCTGCACACATATATTCAAACGCACATAACTATAGCATCAATTCTTAATGCGCATGTGAACGCCATCAGCGTTTATCACAGGTTCAGTTTAAAGTCTGTTTAGAGAGAACGGCGTCGTCTTAGCGGCCCCTAATTTAATAACAAATGATCATTTCAACGGAAGTGAATCAATCAAAACTAACTTTAGCTGGAAACAACATTATTCAAGAACCACTATAAAACCAAACTAATCTCTGTTACCTTAAATTATATGTTTATCTCTGTAAAGCTGCTTTGAAACAATCTACATTGTTAAAAGCGCTATATAAATGAGGATGACTTGACTTGACTATTGTAATTGATTTCACTGCTTTAAAATGTAATCAATATTTTTGAGTGTAAAAAATATTGATTGATTTTTCACCAAAAAAAAATTAGTAAATCATATACAACTTTTTAGAGTGTAGTTAGTAATTGTTTAATTTCCAGCATTTGATACAATGTACTGATTGTGTAATTTATTCAACAGAGAATAAAGAAGAGAGACGTCAAATAAACAGTTAAAAATGGAAACTAAATGCTGCTGTAACTCTTCAATAAGATGATCATCATGTGAACTATTGTTATTTCTCTGTCTTCAGTCTGAGTGAATGCAGTATTACAGAGAAACAGAGTCTCATCCTGACTTCAGCTCTGAAATCGAACCCGTCACACCTGAGAGAGCTGAACCTGAGCAGGAATAATCTAGGAGACTCAGGAGTGAAAAACCTCAGTGATCTACTGATGAACCCACAATTCAAGCTGGAGAAACTACAGTTAGTATCATTATACTGTACAGCAATTACAGTGTGACTGAAGTTTATTTATTTGAAGACAGCAGGGCTTATGTTTCATTGTTTACAGCAGTGCACTTTCTGGGTTTCCCTATTGATCACATTTTTTTATTTTTTTATTTTTATCTACACTCTGTGTAATTATTCTGTGGATTATTAAATATCAAAGTAATATTTAACTTTATTAACTTAATAAAATATCTGAATATCATTTTCTTGATAATTTGAATTAAACATACCAAAATAATTGATTTAAAATCCAACAGTTAATTTCATCTAAAATTTACTGGCACATTTAATTTTTTTTCACTAAAATAATTTAGTATTGTCAGTAACATTCACATGCAAGAATCAAAATGCTTAAAATCTCTTCAACAGTTTAAACTGAAACACTTTATGCTCGACAGTGAGTCTGAGTTCACATTATATCTGTGTAAAATTCTTCACATTCATGATTTGTTTGTAAGATAATCTCTCTTCCTCTGTTTGTGTCTTTCTAGTCTACGTTTCTGTGGCATTACAGATGTTTCTTCTTTAACTCAGTCTTTGACTAACTCAAAAGCACTGCAGTTTTTAAAAGAGCTTGATCTGAGAGACAATAAGATAGGAGACTCAAAGCAGCGGCTCATAGACGAGCTACGAGACTCAAACTGTGACCTGAGGTGAGGAAACATCACTGAGATATTAAAGAGATCTTCATTTACCTCTGATATCTGAACAAACCTTTCAAACATTCGTGAAAGGAAATTATCAATAAGCTTTATTGCAACAAAGGGTTTGTGTGAGAACAAGATGTGAAGTTATTGAAATGTTGAACACAAAGGAGGAAAGAGAAGAAAAGCACACTGTCACAGCTTTATACATCAACACCTGCTTTATGAACTGTGTCAGTAGAAGTGAATCATTTCAGTGTGAAAACAGACTTGGTCAGATTGTAGGAAAACGCTGCACTCCTGCTAAAATCAGTGCAGTTCCAGCTTCAGCTCACAGCGTCCAGCTCACATGAGAAATGTCTCTGTCTCTAGTGTGTTTTTACTGTGACAAGCAACACGTCACACTACTCTACACTTACTTTACTCTCAGTTATTTACTAAGAGCCTACAAACATGTTTAAACTAGAGGACAAACGGCTTTAACTAAAGGTTTGTGTTTAACTCAAAATAACATTAGTATTTGCTCCCTGTGGTTTATTCCATACGCCGTACACTCATTAGTTTCTCCTTTACAGAGACTCAATAGCAGTCGCACCGAGACACACACACACACACACACACACACACACACACACACACACACACACACACACCCCACACACACACACACACACACACACACACACACACACACACACACACACGAACATGATTCAGGTTTAAATGTATTATATTTAAAAACACATATCTATGCAAGATCATGTAAAGTCAGTAATTAGTCTGATTACAGGAATTCAATTTAACTTATTTTTACTCAAAACACAGTAATTGAAATATAATAATTTGCACTTTGTTCCTCTGAACACTGATTGTTTTCTCTTCTGTTCCACTTTACAGAGTAGATGAAGATCAATGAATTGACCAACATCAGTGGATCTACATCATGGTATGGTTAACACTGATGGATGCGTAATATCATAGTGTGAAATCATCATGAGAGGAGCAGAAACCATCAGGAGATCCACAGAAGAGTCTCTCTACTGTCTATGAGGAGAAATAAATGTGTAAATGTGTTTCATACAGGTGGAAGAGACTCAGACTTCACTATTAAATAAAGCAGCGTGTGTGTTAGCATGCGCATTAGAAACATGTGATTTTGAATGATTAATGTTGGTTTATTATTCAGCCAAATGATGGTTTAGTTGTAATTAAAGGAGGAACAGAGGAAGAAGCTCAGATGAGTGTCAGCAGAAATCTTCACTATCAGGCCTGCAAATATAATAATGTTTAGACTAAACTCATCCATAATGATATTTCTAATCATGAACGTGGTTGTCAAGTATAGCACATCAATGTTTCAAAATATATAAAGTTTACATGTAACTTTTAAACATTTACATTTTCTCTCTAACATTTTATACACAGAATATGTTTATTGTTAGCAATGCGTGTGTGTGTGTGTGTGTGTGTGTGTGTGTGTGTGTGTGTGTGTGTGTGTGTGTGTGTGTGTGTTTCACTCGCTCCTCAGAGAGCAGATGGATGTGGGCCACTCAGTGGTGGTTCTACATTGAATTACACCCAGGGCGAGACCCCCTTCGATAATGTCTCATAACTCTCATATTATCAACTATCCAAACTGTTTTAGACCAAAATAGCTTTTGTAGGCCTATGTCATTATTTTTTTATAGAAAATTGTACTTTGCATATTATAGGCTACTGTAAAAACACATATTATAGTTGATTTTAGTTGATCATAACTAGAGATGAAATAGGAAAATTTAATTTCATGAATATAGTGATCAAAATGATCACGGTTAAACACAGAATCATGTTCAAAAAGTAGG
The DNA here is from genome assembly GCA_036326025.1 of Chrosomus eos. Classification (NCBI taxonomy): domain Eukaryota; kingdom Metazoa; phylum Chordata; class Actinopteri; order Cypriniformes; family Leuciscidae; genus Chrosomus; species Chrosomus eos. Next base: position 60,038 of record JAZAVI010000058.1, read on the forward strand.
CCTACTAATACACAATGAAATCAAATCACCAAGTTAATAACATTAAAGATGATGGCCAGATCTTTTATGTTATCTACTAACATACACGTTCAAATAAATATTGACAAAAAAGGCTTTATAAAAAGATAAACCCGGTTCCCGGTTCGCCCGTGCCTAAAACCGCTACTGGGGCCACTTCAGGCGATGATGCGGCACTGCAGGCCTTCTTATGGCCCCGACAAAATGTATGTGAGCCTGAAGTGGCCCACGTGTAAAATGGCAAATATGGCCAAATATTTTAAATCACATGTGGGCCTTTTTAGGCAAAGATGCGGCACTCATGGCAATGTGTAATCTGAATGTGGGCCTAAAGTGGCCCATATGATAAATAATGAATATGGCCCAAATATCACAAACCAAATGTGGGCCACCTATGGCAAACATGTGGCACAATCGACAATGACTAATCTGTGTGTAAACCAAATATTATTATCTTAAAACAAAACTGGGCCAGTTTTGGCAAAGATGAGGGACTATAATCACTGTGAATCTGAATGTGAACCCATGGGCGTCAGTGTGGTGTGAAATGTGCTGGCGACAGAGACACATTCATTTATTTTCTCTTTCGCGCAGGTCATGTTTTGAAAGATGATGTCCTGTAGCTTACTAATGTAAATAAATAAAAATGTATACAAAACTGTGATGTCCGACTCGTTTTATGAAGAAGAAAGCCTTAAGTTTTTAAAAAGCATTGGACATATATGACCCACTATTCTGCTTCAAGTAGCCTACCATGTTGACAATATGACATGATGTGGTTTAATGTACCAAAACAATGATTACCAAATTTCTCTCTCATGCTCCTCATAAACACTGAAAACGGTCAAAAAAATCGAACCCAAAGTCCAGTTATTATGGAGGTTATCTGACATTAAGCGTTTCTGCTGCACATTTTCAGCAGGGCAGCGGAGCGGCTGTCGACTCCCCGCGGTTCTCATGGGCTTTATATATAAGTCCTAACGTGAAAAAGCTTTACGTGGTTAACCTAAACAATGATCACCAAACGATTACAGTTGTTGCAGTGTTATGAACAGAGAAGCGTGTAGCAGCGCAGCCGCAAAACGGCTAAATTGAGCTTGAGGTTTTAGAAAAAACAGTGGTGGGTACAAAATGACTCATGAGGAAATCTGGTGCGGACGCCTATGTGTGAACCTAAAGTGGCCCACACACGACAGAGCAAATATGGCCGGATTACATTGCTGTGGCGAGCAGGACGAGGTCAAGGGCCGTGAGAGGACGGTGGCGTGATTGATAATGAGGAACAGGCCTGAACTTGTGTTATGTTCTGTTTCTGTCGCCCGCGAGCGGCTGCTGGCTTATACTTTCGTTTTTGTAGATGTTTTATTTTGTTATTAAAAGTGTTGATTGTTTGCCGGTTCCCGCCTCCTCCTTCCCATAACAACGAACTTTGTTACAATTGCAAAATAATTTGGACAACATTTGGCAAATGAATGGCACAGTCAGCACTGGATAACCAGGGTGTAAGCCTTATGGCACAGTAAGCAACGGTGTGTGTGTGTGTGTGTGTGTGTGTGTGTGTGTGTGTGTGTGTGTGTGTGTGTGTGTGTGTGGTGTGTGTGTGTGTGTGTGTGTGTACTGTAGGGATGGGAAAATGAAGCCTCATGAAGCACTGAGGCTTTCCCCTGAATGTTTCGGGAAAAGATTCGAAGCATCAAGAGTGTCGAGACTTCCGGTAATGGCGGAGCCGCGCTCAGTCGCACCACAGAGCGACTTGCTTGATAACAGTCTTCTGGGCTCACAACTTTGCTTTTCACGACGGTGGAACTACTTTATTGTTGTCGGTAACGTTTTTACTCCATATTATGTCCAAACAAAAACAGAATAGGAAACAGAAATGTAAAGGCAGAGCTCAAGCGCTGAAGCTAATGGACCACAACTACGTTGCTAGCCAAAAAGAAAACAACGTTGGGAAAATGGATGACGACTTCTCAACGGACTCGGAGGTTGTCACTCCGGTTGGTCGCCCCTCTTCCAGCCCTGCCTTAAAAGTAAAAAGGAAAGAAAGGAGCGACTTGTCTCTAGAGGATCTTCAGGCTAACATTCTGGCTGCAGTTAACCAGAGAGCTGATAACCGGGAACTGATGGTAAGAGACAACAAGTCAGGCAGCGAAGAGCTGAAAACCTCCCTTCATTTAGCCTTCGTCGAAATTGAAGATTTGAAAATTGAAATGAAAAAACTATTAAAAAAAACATGTAAATTCGTCTCACTGAGACTGAAAGAGACAGGCGGAGATGGGCTCTAAGGTTGTATGGGCTACCAGAGGAAAGGGAGGAACATGTAAAAAGAAAGGTGATAGACATTCGTCAGCAAATAGGCCCTAACCAAAATATGAGTCAAGCCATCGATGTCGTGCACCGAATTGGACGGAGGGACGCCGGCAACACACACCCTCGCTCCGTGATTATCCTCTTTGCCTTCCGCACAGCGAGGGATGACGTCTGGAAAAATGCACGAAACCACACTTTCCTGAGGGAGAAGAGGCTCCGCTTCGGCGAGGATCTCACTCAGGCTGACAAGAAGACCCGAGAAAGGCTGTGGCCCCGCATCGAAGAAGCGAGGAAACAAGGAAAGCCAGCTTTTTTCAGAGGAACCCGAGCCTTCATAGAGGATGTGGAGATCCTTTAAGATGTTTCCCACGGAGCCACACTAGGACTTTGTTGTAAACTCTGACCTTGTGCTTCTGTTTCTGTTGCTGCTTTAAAGGGTCAGAAGATCTGTTCAGGTAACGGTGCTGATACCTGTGTTGGCTATATCTGCTCATAGGGCTGAATTACATCCTCATCAGGGTTTTATCATATATTAATAATAATTAATAATTGTATATTATTAACCCAGTCAGTCATTCATGAATAACACAAGCACTTTGTAATGACTTTAAAATGTTCCAAATTCACTTTAAAGAGGCAGAAGCTGTTATTGCTTAGGTTGTTTTTCTTTGTAAAGATAATTGTTCTTTAGCGGTTAATGAAACTACTTTCTATAAATGCCAGAGGACTACGAAACATTGTTAAAAGAAAAGCCATCTTTATTTTTTGTAAATAAATCCTGTACTCATGTAAAGAGGACGAAGAGTAATGGAAGAGTCAATAGAGGACATTTGGTTGACTCACGGATCAACCACTCAGCAGGAGTTGCTATTCTCACTCATACATTTAAAGGAAAGTTTAATACCGTAAGGGATACCGATGGTCACTGGATGGTTACTATTACCTGTTTGGAAGATGCATTTTTTATTTTAGGCAACATCTATGGGTACTGCTCACTCTCACAAAATTCACAATTATTGGAAGAGCTGGACTCTGTATTAAACGAGTTGATGTCTAAATATCCTGTAGCTAAAGTGATTTTGGGTGGTGATTTTAATATGGTTAGTTTAATATATAAGGTTAGTATTAGATGTGTTGGATTATTCTAATCTAATTCAATCAGAGGGTCTCATACTTTTTCTTGACTTTTACAAAGCTTTTGATTCCTTAGAACACAAATTTGTTTTCCGTACTATAGAGTTATTTGGATTTGGCAAATCATTTCTCGATACTGTAACCATGTTTTATAGAGATATTAATAGCTCAGTGATCGTTAACTTTGATACATCTAAAAGGTTTGACATCCATCATGGAGTCAGACAGGGTTGTCCAATCTCCCCGTTTTTATTTCTTTTAGCCACAGAGTTACTTTGTCTAAGGATTACCCAAAATGAAAGGTTGTTAGGAATTTCTATATTTGATATGGAGTTTAAAATTGCACAGCTAGCCGACGATACCACACTATTCTTGGAGGATAAAAAACAGTTATCTAATGCTTTGGAGATGGTGGAACAATTTTCATATGCCTCGGGTCTAAAACTCAATATTTCTAAATGTGAAATTATCTCAATTCATGATATAGATGAGACATCTTTGGAAGGTATCCCAGTTAAAAACAGTGTAAAATATCTAGGTATTCATATCACTAAAATTGCAATTACCAGACACCATTTAAACTTTTCTGATAAATGATCAAAACTAAAAGCATCTTTAACATCTGGCTTCAGAGAGATCTTTCTTTATACGGTAGAGGTCTTTTCTCTACGGTGGAAGCGCTCTCTCGCTTTGTATACCCTGCTCTCTCTCTGTTTATCAATGATAAAGCTATAAAGGGAATTAACTAAATATTTGTGGATTTCATCTGGAAAAATAAACCTCACAAATGAAAAAGAGAAGTACTCTCTAATTCCAGAGGTGAAGGTGGCCTTGACTTTTAGGACTTTGCTGATACTATGAACACCTTTAAAGTAAACTGGCTGAAAAGATGCCTTGTGAACCCATGTCGTTATGGTTCTTCATTCCTAATAATATCTTTAACACACTTGGTGGCCTATCTTTCCTATTAAAGTGTAACTTTTTGCCTGGCAAGTTACCCATTTCCTTATCTAACTTTCATCAGCAATGCCTTCTCTCGTGGAAACTGTGTTTTATCCATAGGTTTTCCCCCACAAAGATCTCCTTTGGAACAATGTGGATATAACCGTTAGAAATAAGTCTCTCTTTTTTCGTAGATGGTTTAACATTAACTTTAATTGCATTCTATCTGTCTTTGGTGATTTTGGTCATATTCTAACTTATAAGCAATTTTTGAATCTCCATAACTTTCCTGTTCCACCAAAGGAATAAAATACATACCTTGATAAAAGCTCTACCAACAGGCTTAATCCAATGAATTAAAAGCCACCTTAGCTTCAATAAAGGTAACAGTGTTTATCCGGCTTTACGCTTGGGCGGTATTGATTTATTAGATCGAAAATGCAACAACAGAAATATTCGTACACTTTTTCAAATGAAGAGAAAGATTACTCCATGGGGTCAATTCAATTGGGGATCCCTTGTAACAAACATAAACTGGAAAAAGGCCTGGCTTTTGCCTAGTAAATTTTGTGTATCCAACAAAGTTAAGGAAATTCATTATAAAATCCTTCATAAGATTTATCCTGTTAACTCTTCTGTCTCTAAATATTCTGATATTGATGAAACTTCCTCTTTCTGTGGTTTTGTTGAGGAAACAGCCGCCCATTTATTTTGTGACTTTAATGTAACCAATAGATTTTGGACTAAATTAAGTTTTTTGTTTTTAGCCCCACAAATGTGACCCACACCTTCACTCTCAAAGAGGTTATTTTTTATTCCGAAAATCCAAAGTTGCTTTCCCTTGAGTATGTTGTAAACTTCTTTATCTTGTATGCAAAATTCTTCATCCACAAGCAAAAATGGCTTAAATCTCCTTTGAGCTTTCCTCTTTTTCTTGCTGATTTTGACTCTTTTATTTCTTCCCTTAGACTTATAAATAACAAAAAAGTGCAACATGTTTTATGCATTATGATGATTTATTCAAAGTCATGACTTGACCTTATTATGCTTTTCTTTCTTTTTTTGTGTATGTATTACATAATTTGATGTATGCAAACCCAGGATATTTATTTTCTGTTAGGTACCATTGTTTGTTTGTTTGTACACCTTGCTTAACTCCCCTGAGCTGTTAGTTATGTATAAGTTCTGCAATAAAAAAAAAACAAATCAATAAATAAAAATAATCCCTGACAACATCCAAAAGACAGCTGAAAACTCATCTCATCCGTGAGCACTTAAAAAAAAATTCTTTCTCTTTCCTTTAATCTGGCTTATGCTACTCTGAGCAATGCCTGAACTTTGTATTTTGAGCACTTCTGGCGTTGTTTTTGCCTCTTCACGATGACTCGCTTGCTTTAGTCCTCAGTTGTAAGTCGCTTTGAATAAAAGCTTCTGCTAAATGACTAAATGTAAATGTAAAACAGCGCCATCTTGTGGCAGGTCAAAGTTACAGCAGCCGTGTTTATGAGCAGCGCACAGAGGCGTTGTTTTATCCTTTAAAGGGATACTCCACTGGTTTTTCATATTAAACTATGTTATTCCCTTAACTAAGACGAGTTGATACATACCTCTCTCGTCTCAGTGCGTGCGCTCAATTGCTCTGTATTGCCGCAAAACTATGTTAGCACTTAGCTAGCACAGTGCATTAAATATGGGCCAAAAAGAGAAGCGACCAAACACTTCCTCGTTTTCCCTATTTAAACACAGTTACTCGAGTAGTGTAACTCGACCTAGGCTGGTGACACAAAATAAAACGTTGTGATTTTCTAAGCGTTTAAAATTGATGACTATATTGCCCCCTGTTATTTACATCAATTTTAAACGCTTAGAAAAGCGCAACGTTTTATTTTGTGTCACCAGCCTAGGTCGAGTTACACTGCTCGAGTAACTGTGTTTAAATATGGAAAACGAGGAAGTGTTTGGTCGCTTCTCTTTTTGGCCCATATTTAATGCACTGTGCTAGCTAAGTGCTAACATAGTTTTGCGGCAATACAGAGAGATATAGTGCACGCACTGAGATGAGAGAGGTATGTATCAACTCGTCTTAGTTAAGGGAATAACATAGTTTAATATGAAAAACCGGTGGAGTATCCCTTTAAGCACAAATACAAGCCTGACAACGCTTAATATTCAGTTTTATGATAATAATTCACATAAGTGTGGCAATACATTAAATATAATAATTATATCAATACTAATTATAAAAATACCAACAGAGTTGCGCTTGATGCAAGTAAATGTTGGTCTAATTATTTTATGGTTTATAGGGAAAGGACCAGCGGGAGGAAATAATAATGACAAGACTGAGAGTAGATCATACAGGTCTGAATAGCACCTTGTTTTTATTGGGGAAAAGGAATAGTGAAAAATGAGAAAACTGTGGGATTAAAGAAAATGTTGAACATGTAATTTTGCATTGTATATTGTTTGCGTTGGCAAGACAGGTATTTCATGATGGCTAGGAGTCAGGACGAGAATGGAATCTGATGGGGTTATTGGGAACAGAAGGAGAAGGAAAGGGGATAAGAATCACCAGGAAGGCATTATTTACATTTCTTAAAGACACTGGGTTGGTGAACAGAATATGAGAGTACCTTAATAGAGGGTATGCGCATGACGTCACCGTCGGCCGGAGTGAATGCGGTCACGCCCACTGAGTGGCAAAAAGACTGAGCGGCAGCATTTGTTTTCAGCGTGAATGCCGTGAAAAACACACAAAACACATCTAAAACGGGAAAGAGCTTTGCGATTGATTTGACAACTAGATTTGACCAGAAATCTGAGGTACTGTATATTTTTACAGACTGCATAAAGCTACAGAACAGAACTAAATGTTTAATGAATTGCTAATGAATTCATTTTAAATTGTAAATTCTTTATGAAATGAATAAATATATTTTTAAAGACCAACTCATGTCAATTGAAAATCTTTTAATTGGTAAATAAGAAATACAAACATGCATTGATAGATTAATGTTTTGAATATTATCTTTAATTTTATAAAATAACTGTACAAGTTGCTTTCATAATGCAAAGGTTAAGTGAAAAAAGTAATTTTTAACCCCTTAAGCCCTAAGCGTCCCGCCGGCGGGACACCACCCCATAAAAAAAAAATTCATAATCAAATTACTAAGCAACCACTGAATGTAATAACACACAATACCACCGGGGGGCGCCACCTAGCTATGAAGAAAATTAACTGTCATATTTTTCAAAACTACTGCATTGATCAACACAAAATAGGCATCATTTGAAAGCTTAGAGTCTAAACTTTACAATGAATGTAGCCATTATGATTATCTCCAAAGTAGTGCTGAGTTATTTGCTAATAAAATGAAAAATAAATAAATAATAATTTATGAGGAAGGGAAAATTATTATGTACCGCAATGTGTCAAAAACATCATATAGCTCAGATAGTCATGTGTCATATGTCATTTGAAAGGTCTCACGGAGTAGAACACAACAAGCCCAATTATTTTGGGCTTTGACTAAACTGGAGTGAGTTTTTGTTAGTTAAGCCCTGCAAGACCCATATGTAAATAATATACTGATGTGGCATTCACGTGGCGTTTTTTCACTCGTAACTTCATGAAACATGGAAAATTGCACATCCTTATTTAAAGCAGATTATCACGATTAAAAAGAGCCTAAAGACACCATAATCCATCACTCAGATCTAAATATATTTCTCGTTATGTTATAAAACGCAAAAAACAGCACAGATGCACATGAGTAAAAAAGTTGCTTAGACTTTGCGTTTTTGCGGGTAACTTCATGAAACATGCTCCGATCGTTAAAAATGGCACATCTTTATTTACAACAGACTGTCACGATTAAAAAAAGACCAAAGGTATGTAGCGTATTTAGGGTGAATCTGAATAATTAAATATATTCTGGATAACTAAAATCCTAAGAGCCTTCAAAGGCCGGGAAGCTTCCAAACCAGCGTTCCCCACCCCCAGGACTCAAAATTAACACACACAAACACATTCCACCACGATCCCCTCACCCACACACACACACGAGGGAAACGCCTGTTACGAGACATCGGAATGTTGCAGATGTCTCTGAACAAAGAGACGGACATTTCTGTTGTTTAAAGACAAAAAAAAACATTAAATATATGTTGTTAAATGTATGTTTTTCCCCATGTCACAGTGAAATATCTTTGTTTGGCCGCGGCATAAATAGACATTAGAAATACCTTCTTTATGCATTTTAAATACCTTTGTATTTTTCCTTTGACTTTCATTTGATGTTTTTGACACCTCTAAAATGCTCATGGAACGGGCTATCTGAATATGCACAGAGATATAAAGTAAAGTGTATTTTTAATATGTTTTACCGCCATTGAAGATTCAAACTGTTAAACTGTACATCTATCGAACACGCCCCTGTACTACGAGGGGCACGTTCTCCCCAAACAAAGGACAATAAACCGCGAGTTCCCGCGTGCAACAGCCATTCTCCGATTGGCTCAGACAACGGGAAGGGGAAGGACTTCTCAGAGGTGATAAAGAGGGCTTCCCAACTCCTCTCTTACTTCCTGATCCTAGTCATCATCATGTAACGTCGCGCCTCCGGCGAGCTCATCGCCGTTCTTTTATTTTGTTTCTAGTTTAGTTTGTGTTTTAAGTCTTAAGATAAGTCCCCGGGTTTAATTCCGATCGACGAGTGAAAAGAACCCCGCGTGACATACCTCTTCAGCAAATCCAACTACAAGGGAAACTGCAACAAACGCTCTCTCTCTCTGAAGAAGAAGCACGCGCACGTAACCACGTGACGCGTCGTACTGAGAGATGCCCACGCTCTTGCTTCGCCCGTCGTTACTGCTGCATCATGTAACCCGATCCGTGGTCTCCTTCGGAGACCCGATCCGATCTTTATATCTTTCCTTTGTAAGGCAAAGTTTTGTTTTCCATAGTCGACTCTGTTTACTTCCACGGAGTGAAACAAACGTAGCCGAGCTACTTTCATTGGTAATGCTACTCAAAGACTTTAAACCGCCGAGCAACCCGAGCGCTCAGAGACAACACGTGACGCTTACACACACAAAGGACTCCGCTCACGCACGCGGCCGGGACAGGCCTTCAGGAATGCGACAACACAGCGAGACCCATAACTTGTGCAAGTATCTCTTTATAACGCTTCTAATGAGCATTAAGATGATGTTTCGTGTTGTAATCAGAAAGGTGAATGTCTTAGGAGGAAGTATGCCAATGTTCTCTCTCTCTCACTCTCTCTCTCACTCTCTCTCTCTCTCTTACTCGCTAACGCGTGTAAGTCATCCATTGCCCAAACTTTACGCATTTCTCGTTCATCAATGTCTTAATGTGTTTCGTTCGTGTTAATGTTTGTAAATACATGTATTCCTGTAACGTAGTAAATATATATAAGTAGACATGCCTTTATTAAATCATTATATTCACTTGACTGATGGACTTCCTCTTTGCTCAATTTCGAGTCTCTTAAGTGCCAAGAAGATCTTTTATGCTACAAGCTTTACGAATTAATTAATTATTTCAATAATTAATAATTTAAAGAGTACTTATTATGGGGCAGGAAGCCCAATTCTTCTGGCCAGAGAATTGCGTTTCCTGCAATCCTATAAAGTAAGATGATATTGGGGAAAACCCCTCAATATTCTTCTGACAATTGAGCTAAATTAATTTTGCCTGATTTGTAAGACGTGATCTGTGTAATTGACTGCAATCAACTTGTTAAAATGAAAGGATTGCATGTATACATCCAGGTAAAATGACATTCTCCTTTAGAGGGAGATTTATTAACATGTAAGACTGATCTAATCCAAACATGTATGAATAATTATTAATTACCAATTATTAATTATGATATGCAAATTCCCCATGGATTAGACCCGCCTAAAGTCTTTACATACTTGGTGGAGAATATGCTGGGCACACTTTAAACTTGTTTTTGAGCAAAAGAGATCAGTTCAATCTTGTCTATATTGTGATTTAATAGTGTACGTGCACCTCGGTTGAGCGAACGCACTGCGAACTCACCGTGACTGATTAAAGGCAAAAAGCCATTTCAGTCCAGCGAAACTAAGAAGTAAACTGCAGTTTTCCTAGTTTCACAGTATTAAATTTGTCCTATAAAAGACGAAGAAACCTCTTTTGAATGACGACATTTTTAATATTAAACTCCCCTGTCCGAACGATGTTCTTCTGTCAGGGTGAAGACAAGATTTAGTGAAACGATGCTCTTTCACTATTCTTAAAAAGGCCTTATATTAAATCGTTAGATTAACGGTAAACTCCTGGTTAAAAATTGACGTAGCTACTCAATTGTAAAACCTAAAGCATATCTAATCATAAGTGCTATTTGATAATATGTTATGGGAGTCGAAAAAACAGACGAATAATTCCTGTTATTTATGCGCAGCGCAGAAGCCCTGCCAGACGTGTTTGTTAGAATATAGCACAGAAAAATCCAAAACCTTAAAACATTTTAATCAGTAAATGCTATTTGATAAATGTTATTTGGATTCGAATGACAGACGTATAATTCCTGTTATCTATATTAATGTGGGGAAGCGAAGAAATCCTTCCGTGCACACGTGTCGCAAAAGGAAAAACCCGCCGAGGTTTGAAATTTATAAGCGAACACGTATGAATCATAGTGCTAATTATTTGTGGGTAGCGAAAAACAGATGCCTAATTCCTGTGAACCCTATGTGTGTGTGTAGGAAAAAATCTTGCCACGCTGTTTAGTGAAATATAGCACCAAAACCTCCAAAACATTTTAATCATTAAATGCTATGTGATAATGTATTTGGATCCAACCGACAGACGTATAATTCCTGTTTTCTCCTACATAGCGCAGGAAAAAAATTCTGCAAGTCGTGTTTGTTAAAACATAGCATCAAAAAATCCGCTGAGATTTAGTTTTGATAAGTGTGATCGCTACAGAAAGCAAAGCGTCTGCACGCTCAAATTTGAAACACACATGGAAGCAGGCCGGTTGTTCCGCTGACAAACACTAGAGGACAACCCTTAGCCTAAGTGATTGACAGTTCTCGAATTACGTACCGCCCCCTGACTTCATCCTGCATGAGCGAAATGTCGCCATCGTGTGGACACTAATAACAAGGTCAGCCTTTCCTAAATAATTTTCTCTCCTCACCATTTCAGTGTTCCAATGAATTCCTGAAATTGTGTCCCTAACTTTCAATGCATGTGCAAGTTCCAGTGTTACAAACATGATTTTTCACTCCTGACTGTGTACACTTATTTTGAATTTAGTTCAAACCACATTTGAATTTAAAAAAAAAAATATATATATATATATTCAAAAGTAAGTATTAACAGTCCCTGATGAACACTTAGTAGTGCGGCCCCCTTGTGGCCTTCCCCTGCTAAGTCAGCTCATCTCCTATCTCCTACTCTTATTCTGTTTTGAAGTGGCCTTCTCACAGTTGATTTTATGTTGGATATTATCCTCATCATACATAATGCCAACCTTAAATTTCCTACACTTATTCAAATTTGATTTGAAACAAACAAATTTCAAGATTAATGTGAATTAAGTCTCCTTCCCTGTGGGCAAGAGTTTTATGGCTTTACGTCTATATTTCCGGTCTCAAATTATTTTTAATAATTTTGATTTGATATGTTATGACAACAATTCTAGAAGTTACTTAACATCTATGCATACGCTCGATTTGAAGTGTATTTAAACCATTTTGAATGCAATTCAAATCAAGTTCTCGGTCAGCCAGGTTGACCACTAGGAGGAAGTGACCCAAACCCCTTTGTGGCCCAAACGCGCCACTACTGCCTGTCTTCTCCCGGGGTCCATCCTACTTTATTACTTTTAATTATTAATTTTTTATTAATAGTAAAAGTAATAATAATAAAAGGAATTTAATAAGAAAAAAAAAATATTTTTTAGGAATTTTTTTTTTTGGGTTAAGTTATTTTGATAATTAACATCATTTTCATAATTTCCTTTTTACCATTATTTAGGAAAACCTTTGCTTCTATTTTCTACATACATAATTACTCAATTCAGTTTAAACAAGAAAGCTTTCATTCACTGTTAAGCTTCACACTGTTCTGTATTTACATGTAGAAACCACTAAAGAGCTGGGGTGATTTGACAGTCATCCCTGCTTGGAGTCCAGCACGCTGGTTCATCTGACCTGCGTCACCAGCACTGACTGAGCGCGAGTCTCGGACTTTCCTGTATCTCTCCGTTAGTGCGGCCCGCAACACGACATCACCAATTTGGCACTGCCGGTTGTGATTCAAAGTCAGGTTGCGTGAGAGGGGGCACATCGGTACAGATACACGAAAGGCCCGGGACACTGCTGTCAAACGTTTGGGGACGACAGAAAGACCAACCACGATGCTGACTCCAACCCAAATGACCTCATTCCACCCCAGGCAAACTGAACAAAGGTATTAAACCCATCCACTTAATATTTGCTACAGAATCTAGAGATTCCCCCGGTTATTGAAGTGTTTGGCTCCCTCCTCCTCTCCGAGCCACAAACCGCAGGCTTAGGCCTCCTCTTCCCCTGTAACACTTCCTGTGTACTCTTAACGCCATTTCATTACAGACCTTCCCATCTTGGATGGTTGCATGTTACTTCAAACTCTGCTATCTTGCCACTGCTCTTTTCTGTCGTGCTCTGTTCTTTTCAGTTCACCTAGAAGACAGAACCTATCTGAGACAACAAGGAACGCTGAATAATAATTAGACAACAAGCCGCTAGCATCAACAGGTGACCCCCTAAGCTACCGCCCTGTTAAAATTTTATTCAGGCCCATGATGACCTAACCAAATTGTCCCACAGAATGATTTAACTGTCTGCATCGGTTAACCACAATTTGCATACGCGGCATAGCCCGTATTATAGCTCGTTAAACGTAGAACAACTTGCTTGGTCTCTCTGTGTGTGTTGTGTTCCTCTCGCCCACAGTCGAAACCAGTATGTTCCGGTCCTACAGTCCCACAACCGCTGGGACAACCTGGACACATGGCTGAGATTCATGACACCTCCATTCCTGCCCAAGGTCGCCAGTGACTCAGAGCTTCAAAGCCAAGAGCGACGTGGACAAGCTGATGGCGCACAAACCAAGCCAAAGCTCCCACGACAAAGACCGGCCAGACACGTCCAAAACCTCGCTTGCCAGCTCATCGCACCAGCACGTCTCCATGAAGTTGCAACGCTAAGGATGCAAGCCGAGGATGACAACGACCCTGAGCTACAGAAGGAAGTGAAAAGACTTCAACCTGCCCTGTCTGATCTTCTACACACAGACCGCAGAGAACAGTCAGAGAAAAGAGCCAGAGAGGAACCCAACGAGAAACTCCGACAAAAGTGAAGCCCCTTTGCAAAGAGCAGAGGCCGAACTTAAAGAGACTCGAAAGCCACGGCCTGAAAAAGAAAAAACTTGCAAGAGGCCCGTGCTACCAGCCACAAGCTCGTTCAGCAGAGACTGAACCCAAAGAAAGAGACACTAAAGCCATGGCTCTTGAAACCACTTACACACGGGCCGAGCTGAAATCCATGAACTTACTCAACAGAGACACGATCTCAAAGCCGAACTTGACATTGTTCCACAGAGTTGAAACACTCTTATAGACTACCAGCTGCTGCGGCAGGCCTTCATTAAAGAATTCTCTGATCCAGAATCCGAAAAGACTTTGAAAAACCCCACGATCTACTGTCTCTGAACACTACTCAGAGATGCCTCCAGAGGGCGCCCCATCACACCAGAGCCCTGTTCACAGAGAGTCGAGTCCGTCCCAGGCCACTGGTAAGCCCAAGTCTGAGCACGCATCAGACAAACACAATGCCGCCACGTCTGAGACAGCCGAGACCCTGAAGTCGCTGAAAAGCTTCTTCACAAAAGACTTTCCAAAAATTCAAGAGGTACAAGCTTTACATCCTATACCTGAGCGTAAGACCTACAGGTACACAGAACACTGCTCGTCAGCCACAGACACAGAGCAAACGGTCACATCACAAAGTGACAGCAGCACACAGCCACCACAGCTGACAGCTGCACAGCCTGAGTGAGACCGCACAGTTTCCCACAGCTGGGACCGAAACCCCCAAAAGAACTGATCAAAAGGGGGTGGGCCCGGAAACTCTACCTACCCATCACTCTAGACAATGAGGTGAGCCTTGAAACACGGGAAAGTCACCGGCTCAGACCTCACTTTAATGTCAGCTCAACTCTTTGAAAGACTCAGTGCTATAGCTAAGAGCGAAGATCGAACTCTTATACCCCACATGTGTGAGCTGAACGTGCAGTCGTACAACCAGAACGTACAACCGGCTAGAACAGAGAGCTCCCATTTACCTGACCGTCTGGGCCCTCCAGTCACACTGGTCACCAGAGCCAGACTCCAAGGTCAGAGTTCCCAAGAACTCCAGCAGCCATCTAGGGGTACACAGCCTCAGCACCAAGTCAAAGTTCCAGTTCGCTACCCTGCACCTTCCAGCTCGCCAAAGACCACGCAATGCCCACTCAACGATGCGTGACCTAATGCAGAAGGCCTCTAACACAGAAGGCCTCCTCAGAAAGAATTCCTAAAACCCCACTGACTTTGAACTGCAAAACCAGAAGACACTGCACGAACACAGTGCAAGACTCTGCTAAAAGGGTCCCTGATCAGCATAGAACATAGAACTTTTAAAAGTAGATGAAAATGTCTGCCCAAAGAGTTGCAAGACTCTGCATTCGTAAAATTAGAATTTTACTGACTTAAAGAAAATCTTGAATGGACGTGTAAGCCTCACCTGCCAACAGACTATGCACGACTCTTTCGAACCAAGCATTTGCAACATGCTGGTTGAAATGACACTGCTAAACATTAGTTTCTATGACAATGAAGGGTTACAGGAAACGCTAGCTCCAAATAGGGCATACGTCACTGCGACGTCAGAGTTGAGTGAAACCACCTGAGCTTTAAACTACAGTTAACCTATGGGCGTGCATTTAATCGTTACGATCCAACTAAAACACAATGTGCAGCACGCATTTTTGATCGCTGGTTTGTCTAAATGCAGATAAACGATTGCTGAAATTGACATCTCTACTTTAAGTAAAATAGCCTTAGATTTCCAACTAAAATTAGCATGTTAAGCAGTAAAGCGTAAGTCTGTTTGATGAAGAAACCTCATCTCAGCAGCCTGTAAACTGTACCGATGTTTATTCTGCTTTGCTTAAAAGAAATCCAAATTGCAGTATGACTAAACCTGTGTCTTAACAAAGAAAGCTCAGGACAAAGTTATATCTAGGTAGACCTGGGCGACGCTCCCCTTTCTACAAATGTAAAGGCCTTACAAATTATTGTTTGATTGATGTAATTCACCTAAACTTTAGCTGCATCTGCAAACAGAGAGCTACCTAGTGATCAAAACTGCTGTAATCGCTGAAAAGTCAGCAGTAGTGCACAAGAGGGACGTAACTATATATACTTAGACAAGCTTTGACTCCCAGCAAATCTATTTCCTTACTCTGTAAACAAATAGAATAAGTTGCTTAAAATAAAGAGAAGAGTTCCATGAGTAAAATTAGCTAATGCCAAAACACATCTGCATTTTACTTCATGTAACACCGAGTCCTAGAAAGACTTAAAATAAAGTTGCACCCCGGTTAACCCGTTTAAACATGCATAATTCATGTAAAATGTACAGACAGCCTTTAGGGACTGTTTGAATTGTCTGACATGCTCTAGTTTCCATGACAACGACTTGTCACAGGAAGTGCTAACTTGTGATGTCACCTTGTAAACAAACCAGCCTAGGTGGCTACGCTAACCTAGCATCCTTCCAGCTTACACTACGCTAACCTAACCTAACATCCATCCAGCTTAGGCTAAGCTAAATAATAACTTCTACAATTAGCAGTTAGCATAATTTACTTGAACCCTTAATCACCGCTTGTGTTTACACAGTGCACAGTATTCTAAAATACTTTCCTTAACACCAGTTAGGGTTCCTAATTATTCACATTCCGTGTTTGCAATTCTTCTTAGCTAAAGTTCACCTTTACTAGTTGAGGCATAGCCCTTGCTAACCGTCGAAGGCTAACTTTGAAGATACCCTGTTAATTAAACTTAAGTTAACTACATGTAAACTGTGTAGCTAGAGAAGAATTCATATAGCAATAGCCATCTTCATCGGCAGGTGACTAATCCTTTGATGGGACACACACGATGTGGCCTCGAACACGCAACCGTTGTAACCCACTATGAAGTGTTGGCCCAGGCAAATCAAAAGTTTAGTCACTAATGCCACTGATTATTCTCGCCTTCAGATCATTCCCGTTGTTTTGATCACTTTGTTTCTTTTTGCTTTTAATTTTAATTTTTGTTTTCTTTTGGCTCTTCTTTAATTTTTTTTTCTTTTCCCCATTTTATTTTATTTGACCTTGATATTAATAGCACTCAGCTATTCCCCCTACTTTTCGGTCATCTCTATGATTTAAAATTTATTTTATTCTTTGACCTGGATATTAATAGCACTCAGCTATCCCCTTTACTTTTCGGTCATCTATATGATTTAAAATTTATTTTATTTCCTCTCTTGTTCAAATGTGGTTCCATTTCCCATAGGGCCCAGAAAGGAAACAGAGACACCTTTATTTGTGATTTTGTTTTATTTTCAACAAGTGTACTCATTTTTGTGACCCTGCAACACAAGTAACTTCAACAATTTACTAGGGCACAACTATAGTCCAGAGGATTGATAATAAGCATAATTTGAATAGGAAAGCTGTCCTTTTTCCCCATCATTCACTTCGTCAAGCCGTAGTGAACCACTAGTTAAGTCCAGAGAAATAATTTAGTCATAAGAACCATCTTAAGGCATTTATTTCATCTCGGCTATGCCCTTTCCATGGAATAATCTCGGAACCACACCTCTTAGCCTCCTAACATCCACAGCTAAGATAAGATACAAGACACATTTCACTAGCTAGCTACATGTGAAACACCTAGCTTTAAGCTACATACCTAGCGAACCAGTTAAACCATGGTTCTGAACTTTTAGGGTCATGCATTAGGCTCTCACTACAAGTATGACAACATGTCACAGAGCCCCTGCTTCACCTGACCTTAACCTTCCAGCTTACCAAAGACTATCACAAAACTATGGACACTATGAGAAACCACCTCTCATACCCCTCCAACCACCCACGAAAGTCGTGTGCACCCACCGACAACCGGTGCCCCACACAACCTACGTCAACAAGCACATGCTGCGTGCACTGGACAACATTCAGCGTTCTGCACCTGATGCCATCACCGCGCCACAGCTTGTTCTGCCACAGTGCAAAAGGGGGGTAATGCCACAATGTATGCCCTATGCCCATGACGCACCATGTGCTGCAACCCGCAGCACCAGAGACACTTGCAAGACACCGAAGCAAGTGGCATACTGGCGCCCTCAAAGCGAAAAGACTGTCCTAGCCAACCAAGGACGATGTTCGCTGAAATTTTTTTTCCCTTTCTCTCTTTCTCTCTCCCTGTCACTTTTACCAGGATGCTGCTGTGCTTCCAGCCAACCAGAGGGCAGCCGCAATCGGACATCTCACCAGGTCCGGCACCAAGCACCATCCTAAGGGAACAACCAAGACTCCTTTTCTGCCGGACCCGCACTCAGAAAGTGCCTGTGCCACCTGATCCTCACAACGCCTACAGAACGCACTACCCCGGCGTAACGACACAATACAGCTGGGTAGGTGCCAACGGACAGAGGAGGCCCTCACGCACACTGAGGCCGATGTCGAACACATGCTCGACCAACTTGAGAAAATGACTGTCACGCTAGCGGAGCCAGGTGGCCACAACCGCCGCCGCACTGCCGTCAGAACTCTGTTTAACACTTGTATGTCCGGCATGAATGAAGTAAACCTCGCCAACGTCGGACGGCATGCAGCCAAAATTCAGACTGAGATTCCACAGAGAACAGAGCCACTCACAACAGAGTGCATCCCTGCAGCCCATCGACAAGACAATAGGGAACTGTGGTAACTTTCAACACTCACAGCGTTCTACCTACCCCGACAGTGAACTCCATGAAACAGCTGGTTACTGCCTTCCATAATGACTTTGCTCAAAATCAGCTGGTAACAGCCCTGATTACAAACCTGCTAAGGGGGGGGTGAACTCCTCCATCGACAGCCTCGCCATGGGTAGAATCCCACCGCACCTGATACCCTTAGGCCTCATGCAAACCGTGCTGGCGTCCGCCATCACCACGCCAACTGACTCTTTAAAAATACACCTTGCCTACTCTCATGGGTAGTGCCATCCCACTCTGCATCACCACAAGCAGAGAAAATGGGACGTTCCCCTGAACTTACCCACCATAGTCAAGCCGAATCCACCGGCTCAAGAACATTGTCCATGTCAGATTTTGAGAGGCAGCACTCACATCAAGATCCGCATGCCGTACGTGATTGCCTTGCATGACAGCGACACCAAGCTGTCCCCAGCTCCGAATCCACACATGTGCACATTGACCAAAGACATTTACTATCCCTGCCCTAACAAATCTTTCCTCAGAGACAACCCTGACGGAACCTGCGGGCTGCAGATCAGTGGCACAAGCTGCCCTGCTAAAGCCAAGCCTCGCACTCAAGTCACCGAGACCCAAGCAGAGATTGTAAGTGATCTGTCACCTTGCTCAGCCAGAGCAGCGCATCCAAGTACCAAAAGGCCCCATCCTTCTTCAAGAACCACACTCTCACCCTAACTCCAGAAAGGGAATTGTGGTTTGCAAAAGGAGATCCCAGCTAATTGACATTACACCTATCAACTACACCCTGACACTCGACAGTCATCCTGCACAGGAGGCTCAACGAGATGCGAACATCTACAGCCAAGCCCACGGGACCCTCAGGAAGAGGGTACCACGCTGGAGGCTGCGTCGAACTTTATCAAGCTGAGCCCTCAGCCTCAGCCTAGCAGCACCTCCTACCCAATCATCATGATTCACCTGCCATCCGCCAATGGTGATGATTTGTCGTCATATGATGTCCAACACACGGGGACATCATCCGACGAAAAGGGGGAAATATGTAGCGTATTTAGGGTGAATCTGAATAATTAAATATATTCTGGATAACTAAAATCCTAAGAGCCTTCAAAGGCCGGGAAGCTTCCAAACCAGCGTTCCCCACCCCCAGGACTCAAAATTAACACACACAAACACATTCCACCACGATCCCCTCACCCACACACACACACGAGGGAAACGCCTGTTACGAGACATCGGAATGTTGCAGATGTCTCTGAACAAAGAGACGGACATTTCTGTTGTTTAAAGACAAAAAAAAAACATTAAATATATGTTGTTAAATGTATGTTTTTCCCCATGTCACAGTGAAATATCTTTGTTTGGCCGCGGCATAAATAGACATTAGAAATACCTTCTTTATGCATTTTAAATACCTTTGTATTTTTCCTTTGACTTTCATTTGATGTTTTTGACACCTCTAAAATGCTCATGGAACGGGCTATCTGAATATGCACAGAGATATAAAGTAAAGTGTATTTTTAATATGTTTTACCGCCATTGAAGATTCAAACTGTTAAACTGTACATCTATCGAACACGCCCCTGTACTACGAGGGGCACGTTCTCCCCAAACAAAGGACAATAAACCGCGAGTTCCCGCGTGCAACAGCCATTCTCCGATTGGCTCAGACAACGGGAAGGGGAAGGACTTCTCAGAGGTGATAAAGAGGGCTTCCCAACTCCTCTCTTACTTCCTGATCCTAGTCATCATCATGTAACGTCGCGCCTCCGGCGAGCTCATCGCCGTTCTTTTATTTTGTTTCTAGTTTAGTTTGTGTTTTAAGTCTTAAGATAAGTCCCCGGGTTTAATTCCGATCGACGAGTGAAAAGAACCCCGCGTGACATACCTCTTCAGCAAATCCAACTACAAGGGAAACTGCAACAAACGCTCTCTCTCTCTGAAGAAGAAGCACGCGCACGTAACCACGTGACGCGTCGTACTGAGAGATGCCCACGCTCTTGCTTCGCCCGTCGTTACTGCTGCATCATGTAACCCGATCCGTGGTCTCCTTCGGAGACCCGATCCGATCTTTATATCTTTCCTTTGTAAGGCAAAGTTTTGTTTTCCATAGTCGACTCTGTTTACTTCCACGGAGTGAAACAAACGTAGCCGAGCTACTTTCATTGGTAATGCTACTCAAAGACTTTAAACCGCCGAGCAACCCGAGCGCTCAGAGACAACACGTGACGCTTACACACACAAAGGACTCCGCTCACGCACGCGGCCGGGACAGGCCTTCAGGAATGCGACAACACAGCGAGACCCATAACTTGTGCAAGTATCTCTTTATAACGCTTCTAATGAGCATTAAGATGATGTTTCGTGTTGTAATCAGAAAGGTGAATGTCTTAGGAGGAAGTATGCCAATGTTCTCTCTCTCTCACTCTCTCTCTCTCTCTTACTCGCTAACGCGTGTAAGTCATCCATTGCCCAAACTTTACGCATTTCTCGTTCATCAATGTCTTAATGTGTTTCGTTCGTGTTAATGTTTGTAAATACATGTATTCCTGTAACGTAGTAAATATATATAAGTAGACATGCCTTTATTAAATCATTATATTCACTTGACTGATGGACTTCCTCTTTGCTCAATTTCGAGTCTCTTAAGTGCCAAGAAGATCTTTTATGCTACAAGCTTTACGAATTAATTAATTATTTCAATAATTAATAATTTAAAGAGTACTTATTATGGGGCAGGAAGCCCAATTCTTCTGGCCAGAGAATTGAGTTTCCTGCAATCCTATAAAGTAAGATGATATTGGGGAAAACCCCTCAATATTCTTCTGACAATTGAGCTAAATTAATTTTGCCTGATTTGTAAGACGTGATCTGTGTAATTGACTGCAATCAACTTGTTAAAATGAAAGGATTGCATGTATACATCCAGGTAAAATGACATTCTCCTTTAGAGGGAGATTTATTAACATGTAAGACTGATCTAATCCAAACATGTATGAATAATTATTAATTACCAATTATTAATTATGATATGCAAATTCCCCATGGATTAGACCCGCCTAAAGTCTTTACAGGTACCAAAATCCGTCACTCAGATTTAAAGATATCCTTCATTGAGTTATAACACGTATAACCTCAGAGGCGCAAAATAAGATAAGTAAACAAATGTAGCTTTAAAGTAGCATTTAGGCTTTTACCTTCATGAAACATTCTCCGATCGTTAAAAATGGCACATCCTTATTTACAGCAGACTCTCACGATTAAAAAGAGACCAATGTCACAAAAATCCGTCACTCAGATCTAAAGATATCCTTCATTGAGTTATAACACGTATAACCTCAGAGGCGCAAATAAGCTAAGTAAAAAAATGTAGCTTTAAAGTAGCATTTAGGCTTTTACCTTCATGAAACATTCTCCGATCGTTAAAAATGGCACATCCTTATTTACAGCAGACTCTCACGATTAAAAAGAGACCAAAGTCACCAAAATCCGTCACTCAGATCTAAAGATATCCTTCATTGAGTTATAACACGTATAACCTCAGAGGCGCAAATAAGCTAAGTAAACAAATGTAGCTTTAAATGAGTTTTTACACTGGTAACTTCATGAAACATACTCCGATCATTGAAAATGGCACATCCTTATTTACAGCTGACTCTCACGATTAAAAAGAGACCAAAGTCACCAAAATCCGTCACTCAGATCTAAAGATATCCTTCATTGAGTTATAACACGTATAACCTCAGAGGCGCAAATAAGCTAAGTAAATAAATGTAGCTTTAAATGAGTTTTTTATGCTGGTAACTTCATGAAACATACTCCGATCATTGAAAATGGCACATCCTTATTTACAGCAGACTGTCACGATAAAAAAGAGACCAAAGTCACCAATAATTCGTTGCTTAGATCTAAAGATATCCCTCATAGAGTTCCTCATAGGCCTTGCAAGACCCATAGGTACATAATATACTGATGTGACGTTTTTCACTGTAACTTCATGAAACATACTCCGATGGTTAAAAAATTGACATCCTTATTTACAGCAGACTCTCACGATTAAAAAGAGACAAAAGTCACCATAATCCGTCGCTTAGATCTAAAGATATCACTCATAGAGTTCCTCATAAGCCCCACAAGACCCATAGGTACATAATATACTGATGTGACGTTTTCTACTGTAACTTCATGAAACATACTCAGATCGTTGCAAATGAGACATCTTTATTTACAGCAGACTCTTACGATTAAAAAGAGACCACAATCACCATAATCCGTCACTCAGATCTAAAGATATCACTCATAGCTTAGCTAATGTGTGTCTGTGGGGTTATGTGTTATAACTCTAAGTAAACACGTGTAGCAATGACTGAACAAAAGGCTCCCTTTGTTCCAAGTGCTGTAACTTTG
Source organism: Chrosomus eos (assembly GCA_036326025.1). NCBI lineage: Eukaryota > Metazoa > Chordata > Actinopteri > Cypriniformes > Leuciscidae > Chrosomus > Chrosomus eos. The sequence continues at coordinate 82,916 of JAZAVI010000058.1, forward strand.
GATTACTTTATGCTATCATCATAAAATAACGATCCAGGTGCAGGCCATACATAGGGGAACATCACAAAAAAAGAATTATTTTGCTCCCTTATTTCCTTCATGAGTTATTGCATGTCAAATAAGAAATATATGTAATATTATTAAAAAAAATTAATAATATTTTTGTCTTATCAGCAGTTTCTGAGCATTAGATTGTCCAAATATAATAAAAAAATTATATATTCTAAAAATATAAAAAGTTTTCTAACAGATGATACCTACCTTATGACTCTCCTCTCTATAGTTTTGGAGTTATGAGTCTTTAAATGTGTGCATGTCACTCAGAAAACAAGAGTTTTATAAATGTCAATGACTGAACAAAAAGGCTCCCTTTGTTCCAAGTGCTGTAACTTTGGATTACTTTATGCTATCATCATAAAATAATGATCCAGGTGCAGGCCACACATAGGGGAACATCACCAAAAAAGAATTATATTGCTACCGTATTTCCTTCCTAAGTTATTGCATTTCAAATAAGAAAGATATGTAAATTATTAAAAAATAATAATAATATTTTTGTCTTTTATCAGCAGTTTCTTACCGTTAGATTGTCCAAAAGTAATAAAAATTTATATTTTCTAAAAATATAAAAAGTTTCCTAACAAATGATGTCTACCTGTTGACTCTCCTTGCCATAGTTTTGAAGTTATGAGTCTTTACTTTTTTGTGTGTCATTCAGACAAAAAAATCCCAAAAATGCCTTCAGCCCAACCCAACAATTTAGTAATTTCTACCTAACTTTGGATAGAAAACATAACCCAACATGTTGGGTCAAATCAGTAACCCAACTGGGTTGGACTAAAATAACCCAGTGCTGGGTTAGATCATTTTTGTTTTCAACCCAGCAGTTTTTAGAGTGTATGATGATATACAGTATAACATTAATGTAAGTGATCACTCGGATTTAGACCTATCCCAGATAGCACAAGTCTTGTATAAAATTATTATAAAGTGTAAACTTGTCACTCAAATATGATTTGCTGATTGGAATGCAGGATTAACAAAGATGGTTTATCCAGAAACATATTTGTTAAAATCAGTGTCATCTTATAAACTGATTGACCCTGACATTCTAATAAACAAAAATCTAAATAAACAAATACATTTTTTAATTTGTCTTACATTTTGTCTAAATATTGACATTTTTATGAAATTTTAAAAAAATAACAATAGCCTTAAGATAAAAATTAATTTATGAGTGAGTAAATGAATGACAAATCAGCACAAACTGCTATGAGAACATTTTACTGTTATTTTAAAATTAACATTTTTCAACCCTTTTTTATTAGCATCCATGACAAAAAAAATCTGCTATAAATTTGCTAGAAAACCCTTAGGCTTCTACTTTGTTAGAGATAAGTCAAGTATAGTTGATCTCTATTTTTATTTATTTATTTTTGTTTTAACCAAATTGTATTAGTAGTAGGCTAAATTCAAGCTGGTTGGAGGTTTCCTATTTCCGGCTCTTTACATGTAAAATTAGTCGCACAGAAAAGGCAGAGGAGGATTGTTGTTTGGAGAATTGACGGTGGAAAACTGCACAAGTAAAGGTAAGGTAAGATTTCATAACAAATAATGGATAAATGTTGGCTGTTGGCCAAATCTTGTACATCTTTCTGTTGGCGATTTATTCAGTTGGAGTATTTCATGTTATGTGATATTAGAGTTAACAATGATAACTCAGCAAATTGTTAGCTAGCAAACACTAGTTATTTTGTCAATTCAACTCTTGCCATCTCAGGTACAGATGACGAAAAATAAAGAGTCCAAACTAGACGTAAGTTCCTCCCTATGTGACGCGTTTTAGGAGTTTTCTGTGTAAGATGTGCATGTAGCCTACAGTATAGGCCTACTGGTGACATGTGCATGTACATGAATGTTAAAGGGTTACTTCAGGATTTAGCATTAAGCTTTGTATTAGTAGAAAACCAGTAGTATTTTCGAATTACCGTGCTTCCCCCCCTCATATCCCCCTGATATGAGAGAAAAATTAATTTTTAGTCTGGAAAAAATCCTCCGATGACGCAAAAATCGTCATTTTGCGTCATCGGAGGATTTTTGTGACAGAGCCTAAAGACTACAGCCAGTGTTCCGCATGTTTTCACCACGCCCATATGGGGCGGGATCTCACTCACAGACTGTAAGAGAATGTCGGCCATTTTTCTGTAGAAGCTATGCTAACAGGCTCTTGCCTCTTGGGCTGTGTAAAAAGTTTGTATAGTAGGCTAATCACGATGGCGGAAGAAGATAGTTTTGAAGTTGAAATGGCAGAAGGGGATTTCGAAGATCTGTTGCGAGAATCTGATGCTCGCGGCGACCTGAGGCGGCCGGAGCGAGCGCGGCCGGAGCGAGACCTGAGCCCGCGGCCTGAGAGTGAGCCCGCGGCCGGAGCGTGAGCCCGCGGCCGGAGCGAGACGTGAGCCCGGCCACACTCGAGCTGGGGCGGACTGGCGGTGTCAGTGCTCTCGCTGTGTGCCGAGGTATAGAGTCCTATTATATTGCTGTCACGAATCTCAGCGATGCCATTTTCTTCTGGAGGTGATCGCTGAATCCACAGAACTTTGTGTAAAAATGTTAATATTAAAATTTTTAATTAAAAGTTATAACTCACATATGGTTGTGGTTATTTTTATAAACCTTTAGTTTTACTAGAATTTGTATTAGCCTAGAGAATGTATTAGCTTAGAGAAATTGTGATTTCAATAGGAGGAAAACAGTTCATATGCAGAGCTACTAAGCTAACGTTACTCTGTTGACATGGTCATGCCTTGCATCATATTTTTAATGTGAAAGTGTAAGTTGTGTTATATACATTAGGCTAGTACATCCCGGTACAACGCAATTCAGCACCATTTCGATGGAAATTTATAAAATAACTCAAGATGTATCAAAGCAAGCATATTTGTATCCATTTTTCGGATTCTGCCGTCTGTAACCGGTAGGCGTGGTTTGGGAGTGGCCTAGTAAGGGCAGCAAAGCAAGTGCATTCTGGGAGTTGTTGTCTTTCAGCCACATGAGTAAAAAATACATTTTCTGCCTTTTCTCAGTCTAGAATGCTTCAATTTAAAAAATAATTTCACATTTCTACTATATAAATGACCAATATTAAATACACATTCATCTTCCCAGAGGTGAAGTATCCCTTTAAGTTTATTTGTGTATGCATGTGTTCATATGTATGTATAAATAACTGCTAAAGGAATTATTAATTGTGTTCATCTTTTGTTTGCATAAGGAAAATACAGAAGATCTTCAGATTCGATTTCTGTTAGTTTATCTTTAGCTACTTTATATATTTCTCCAATAAAAAAGAAAAAGAAAAGAAGAGGGAAGAGGGTGAAGCACAGACAGGCAGCAGACGGCTCGGCTCCTCATGCCCAGGAGGTAGGGCTGGGTATCGTTCAAAATCTTTCGATCCGATGCCAATTTCGATACCTCAGTTTTGATACCGGTTCCTAACGATACTTTTTTCGATACCATATCTTTTATAAAATCCATTTCAACATCAACAAAAATGCATTAAACACAAAACTTTAATTTTTCATCTTAATTAAAACACTTCTTACTCAGGGTTACATTACTAAAAAAAATGGTTGTGCTGGCCAAAATTACCAAAAAAAGAGAACTTTTTGAACATGAACATATTAAAAATAATAAATAAATAAACAAATGACAGTGTACAGGCTAATATTGAACCAACTAAAGTGCAAAGGTGCACTTTTAGTGCAAAATCAAATTGTGAGGGCTAATGGTGTCCCCAGCAGTTGAAAATGTACGCTCTGAGGGCGTCGATGAGGCTTGTACGCAGAGGTACCTGGCTGCCAAGCTCGATAGCATTGGCAGTGTTTCTTTCATACTCCACCACCAAGTCGCTGGATTCACTGTGGATAGTGTACATGGCAAACCTCTGTAGAGCTGTATCTCCTCCTGAATCTTCTCTGAGGTTCTGGTCATGCTCTTGGCTCTTACTTCTATCGCCATGTTTTCCTCTACAAAAATCTCCTCAAGGGCAGAAAGCTTTGCCCGCTTCTACAAACAGAAAAGATAAAAACAAAATAAGGCAACATTACTGGGTAGCCGGACTCAAACATACATATTAATTTTCTTCTGAAAATGAAGCAGGAAGAAACAGGATGCCTGGGTAGCCGGACTCAAACATACATATTAATTTTCTTCTGAAAATGAAGCAGGAAGAAACAGGATGCCTGTATATATTTACCTGTGTAGCAGGCGCTGCACAAGCTTCATCAGATAAGTCATCATCATCACTTACTGCCTCTTCATTGTCTTCTTTGGGCTGCTGGGCCTGGGTCCTTTCACCTTTATTCTATATTTGATGGAAACAGGTATTGTGTACATTGATTTGATCTACAATGGAAGAGAGAACGATCACCAGTAATAAGAATATTAAACACACCTGATGTGTGGCCCTACTAATCAGCTCCTTCTCTACTCTGTCCCACACTGCATCTGCGGCTGCCACTCTTGACTTAAATCTTGGGTCTAAGGCTGTGCTTTCCTCCAAAATCTGCTGAATACACTCCCCCTGCAAGACAAGAACACAGTATAGAAGTTAGGTTTCTGAGTATACTTTATGAAAACAATTGACAAATCAATATGATTATGATACTCACTTGGTATCTTTTAGAAAGATCACCCCATATTTTTTCTTTGATGCACTGAGTAAATGTGGAGTCCTCTGCACTTATGGTGAAGTGTTGCTCAAGTTTCCCCAAGATGGGCAGAATCTGACCCAATGTTGGAATCCTTTCAGCGGACATGCAAAGTGTTGAAGTATACAGTAGCTTCATGACTTGAACAAACTCCTCTGCTTTTCTGAAGTCATCATCAGTAACTCGCTCCAGTCTGAATAATGTCCACATAGTTTAACAAGATTAAACTTCTTAACAAAAGATATTTAGCCTGATACCAGAACAAGCCACTTCAAATACCTGTCCTTCTCCAATGCCCGCTTTAACCGAGAGTCCACATTGTACAGTTTTTGAGCAGCAATGTTTAGTGTGTGAGCAAAGCAGCCAATCTTTATTATGCTCATTTTTTTCACTGCCACATCCATGTTTGCTGCATTGTCTACAGTGATGGCTACAACTTTGTGCTTTATTTCAAATTCATCCAGAATGCCTCCTATTTCCTCTGCTATGACTTCCCCTGTCTGGGACGTGTAGACTGCCTTTGTATGGAGTACGTTCTCCTTCATGGAACCTTCTTTCACATAGTGGACTGTAACGGTCAAATAGTGGTCTTGAGCCACACTGGTCCACCCATCAGCCACAACTTGCATCGTCCTCTTCAGATTTTCCTTTTCTACTGCATACCATGCAGGAATAAGTGTATTTGACAGCAGGTCTCTGCTGGGGGACTGATACTGGGGGTTTAAGGTGCTTACCATCTCCCTATAATTAACATTAGAGCACAAAACATTAACAATATAATGGTTTCATTTTTTTTACTAACAATGACAGTCAAATATGTCATCAAGGCTAAAAGAGGCTATATTGCTACCTTTAAAAAAAAACTCCCTTTATATCGATAGCTTGCTCACCTCCATGGGGCATCCACTGTCGAAAAAGGTAGCAAACCTTTAACAATAAACCCTGTGACTGCTCTGTGGCACTGATCTCGCATTTGTGTGGACATTTTCCCTTTTGCTGCCAGTGTGAAGGGATTGACACTTTCTGGTATTGTCTTCCTATTCCTAACATCAGGGTGGACCGGTGCAGAGGCTAATGTGAAGGGAGAAATAGACAGCGCTAACACTACAGCAGCCGACTAGCAGCACAAGCTACATGTAACATACATACATAAAGTGGTAGTTAATGTCAGCAGCCGAATGACTAATAAGATATATATTTAAATTTTGTAGCCGACTACGCCACCTAAAGTGAAAACTGAGACCCCAGGAACTCCATATGAAAAACAGGTTCTTTATCGGAGAAGGGAACAGTGGAAAACAACACCAAAAATAGCAGTAGAAAAACTGTTTTATTACAATAAAATCGGTTGCAAACGATTATCAATTAAATAAAAAAAGGGGAACCAAGTCCAAAGTCCCAATCGTCAGTTCAAAGGGCCGTCACCGTTCAACTTTGTCTCTGCTAGGCATCTGTATTACAGCTGACGTCCGTTCACGCTCCAGTCACACATCAGCCGATGCTGGAACACAGAAAAAAGAAAAAACTGCCAGCATACGACGTCCCACTCACATCACTTGGCGTCAGCACATTTTCAATTTATTAGGTCAAACGAAAAGCTCCTTAAAATACCGGCCGATTCAAAGGTCACTCAAGTAAATTTATGCAAAGCAGGTTCGTTCTCGTCCGTTACAAGGCAATAACTGGATTTGATAGGTGCACCGCAAGATAGAAGTCAGAACGTACTCACAGCATGACTGGACAGCAACCCTGCTATCCAGTCCAATGTGTTCACGACAGAAGAACCACAGCAGTTATCTCCACTCGTCCTCTCAGCACTCACGGTAGTCTCTCGCAGCCGGTCATCAGCCCGTCTCACCGCTGCTCCTCTGACAATACTCCGCAAACCGCCGCCTTTGTGGTTATTCGTCTAACAGTGTGCTGCAATCTCACATAGCCATAAGCCGTCTCAACGCAAGTGAAACAATCACTCTCTGCTGTAGGCACAACGTAATTCCTTCTCGCTTTTTTGCTGTGTTGACTTCAGTTACGGATGCACGATGCTGCCACCACCAGTCTCAGTCACAGTTGTTACGTTTTTATAGGGGAACATATTACTGCTCCACCCCAAAATCCATCACTTATTAGTTCATTAATTATCAAAAAGAGAGGTGTGGCTATGGGAATACTGCTTGCAAAAAGACACAGCAATCAACACACAAAATATCACTACAACTCACAAAAGAAAGCACAGCAATTAAATGTGATCATGCATATATATAAAATACATTGTGCACACAACACCCCCCCACAGTAAAATATAAGCAGTCCCTGCCAAAGTCATTCAATTCACTCTCTATATCTCATAGGTCGCTGTCCAACATTTATACGTGTAGATCGTCTAACAGTCTCGTTTCCCATATTTACAGGTTCAGAAGCCGGAGCAACCCAAACACTATATGGTACAGGGTCCTGAGCCATGACTATAGGCGTGGTATTAGAAGTACTAGGGGGTGCCAAAACATCCACTTCAGAGGCAGCACACAATTTAAGTGCATTACGGTGCAAAACCTTTTCCTTCCCTCCCTTTTCAGGTCTTACCCGATACACCAACCCAGTCTCTCCCAATGTTCCTATTACAACATGGGGCACTGGACCCCACCAGCCACACAGCTTTCCACGGCCTTGCCTGTTTCGGTCCCTAACCCAGACTCGCTGACCATCTAACAAGGGTACATCCTTAGCCCCACGATCATAAGTCTGTTTCATTTTCTCAGCAGCATGATCCATCTTATTCTTAGCTACAGAGTAGGCCCACTTTAGCTTTTTGTAATGATCTTGGACCCACCCTCTATGATCCCACTTCTGCTGATCAACCACTACACCCAGCCCCAAATCTACAGGGATTCTTACTATACGCCCAAACATCAGATATGATGGAGCAAAACCTGTGGCGCTATGTACCGTGTTATTGTAGGCCTGCATTAGCTCAGGGAGGAAGTCAGGCCACCTATCCTGTTTCTCTTGTTCCAATGTACGGAGCATATTTAACAATGTCTGATTAACTCGTTCTACCCTACCATTTCCTGCAGGGTGATAGGAAGTAGTTCGACTTTTGACTGTTCCATATAACAGGCAAAACTCCTGAACCAACTCCGACTCAAAATTTGGTCCTCTGTCTGAATGGAAACGTAAAGGACAGCCAAAGGTCTGCACTACATGAGTCCAAAGGGCCCTCACTGTGGTCTGGGCAGTCTGATCTTTTGTTGGAACTGCCCATGCGTAGCGTGTAAACATATCTACCATCACTAATAAGTTTTGGTAGCTATCATTAGGTCGTCCCAAGGACAAAAAGTCCAAAGCCACCACTTCTAACGGACAAGACACTGAGATGGGATTAAGGGGCGCTTTATGACTATCCCTACCCTTCTGCAGGCTGCAGGCGACGCACCCAGAATGAAACCCTCGCACCATCTCCTCCATCTTGGGCCAGTAGAAATGGGACCGCACTCTGGTCAGTGTACGTTCAACACCTGCATGGGCCAATGCTTCATGATATCGCCTCCACACCTCTTCTTGCTGGACAGCTGGACAAACAATCTGCAATTGACACTCCTGGGTATTTGGATCAATCATCTTTTTATATAACACCCCATCATGGATTGCAAGTCGTGATACATTTGATTTGATTTGATTTGATTTTGATTTTGATACATGGCGAAGCAACTGTTGTACAATCAGGGGTAATGCTCTTCTCTCACAAGTGGTTGGTACACCGGCAGACCTTACATACCGCATAACGACCTGAAGATCCTCATCCCTCTGTTGTGCCTCTCGCCACTCCTCGATCCCCAAGGTGCCAAGAGCGGTGGCACCTCCGTTGACATCAATCTGCTGGACCTCTGCAAGCTGGTTCTGCTCTGTCGGGGGCACAGGGAATCGGGACAAACTGTCTGCATTGTCATTTTCTCGCCCCCGCCCGATATTTCACTATAAAGTCATAACTGGCTAATTGAGCCACCCAGCGTTGTTCCACGGCCCCGAGCTTAGCTGTTTGTAAATGAGCCACAGGGTTGTTATCCGTAACCACCGTAAACTTTGACCCAGTCAAGTAATCTTTAAATTTTTCTGTTACAGCCCACTTCAATGCCAATAACTCTAGTTTAAAAGAACTATAATTTGCATCATTTCTCTCTGCAGGGTGAAGGCTTCGGCTAGCATAAGCAATCACATGCTCCCTTCCATCATGCACTTGTGACAGGACAGCACCTAAACCTTGGTGGCTGGCATCTGTATACAGAACAAACGGTAGAGCGAAATCCGCATAGGCTAATACAGGGGCTTTTGTTAGACACGATTTCAAGGTCTCAAATGCAGCCTGGCATGTAGTAGTCCACTCAATCTGACGTGTACCAGACTTTTTATCTACAGGAATGCCAACCAAGAGAGCATTTAAAGGTTGAGCAATTTTAGAAAAATTTGCAATAAAGCGCCTGTAGTAGCCTGCAAGGCCCAAAAAGGCCCTTACCTCCCGGACTGTTGTAGGGGTAGGCCAACCTTGAACTGCTGCGGTCTTTTCAGGGTCCGGATGTACGCCAGCCTTGTCCACCACATGGCCGAGAAACTTCACCTGCTGTTGGAAGAGCTGGCACTTGTCAGGTCTTAATTTCAACCCATAATGGGACAGTCGCTGAAATATCTGTTCCAGGTGGCTAAGATGGGTAGAAAAGTCTAATGAGTACACAATAATATCATCCAAGTACACCAAAGAAAAGTCTATTAAATAGCCACTTAGGCAACGCTGCATTAATCGCTGAAATGTGGCAGGTCCATTGCACAGACCAAAAGGCATACGCTGAAATTCGTATAGCCCCAAAGGGGTGGCGAAGGCAGTCTTGGGACGATCCTCTGGGTCTACACCCACCTGCCAGTACCCACTTGCCAGATCCAGAGTACTGAACCACTCAGCCCTCTTCAAAGTGGTCAGAGTCTCCTCAATTCTGGGAAGAGGAAAAGCATCTTTGTGGGTGACAGAGTTCAATTTTCTATAGTCCACACAGAATCGCCAACTCCCATCCTTTTTCCTCACCATCACCACTGGGGCTGCCCATGGACTAGCACTCTCAGAAATGACTCCTTTATTCAACATGTCAGCCAACAAGGCCTTCATTTCTTGATACATCATAGGAGGCAATGGTCGAAACCTTTCCCGAATGGGAGGCACATTTCCAGTGTGAATTTTATGCTGTACTACTTCTGTGTACCCCACATCCTCCTCATTCTCTGAAAAACTTTAGACCATTTTCTCAGAAGTGCATCAAGATCTTGGCACTGCTGTGTGGTCAAATCAGATCTTTGAGAAAATTGGCATATACCAGGAGACAATACATCTTCTGCAAGGGGGCTAGCTTCAGTAAGACTCACCTCCACAATACCTTCAGTATCCAACGTTAATCCAAGGTCTCTGCATCCATAAATATCAGGGCTATTGACTTCATATAGCCGTCCAAGCTTCTGATATTTTCCGACGAAAACACTGTATGGGTGTATATTACAGAGTCTCACAGGGATCTTACCATCCTTTACCATGGCAATTGTTCGTGCAGCAGCCACAGGTTGTTCAGACACAGGCTCCACAAGTCCACAGTAATCACGCTGCCGCAGACCCCTTCGAGCACGTCCCCAGACTATGACTTCACTCTTTGGTGGAATACGTACACCTCGTCTGTTAGCCAGCCACACATTTCCCAGTGAGCCATCCTCATGAATACGTGCCGCAACACGTTGACAAACTGCCGTGACCTGCTGCCATGCTTGTCGTTCTCTGGTACTCTGAAACAATGATGAAGAATGTCCGTCATTCTGAAAGAGAGTACTCCAACATTGTGAAATTACGTTCATACCAAGTATTAAAGAGTTCGTAGAACATTCATCTTTTACAATGACAACACCCCGCTCTGGAACTTGGACTCCAGCAACATTAAAATCAAACACAGCATATCCAATATAGGGGATTTCGAGGCCATTTGCAGCTCTTAAAGTCAAAACAGGCGCTTGGCCCAACTTATACTGAGGGAACTTCTCCTCAAACATACTCTGTTGCATCAGAGTGACTTGGGAACCGGTGTCCAACAATCCTGTACACTCAATATCCTGAATCATGACACTCACCATTGGACAGCCACCAATAAAAGAAGAAATGGTCCTTGAATTATCTGATGGTCTTACTGGCCCCACCGCCTGGACCTCTGCAGTAGGGCAAATTAGTTTAAATCTCCATTAGGCAGCACACTTTCCTTGCAATACCTTGCTATATGTCCTGACTGTTGACAGCGCCGGCAAATCGGCCTCCCCTCTGCATCCCACATATTCGAGGAAGACTGCCCCCTTCGTCGCCTAGAAGAAACATTTTGTGGCTGGAAATGTACATAATTAGGTTGTGCATGATTTGATTGTGCCACTGAACTAGACGACTTCAGCTCCTTCATCACTTCCTGTGTCAGTTCTCGCATCTGTCCTTTAACTTCCTCCAGAATTTCTCGCTTTAATTCAGCTTTCCAGTCAGTCCCCTGTGAGCAAGAATCAATCCTACCAGGTCCACTAACAGCAGCACAAGCCAATTCATACCTTGGTTGACTATATTCTGCTTCCAACAGTAAAGCCTCTTGATGCAAATCTGCGAATGTTCCTTCTGGGTTTCGGCGTGCATACGTTCTCAAGGCTCTCAGAAATGGTCCATCCTCCAACCCCAGCAACAACTGCTCCTTCAGTTGATCTTCAACAAGGGCCCCTTCTGGACTACGTCGCTGCAACCTGCAATAAAGCTCACGTAATCTCAACACAAACGTCTTAAAAGATTCATCTTGCCTCTGTCTGCAACTAAAGAAATGTGACCTAATGACAGGAAGAGGTATTTCTCCAGCATACAAGGCGTCTAAATGCTCAAAAATCTTATTGGCTTTATCCCTATCTCCATCAGCCAAAACACTTATTTCCCGCTTTGCATCACCACCCAAGGCACCCATTACAATCTTAACTTTCTTTGCTTCAGGTACTTCTTGGGCTTCTAAAAGCCCTTGCATTTGTTCTTTCCAGTCTCCATACTTCAAATCACAATCAGTACCCGTAAACTTGGGCACCCAAGGGGCACCAGGAAACACTGGCATCATCATTTTTTCTTTAACTTTTAAAAATATTCTAGCAAGTGCTGTTCCACCGTTCCCGTATCCAATCCTGCCGACTGCGCCAATTTATGTCAGCAGCCGAATGACTAATAAGATATATATTTAAATTTTGTAGCCGACTACGCCACCTAAAGTGAAAACTGAGACCCCAGGAACTCCATATGAAAAACAGGTTCTTTATCGGAGAAGGGAACAGTGGAAAACAACACCAAAAATAGCAGTAGAAAAACTGTTTTATTACAATAAAATCGGTTGCAAACGATTATCAATTAAATAAAAAAAGGGGAACCAAGTCCAAAGTCCCAATCGTCAGTTCAAAGGGCCGTCACCGTTCAACTTTGTCTCTGCTAGGCATCTGTATTACAGCTGACGTCCGTTCACGCTCCAGTCACACATCAGCCGATGCTGGAACACAGAAAAAAGAAAAAACTGCCAGCATACGACGTCCCACTCACATCACTTGGCGTCAGCACATTTTCAATTTATTAGGTCAAACGAAAAGCTCCTTAAAATACCGGCCGATTCAAAGGTCACTCAAGTAAATTTATGCAAAGCAGGTTCGTTCTCGTCCGTTACAAGGCAATAACTGGATTTGATAGGTGCACCGCAAGATAGAAGTCAGAACGTACTCACAGCATGACTGGACAGCAACCCTGCTATCCAGTCCAATGTGTTCACGACAGAAGAACCACAGCAGTTATCTCCACTCGTCCTCTCAGCACTCACGGTAGTCTCTCGCAGCCGGTCATCAGCCCGTCTCACCGCTGCTCCTCTGACAATACTCCGCAAACCGCCGCCTTTGTGGTTATTCGTCTAACAGTGTGCTGCAATCTCACATAGCCATAAGCCGTCTCAACGCAAGTGAAACAATCACTCTCTGCTGTAGGCACAACGTAATTCCTTCTCGCTTTTTTGCTGTGTTGACTTCAGTTACGGATGCACGATGCTGCCACCACCAGTCTCAGTCACAGTTGTTACGTTTTTATAGGGGAACATATTACTGCTCCACCCCAAAATCCATCACTTATTAGTTCATTAATTATCAAAAAGAGAGGTGTGGCTATGGGAATACTGCTTGCAAAAAGACACAGCAATCAACACACAAAATATCACTACAACTCACAAAAGAAAGCACAGCAATTAAATGTGATCATGCATATATATAAAATACATTGTGCACACAACATTAACGTTATTCGGTTTAAGTAGTAAAATTACACTTATCTGTCAAGTATTTCTAAAATGTGAAACCTTAACGTTATGTTGGAAAAACAAAGATGCTGCCTGGTCAAAGAATAACGTTATAGCTCCTAGGTATTTAACATTACATCGCAACGCAGAGTTGCATCCACACACATTAAAACCACTCACGTTAGCGTACACAATTTAACTTCTGTTCGCTAAAAAATGTTATCTTTCTTACCTGCTACAATCCCAGGAGTGAAGTCCTGTGGTCATTCATACTGTGTCCAGGTGTGTGTGTGCCATTCAGGTTGAGTGGATTGGCACACACTGTAGAAGGATGATGGGGGGAGAAGTAGATATTGTCCTTTAGCACTCTTGAACCAAGTTTGTTTGGGTGAAGCCCATCCTGTTGAAACAGTTGCCTCTGACTCCAGAAAAGATTGAAGTTGTCAATGAAGTTCACTCCTTTTATATTGCAGGTTTTTTGCAGCCATGTGTTAAGCCCAAGCAACCGTGAAAACCGGTTTGTTCCTCTTGCTGGGAGTGGTCCACTGATGAATGTGTGAACTGTCAGTCTTTTAAGTGTTTCAAAAAGTTCATTGAAATCCTTCTTAAGGAGTTTTGACTGCCCTTTATGAATATCATTCTTCCCCACATGAACAATGAGTCGGTTTGCAGTCTTATGTTTCATCAAAATGTTCTGAAGTTCCCTGTTTACATCAGAAGTCGTTGCTTGTGGAAGGCAGCATGTAGTTGTGTCCCTGCTACTAATGTTTCTGATTATGGAGTCACCCTCTATCAGAGTCCTGGGCTCGGCTGCGCTCTGAGCTGAGTGCCGCTCTCGATCTTGAGCGCCAGTTAGCAGTGCTAGCTACTGGCTGATTCAGTCTGTGTTCGATCACATTCATCACATTCAGGGATTCCTCATTCATTAATACTTCAAATCTGTTCTTCATACATACTGTTCTTCATACAATACTTCAAATTCTCAAGATGTATAGGCGGTGGTAGGAGACAAGTGTTTGCAATCCTTGTCAGAGCCGTATCTGGGGTAGAGGATGCTATTGTGGCAATATGTGATGCTTGTGACAATCTGATGTCTCGAGTGCCTTTGGGTCTCGCTCCCTGTTTGTGCCATCGATTTGTAAGTCGATCGGCTTGTTTCTCTACACTCAGTATGGCCTGTATTGGAGCACTAGATTCATGGGACTCACCGGCTGTATGCTGAGGGCGTCCATGATGAAGGTCTGTTGTGTGTTCCGTCTGGTTTGGTGGTCCCACAAGTAACTTTGTTTCAAGAACTGCAATCCTTTGTAAAAGTCTCTGGCAGTTAGTAGCAAGTAGATTCCAGAAGAGGCATTTTCTCTTATCCTTATGAATGTAGGCAGTTGTGTTTTCTCTTCTCCGGAATGTAAGCTTTCAGTGGGAGGCTGGTCGGAGAAAAGAATTCAGCTTTTTTTCTAGTAATCAAGCGTTTGAGCACTGTGCTGATTTGCTGAAGTTAAAATTAGGTGATAAAAGGAAATAAAATATAAGAATATAAAACCTATAGAGCAATTAAAAATATTTAAAAAAATATAAAAGCGATAGAGCAAAGCGCTGAGCAGTAAGCAGGAGCGTCCGAACAGTAGCTGAGCAGGAAGTGGACAACAATCGAAACATGAATAAATGAGTAAAAGAACAAATAAAAGTAACCATCACACAATAAACAAATGGTACTGCACATACTGCCATCTCAACACAGCGGTTCCCATTCTGCGGCTTTATTCTGATGAATTCACCAGAGGTGACCGTGCCTTCGTGCCGGAGCTTGTTGCTGCACTTCACAATCTGAGGCGATAAGGGCAGATGGAGAGATGGAGCGTCTCATCCATGGCACCGTTTCCAGGATTCAGCTCTGGGCTCCTCATCCTCAGTGCTCACACCAGTCTGAATAAAAACATGTTTAGTTACTTTATAGATATGTTTATTTACCTTATTTACAGCACATTTGTCTAATGTCAACAGTGAATTAACGTTATCCTATAATAATGCCACACATACATCACTCAGATGTCTTTTTCATGTTGTTATGTGCTCATCTGCAATATGCCAATACTTCCAATATTTTCCTTTCAGATGTAAATAGACATTTTAAATAAGCGTGTTTAAGATGTATATGGTTATGTAAATCCACTTTAGAGACGTTACGTGTGCTTAGAGCTCCCCTGTTAGCTAGCTATACATAATAAAGCATGTTTTTACAGCAACATCACAACTATACTATACTGTCTAACTACTTTACATCTTCAACAGTTAAAACGTTTACTCTATAGTAGTTTAACACATAAGGAACCGTCTTTACTCACATTTGAAAACCCCCGGCCTCCTGGGATAGAAGAGTATCCATCGGTTGAGCCATAGATATCCATAATAAAGGCTAGATGTCTCGTCCGCGCTGCTGGCCAATGGAGGTCGACGTCAGCACTTGGCGGCCATCTTGTCACAGGCAGCTCGCCCCCACTCGTAACATTGTGTTTATGGTGCATGTACTTTTTAAATAACCATAACTTGCTCAATTTTCTATCGAATTTCAAATGGTTTGGTTCGTTTGGTTCGGTTCAAACGTCAGATATGTAGTTATTACACTGCACACTTACGGATAATTATGTATTAATTATGTAAACAGCCATTATAGGCTAGTATTATAGCCACGTTAATAACGTTAGTAAGAAACCAAACCGTTTGTAAATCCGTCCAGATTTCAGCGAGATAAGAGTATTTGTGTTTGTGCAGATAACTCACCTTACATTAACCCTGCCTGTGACAAGATGGCCGCCGGTGATGACGATAGAGACTCCGCCGTAAGACATCTAGCCTTTATTATGGATATCTATGGGTTGAGCACTCAAAAATCGGGCCGGAAGCAGTAAGCCATCCGGGAACTTCTCCCCTACTCTTTTATGAATACTGATGTTTCGAACGTACTGCTTCCTTCACGTACTGTTTTCGCCTACTATATAGTAGGAAAGTAGGCATATTCGAACGCACTTAAGTCCGAATCTCGCGATAATTAGTACATCCCCCAGGTAATTCTCGCCTACTCTTTTATGATTCCTACATACTTTTCGCTCGCCTACTCTTTTTCCCCTACTATATAGTAGGGAAGTATGCGATTCCGAACGCAGCCCGAGTCACCATGATCACGTGATCTCACGCAACAGATCGGAAGCGGAAAAGTGGAGGTAAACAAAATATTTGTCCTTCATATCAAGTCATATTCATGAAAAGGTTGCCGTGACCAAGGAAAAGCGAAATCTTTAAAAAAAAATTATCATCCTTTTAAGGATATTTCTAATGAATGGCGTCAGCTCTGGTCAATACAATGAATCAATGCCATTGATCTCTATGAAGTGATCTCGTCTCTATCTCTATGATTGATCTCGATCTCTTAAGCGTTGCTGCTCATCTGAGCCTTGTAAAGTGGAGCTCAAAGTAAAAATTAAATATTAAAATAATTAACTTGTTTCCAGTGGCGGCTGGTGAAAATTATTTCTGCATTCTGGTGCATTTTAGGCCTTAGGCCCCTTGCCTATACCAATAAAAGAACTTAAACCAGTCAATACCAATGGTCTAAAAATACAACATAACAGTTTTCTTCGATTGCTAAAGGACAGTGAGCACAACTGGTAGCCTAGAAATCTAGACGCACCCTAGCGGCAGCGAAAATCATTTCGCAGCCAGTGTGGTCTAGCAACTCTCCATAGGCTTTTGAGCTGGAAAAACCAAAAACTGTTCAGGCCAATCACATCGTGTATAGAGTCGGCGGGCGGGCTTAACACAATGACGGCACAGTTCATGACGTTCCGCGTGATTTCCATAGGTGATTTCCCTGCTACTTGAAAACAATGAAGATGCAGCGGTCTTTCGAATCGGCTTTGGCCGTGACTCTGGAGGACTTGGAGTTAAGAGAACGTCACTTAAGTCATTCTTAAAAAAGGAAGATGTGTTCGGAGTTTTGACGACCGGATACGGCAAAAGTTTACAGTTTTTTTCAATTGCTAAGAAGCGTTTGCCAATTCTTAAAATACTTTTTCTAAACTCTTAACACAGCAACACACCTACATCACACAATTAGCCAAATAGTTAATTTTCTGACCAAAACCAGAGTTTGTTAAATAATCATTGAATCATTCGGTCAAAACACTAGCACTCATTTTCTATCCAACATGAACACATAGTCAATCATAGTGCAATGACTCTCAAAATACTAACAGTTGGTGGCATTACAAAAACTGCATTACTTGTCATGTTTTAGTTCTATCTGTATAGAACATACAGTATGAAATCCATTTTTCCATGAATCCATGAATTCATGGTTCATTAGATAGATAGTATGTGTACAACATAATATCTAAATATGAAGGAGTCATCAATACTTTATAGAATGTACAACTGAATAAAAACAGTAAGTGACAGAATTGCTGCAGTAAAGGCTTTATTAGCAATATGAAATTGCTGTCAGTGATCATCAACAAAACGAAACAAAAAGAAAAACATACATGGCCTTTGGTTTAAAGTGTGCAAAAATAAAACAAAATGACAGAAAAAAGGCACAGATACAATCTTCAGCATTTGGCCACATGTTCTCATCTACATCACATCGGATGTTGTCTCTCGCTATACACCTTGGATAGAAACGCTTGGCATGCCTTATCCACCCCTTATCCACTCCAGCCAGCATCCATGGCATCGAGGAGGGACATTTGGTCTTGAGGCCGATGATCATAAACTTTCTACCTCCAAGCAGAAAGAAATTCCTCAATGGGGCAGAGGAAAGGAGAGTACGGAGGAAGAAAAAGGGAAATCATTCTTGGATTTTCTGCAAACCACATTGTCCCATGTAATCACAAATGTCCTCATGTTTCCGCTCACCTGTTCTGCTTCTGGCAGCAGTTGTTGGTGGAGGTCGTCTAAAAGAAGGCACTCTGTGTTGTAGGGACCAATCTGGCTTTTCTGCAGGGCCAAACCAGCACTTGACTATACCTGGTCAAGTGTCTTGACCATGCTGGTGGCCAGCAGTTACTGTAATACAGTAAATAGCCACTGCATTGATAGCCCTCATGAAATGCATGAAATGCAAATCCTGTTGGTTTGTTGAAAAATCCGGATAATGGAAGCAACGGTTGACCGTCTGAAATTAGGCTGGACTCTTTCGCCAGCCTCTCTCAATGATAGACCATGGTTTATCACATGGTCTATAATGGTGGCTCTTCATCCGTGACAACAGCTCTTACTCCCCTTTGAACAGCACCACGCATTCTTACTCCTCTTCCCCTAGCTCGCCTTCTCCCTCTCCCTTTCCCTTGTCCTGGTCAAACTAGTCCTCTCCCTCGTCTAACTAGTCCTCTCCATCGTCCAGGCATTTTCTTTCTTTTTCCTCTGTTTGGTTCTATGCTGCTTTGAACAAAACTAATCCAAAGAGTGAATTTTTTATTGTGTATGTCCATGTAATGGAAATCTTCAACATCTGGCTATGTCTCTGATTGAGATTGGAATCAGCTATTTCTTACTGTAATTATCAGTCATTTAAAAATGCTTATCAGCTGTATGAATTTTTTTTTTTCAATATTTGTTTCAATACTTTTGAGCGGATATTGTTGAAGTAGAGGCTTTATACTGTATCTATGGTTTGGAACATTGGGTCTTCATTTCTGGCAAGCTGCGTTAAAGCATTTGTAAAAAAAGACTATAAAGATCCATGATTTTGGTATCGGGTATGCTTATATGTAAAGAAGATGTAGGCATTCTAGAAACGTGTTAATTGACAGCATTTTGTGTGAAAACAACATGAATTGTGTTAATGGTATGGTCACAACAGACAAATGTTGTGCTAGTTGTGTTCAGAGTTTTGAAAATGTGATTACAGATTGGACAAAAGGATGTTAGCAATTGAAAAAAAACTGTAATATATCAATTAGCTCCGCTGGTGGGAAAACGCACGGGACTCACTCAGCCACAGCCGTTCGTTGCTCTGGTTGGTTGTAGCGCTATCCTATTGCGTGCCGAGGGATTTTGAAAGACAACCGTTTATCCCGCCCCTCGGATTGAGGTATGTCAATGGAGAGTTCCCAGACCTAACATCTTGATGTAGGTCTGGCATGCCAGGCTACACAACTGGAGCTACATGTGCAAAACTCTAACTACAGCAGTTCATGTGGACCAAACTCTAGTTCGCTTTTCATTGCTTGAACACAGTTTTCAAAACTCTACACACTTATCCCATGACTTTACCACAACCTGCACAACACTGTGGATGTACAGCACTTTGTTCAAATGCTAACACACTGCTGTCAAAACTGTGAACCACACATTCAAAACAGAATAGATTTCAGCCTTGTGTCTTTCTAACACTGCTGACTGCAATCTCAGCTGAAAGGCTAAGCAGGGGTCTTGTTTTAGACTTGTTAGTGAACACACACATATATGAATTACAGTATGTACTTTTAGTTTCTACCTTTTCTTTCTCATTACTGTAATTCCGTAAATTACTACAGACTATTGAAGCAAACTGCTAATTTTCATTGACCTTAAAGAATTATGTTCTAAAAATTAATAAATCATGTGAAAGAATGTCACTTTTCTTTTAAGAAAATATTACTTTGTATGAAGTCACTGAAATTGTTCAAACTGTAAAGATGAAAAGTTTGTATTTTCTGTATTGGTGTTTGATGCTAGTGTTTTTACTCTCAGTGTGTTCTGAGTGACAGTGTGTTTTATCTCAGTGAGGGTTGTGTAGTGTTTTTACTCTCAGTGTGTTCTGAGTGACAGTGTGTGTTATCTCAGTGAGGGTTGTGTAGTGTTTTTACTCTCAGTGTGTTCTGAGTGACAGTGTGTGTTATCTCAGTGAGGGTTGTGTAGTGTTTTTACTCTCAGTGTGTTCTGAGTTACAGTGTGTGTTATCTCAGTGAGGGTTGTGTAGTGTTGTTACTCTCAGTGTGTTCTGAGTGACAGTGTGTGTTATCTCAGTGAGGGTTGTGTAGTGTTTTTACTCTCAGTGTGTTCTGAGTGACAGTGTGTGTTATCTCAGTGAGGGTTGTGTAGTGTTGTTACTCTCAGTGTGTTCTGAGTGACAGTGTGTGTTATCTCAGTGAGGGTTGTGTAGTGTTTTTACTCTCAGTGTGTTCTGAGTGACAGTGTGTGTTATCTCAGTGAGGGTTGTGTAGTGTTTTTACTCTCAGTGTGTTCTGAGTGACAGTGTGTGTTATCTCAGTGAGGGTTGTGTAGTGTTTTTACTCTCAGTGTGTTCTGAGTTACAGTGTGTGTTATCTCAGTGAGGGTTGTTTTTACTCTCAGTGTGTTCTGAGTTACAGTGTGTGTTATCTCAGTGAGGGTTGTGTAGTGTTTTTACTCTCAGTGTGTTCTGAGTGACAGTGTGTGTTATCTCAGTGAGGGTTGTGTAGTGTTGTTACTCTCAGTGTGTTCTGAGTGACAGTGTGTGTTATCTCAGTGAGGGTTGTGTAGTGTTTTTACTCTCAGTGTGTTCTGAGTGACAGTGTGTGTTATCTCAGTGAGGGTTGTGTAGTGTTTTTACTCTCAGTGTGTTTCTGAGTGACAGTGGCCCTCATTTATCAAAAGTGCGTACACCAAATTTCGAGCGTACACCTGGCGTACACCCAAAACCACGGTGACTTTGAGATTTATCAATATGGACGTTGGCGTACGGCACGCTCAAATCCACGCCAGCTCAGGAGGTGGTGTACGCACGTTTGAGTTAGTGCGGAAATGCGCAGAAACACAATTCCTAACACCACAAAATGCGCTGACAAACTAAAACATATGACAAAAAAACAACAACAACAACATAGGCTAATTATAAACTTCAGTGTAAAAATTAAGATACAATTAATACAAAACGAAATTCAGTTTAAAGAAAGGTTTTGTGCTTTATGTTTGATGTCTCTGTGAAAGTTTTAAAATATATTTTAGTGCCGCTTTTAGAGCGCTCATGTCCGTATCATTGTTTTTTTCTCATAAATGCTAACACGAATAATAATAAGAATAAGAATATTACAAATGGACATGCAATTATTAATGTGAATGAATGGTAGGCTACTCCACATCACATCATCATCACTATTGTACATGATACGATATTAAATGCTAATTGTTTCAAAACACGTGCTGTAAAATAATGCATTGTGATAGGTCATTTGATCTCCACGTCGGAGAAGTTTCTCTTCTTTGCCGTCTTCCGTGTGTCCATGGCGTAAAATGAGGGCGTGGGGGAAGCGGAGACTTGAATATTTAGAGGCGTGTTATTCTAATGACGATCGTTTTCAGCCGCTGCATTTATCAAGGGCAGGTATTGCGTACACCAGGATTTCAAAGGTACGCACAGCTTCATACATCAGGCGGTGAGAGGAGTGTAAGCATAATCTTACGCCAACATATACGCCCGTTTCTACGCAAGAATGATAAATGAGGGCCAGTGTGTGTTATCTCAGTGAGGGTTGTGTAGTGTTGTTACTCTCAGTGTGTTCTGAGTGACAGTGTGTGTTATCTCAGTGAGGGTTGTGTAGTGTTTTTACTCTCAGTGTGTTCTGAGTGACAGTGTGTGTTATCTCAGTGAGGGTTGTGTAGTGTTTTTACTCTCAGTGTGTTCTGAGTGACAGTGTGTGTTATCTCAGTGAGGGTTGTGTAGTGTTGTTACTCTCAGTGTGTTCTGAGTGACAGTGTGTGTTATCTCAGTGAAGGCTGTGTAGTGTTTTTACTCTCAGTGTGTTCTGAGTGACAGTGTGTGTTATCTCAGTGAGGGTTGTGTAGTGTTTTTACTCTCAGTGTGTTCTGAGTGACAGTGTGTGTTATCTCAGTGAGGGTTGTGTAGTGTTTTTACTCTCAGTGTGTTCTGAGTTACAGTGTGTGTTATCTCAGTGAGGGTTGTGTAGTGTTGTTACTCTCAGTGTGTTCTGAGTGACAGTGTGTGTTATCTCAGTGAGGGTTGTGTAGTGTGTTTACTCTCAGTGTGTTCTGAGTGACAGTGTGTGTTATCTCAGTGAGGGTTGTGTAGTGTTTTTACTCTCAGTGTGTTCTGAGTGACAGTGTGTGTTATCTCAGTGAAGGTTGTGTAGTGTTTTTACTCTCAGTGTGTTCTGAGTGACAGTGTGTGTGTGTTATCTCAGTGAGGGTTGTGTAGTGTTTTTACTCTCAGTGTGTTCTGAGTGACAGTGTGTGTTATCTCAGTGAGGGTTGTGTAGTGTTTTTACTCTCAGTGTGTTCTGAGTGACAGTGTGTGTTATCTCAGTGAGGGTTGTGTAGTGTTTTTACTCTCACTGTGTTCTGAGTGACAGTGTGTGTTATCTCAGTGAGGGTTGTGTAGTGTTGTTACTCTCACTGTGTTCTGAGTGACAGTGTGTGTTATCTCAGTGAGGGTTGTGTAGTGTTGTTACTCTCAGTGTGTTCTGAGTGACAGTGTGTGTTATCTCAGTGAGGGTTGTGTAGTGTTGTTACTCTCAGTGTGTTCTGAGTGACAGTGTGTGTTATCTCAGTGAGGGTTGTGTAGTGTTTTTACTCTCAGTGTGTTCTGAGTGACAGTGTGTGTTATCTCAGTGAGGGTTGTGTAGTGTTTTTACTCTCAGTGTGTTCTGAGTGACAGTGGCCCTCATTTATCAAAAGTGCGTACACCAAATTTCGAGCGTACACCTGGCGTACACCCAAAACCACGGTGACTTTGAGATTTATCAATATGGACGTTGGCGTACGGCACGCTCAAATCCCACGCCAGCTCAGGAGGTGGTGTACGCACGTTTGAGTTAGTGCGGAAATGCGCAGAAACACAATTCCTAACACCACAAAATGCGCTGACAAACTAAAACATATGACAAAAAAACAACAACAACAACATAGGCTAATTATAAACTTCAGTGTAAAAATTAAGATACAATTAATACAAAACGAAATTCAGTTTAAAGAAAGGTTTTGTGCTTTATGTTTGATGTCTCTGTGAAAGTTTTAAAATATATTTTAGTGCCGCTTTTAGAGCGCTCATGTCCGTATCATTGTTTTTTTCTCATAAATGCTAACACGAATAATAATAAGAATAAGAATATTACAAATGGACATGCAATTATTAATGTGAATGAATGGTAGGCTACTCCACATCACATCATCATCACTATTGTACATGATACGATATTAAATGCTAATTGTTTCAAAACACGTGCTGTAAAATAATGCATTGTGATAGGTCATTTGATCTCCACGTCGGAGAAGTTTCTCTTCTTTGCCGTCTTCCGTGTGTCCATGGCGTAAAATGAGGGCGTGGGGGAAGCGGAGACTTGAATATTTAGAGGCGTGTTATTCTAATGACGATCGTTTTCAGCCGCTGCATTTATCAAGGGCAGGTATTGCGTACACCAGGATTTCAAAGGTACGCACAGCTTCATACATCAGGCGGTGAGAGGAGTGTAAGCATAATCTTACGCCAACATATACGCCCGTTTCTACGCAAGAATGATAAATGAGGGCCAGTGTGTGTTATCTCAGTGAGGGTTGTGTAGTGTTGTTACTCTCAGTGTGTTCTGAGTGACAGTGTGTGTTATCTCAGTGAGGGTTGTGTAGTGTTTTTACTCTCAGTGTGTTCTGAGTGACAGTGTGTGTTATCTCAGTGAGGGTTGTGTAGTGTTTTTACTCTCAGTGTGTTCTGAGTGACAGTGTGTGTTATCTCAGTGAGGGTTGTGTAGTGTTGTTACTCTCAGTGTGTTCTGAGTGACAGTGTGTGTTATCTCAGTGAAGGCTGTGTAGTGTTTTTACTCTCAGTGTGTTCTGAGTGACAGTGTGTGTTATCTCAGTGAGGGTTGTGTAGTGTTTTTTACTCTCAGTGTGTTCTGAGTGACAGTGTGTGTTATCTCAGTGAGGGTTGTGTAGTGTTTTTACTCTCAGTGTGTTCTGAGTTACAGTGTGTGTTATCTCAGTGAGGGTTGTGTAGTGTTGTTACTCTCAGTGTGTTCTGAGTGACAGTGTGTGTTATCTCAGTGAGGGTTGTGTAGTGTGTTTACTCTCAGTGTGTTCTGAGTGACAGTGTGTGTTATCTCAGTGAGGGTTGTGTAGTGTTTTTACTCTCAGTGTGTTCTGAGTGACAGTGTGTGTTATCTCAGTGAAGGTTGTGTAGTGTTTTTACTCTCAGTGTGTTCTGAGTGACAGTGTGTGTGTGTTATCTCAGTGAGGGTTGTGTAGTGTTTTTACTCTCAGTGTGTTCTGAGTGACAGTGTGTGTTATCTCAGTGAGGGTTGTGTAGTGTTTTTACTCTCAGTGTGTTCTGAGTGACAGTGTGTGTTATCTCAGTGAGGGTTGTGTAGTGTTTTTACTCTCACTGTGTTCTGAGTGACAGTGTGTGTTATCTCAGTGAGGGTTGTGTAGTGTTGTTACTCTCACTGTGTTCTGAGTGACAGTGTGTGTTATCTCAGTGAGGGTTGTGTAGTGTTGTTACTCTCAGTGTGTTCTGAGTGACAGTGTGTGTTATCTCAGTGAGGGTTGTGTAGTGTTGTTACTCTCACTGTGTTCTGAGTGACAGTGTGTGTTATCTCAGTGAGGGTTGTGTAGTGTTGTTACTCTCAGTGTGTTCTGAGTGACAGTGTGTGTTATCTCAGTGAGATAACAGTCAGTGCAGTGTGTTTGGCTGCACTGAGCATGTGTTACAGTTTTTTACAGTCGCTAGGACCCATTTCTCAATACTTAGGCCACTTTTTCAAAACTCTTCACACAGTGAGCACAACATAAGTATATGTGGGCTAAACTGTGGATCATTTATCATTGCTTTGGCACAAAATGCATTCAATGACTACATCTTTCAAATTACATTAATTCTTTTCTCACTTCGACACAACAACCGCCAAAACTCTGTGTACCTCCAGGCCAATTTGCACATGCTTACACACTGTTTTCAAAACTGTTAAACTTAAGTTCAAAACAATAACATAATACAAAACTGAATAATTATAAGACAGCATTTTGCCACATTTCTACAGTATTGTAATGAAATATATTTAGAATCTAAAAATGAAATGGTATAAAAACAATTGGAACAACCACAGCTGATTCCTATTGTATCTGTATCGGTGGATGGTGTGTATACAAATTGTTATACTTTGGAATTACTCCAAAAACATAAAATATAATAACTGCATGATGTCTGATTCATTCTAGTAACATATATTGCAGTGAATTCTAAACAGTAGAGAGGTAGAAGAAAGAAAGCATTTACATCTACTTTTTTTTGTTCAGTGGGTGGGTTGTGGGGAAAGGGAGAAAATGTAAAAACAAGGAACATTGTTAACTTTTTCTGTATATGATACATCATTCTGTTCTTCCTTTAATAAAAATATTATTTAAAAAAAAAGAAAAAAAAGAAAGAAAGCATTTACATAGGAAAACGTTGCATAAAGTTACCTGTTGTTAGTGTTTTTATGTTATTGTTTTGTGGGTGACAAAGTGTGTTTGTTAGCTGACAACCTTTGCTAGTGTTATGGAAGAATGTGTTGATTTGAGATATGTATGAAGTGATTTGGTAGTTTTAGTGCATTTTGAATGTGAAATGAACTGCTGTGCCGAGCTGAAAGTTGGTTAGGACAACTGTGTGAAGAGTTTTGAAAAAGTGACTTAAGTATTGAAAAATGTGTCCTAGCGACTGTAAAAAACTGTAAGACCAGTTACAATGCAGCTCTAGCAGGACAAGGGCACACAATGAAATGAACTTTGGGCGACTAAAGGGAAGATTTCAGTGTCTGAAAGGATTAGACCTGACAGGGCCTGTGACATTACATGTGCCATATTACACAACATTGCCCCCATATAAAATACAAAAAAAACAAAAAAACATTTCATTAAATGTTTAATAAAAGACGAGACAAATATGCTTAGTTTCTTGAGTTTTTTTTTCAATAGACCATTTACGCAAAAACCGGAAATACGTCAAGGAAGCGTAAACCCAGTTCTGGTGTAAGCTTTGTTGACGGAGGGAGAAATGGCAGCTACCGTAAGAGTTTTTCGACTAGCCTGACTTGTCTTCCGAAGTTCACCAGCGCCGATGTGGTGAAGAGTGTGGAGATACATTCATCCACTAAAGGGAACAAACTGGACAAGGGATATAAATTCTTCCACGAAGAATTTATCCACAATTACCAAGGTAAGAAATCAAGAAATTGCTATAGCTAGCTTTAACCATATCACCGGTTCTAACTCTGTTAACGTTAACTGTAAAGTAAGTAATGGTAAATCTTAAGTGTTGTGAATTTGTAATATAAGGTATAACACACCGCAGTGAATATGTCGTGTGTATGTTTAAGTGAGAGGGTATGAGATAACATAACAACCAGTAATTTGGTGAAGCTGTACTAGGTAAATGTTACTGACATTGTGTTGTGACTTAACGTTAACGTTACGAAGTTGACTTCTATGTGAGATAACACGTAATATTTTCTTGTTGAATGCGGTTATAGTATCAAATATACTCTAGGGACAGGTTATAGTGAGAGGTAGATGCTCAAACTGGAGGTTTGACTATAGACAGAATGCCGGTTGGCAAAAGTTAAAAAAGTTGCCCGTTCTGGCGTGTTTACTCTTCTTGCTGCGGTTGCGGCACTTTCTTCCCTTACTATTTCTTTACTGAATGTTATAGTATCATGTTATTATGAACATTGATGAAACAGCAGTATGACTTCAGTGTAACCTATTTAATTTGTTATTGTGTCTAGATATCACTGGAGGCAGAAAGTGCCAACCTGAAAGCGTTCACCTGCAGTTGTGCGGCTGGTAAAGGATTCTGCAATCACATAGTTGCCATCCTGTACCAGACCGCACATTATTCACAGCTGGGTCTGCCGGCTGTTCCACACCCCTGGCCTGCACAAGTGGCTTGCAAAGATGGCACAGACCAAGAACACAGGTGGGTTTGTGATAAACGTCATTATGATTTAAGAACCGATGCGTATCTAAACAACTGTAAATTATTATAAAAACACCCCCAGTAGTAACTACAGACTAAGGCTGCACAATATATCAACATTATTGAAATATTGCAAATGTATATATCACGTATGCATATCGCACCGGCTTGCAATAACTGGGGTCATGAACAAAAGACAAAGAGAAAATCACACTGCTCTTGGCTGAATAACTTTTATAGCTTTAATAGGAACTAGTACACTATATTTAATTCATACAGTGAAAACTAGCAGCGTTTTTTTTTTACATTTGATTAAGTTTCTTTTGTTAAATAAACCTAATGTAGGCCTTCCCGACACTAAACCCAGTTGTTTACACTGATGTTAAAATATCACTTACTTCTTATGCTACAGTAAAACACTGCTGTTCACTTTCAGAAGTTGTAGAGATGTTTTAGGTGATGTACAGGTGATTAATTTGTTAACTGTTTGATTGTTGCTTTGTGAGAGTAAGTTACGTTTTTTTTTTTATGTTATGACTAACATCATTATGGTTACCACAGATGCAATAAATAAAATGTAAATGTAGTTAAGCACTCATGTCTAACTTTTCTTTTGTGTGACCAATAATCTTGTGTATCTCTTTGCTCTTTTGTCTAGGACCTCTGCCAGATCCATATATGATGGCATCTGGAAGCAAATTAAGCCAGGTGCAGCCCTAGCCTCTCATGGCTGTTGTATTGGATGGGGTTTCTGAGATGGAGCTGACGCCATCTAAATTTGGGTCTGTCCCTCGTGGATCCCACATGTCCAATCACTGTCCTCCCATGAAGTCCAGTGACCTCATCCTACACCACATGGCTCCAGAATTTCCGTCCCTTCCTCTGATGCAGCACACTTTTCCCAGGTTGCATTTTGTGCCGACATTACATCAATTAATGCATCTCCAGTCTCTTGAAGTTTCACCGCAGCTGTCCAGCGAGATAGCAAAAGAAACTCAGCAGCAGTCCAACCCATATGGAAAAGAAACAGAAAAAACTTGTAAGAATTTCCTATTGCTTACAATAGTAAATGTTTATGTTTTATATGCAGTATATGTCTTATGAGAGTTATATGTCTCATACTATGATTTACTCATGAAAGTGGCCACTTTCGCATTTTTCTCATACAACGTAATTATATGATTTAAGTATGAATCAAACAAACAATATATATGCTGTTTATAAGGAAAGTACATGGCAAAGTATGTTTTTCGTATATGTTCCATATCATTTTTGCATTTTTAATTACTATGTAAAACATGTCTTAGTTATAAAGACATAAATTTTATATATTACTATTTACAATTACATATATCTTTCTTGTGCGTAAAGTATATCTAATTTAAACGTAAACTATGCTTTCTTTATATGTTTTTTATAAGTTTGTTATATGTCAGGCAAGTAACATGTCCATGTAAAATCATATACTTTTTATATATGAATATATACCATTCTATATAGGTTTTTTGTATGTAATGTATATTCATATTTTCATGTAAACTATGCTTTCTTTAGGTTTTTTAAATAAAATTTTTACATCAGCCAATGAACATAGCAGCATTAAAAACATACACTAAAAAAAGTGTCTCATTAGATCAAAGTAAAAAAATTGTGTCAACTTGTTACATCGAATTAATTTACTTTTTATCAACTTAAAATTTTTACTTTGAAGATAATTAAATATCCATTACTCAGCCAAAGCAAAAAGCATCTTTGAATTAAATAAAGTTTAAGTTTAATGAAGTCTCAAATTATACTTTGTCTCAATATTTTGTCTTAGTATTAACTTAATTATTTTACTTTACATCTAACCAAATATCTAAACAAATACAATTTAAAATATTAATGTAATATAATGAAATGAATTTACTTTCAGAATGTGTAATTTTATCATCTAAGAAAAATTACTTCAAGCATCAAACTTTTGACAATTTATTTTGTCACAATACAAATGTTTTTACAATGTGTACAGTATCCTCATACAAATACACACCGTCAAACTGTCAAATACACACAAAGAATGCCATAGTGGTCTTTTCAAATTCTCTCTTCGCCTCCTCCCTCTGGTCAGCCTAAAAACATACAAGAACAGATAGTAATTTAGGGACTGTGGAAAAAAAAAACAGCAAATTTTGTTAGCTTTCCTACTATAAAGGTCAATGTAGAGCCCAAACGTCTGTCGCTAACTTATTAAAATATCTTAATTTGTGTTCAGTGTAAAAATAAAATTTGTACGGTTTATTACAAGAGTAGAGCAACTTTTCCTTTTCGGTGAAGACATACTTTTACACACGTGCACAATTAAACGCTCCCATGTGTTGACCATTGTAGACAATCACAGGCATATTAGTTGAGTGGATACCACAATGGCCAATCAGAGGCATTTATCAATCTACTTAACAGTGTTCAAAATGCATTTTTGGGTGAACCAACCCCTATTAAATTAGTAATTCACAATCAAAATTCTGTCATTTAAATTTCTCTTGTCATTTCAAACCTGTATGAATTACGGTCCTCTGTAGAATTTTGAACAATGTTGGTAACAGCACAGCCTCCATTCACTATTATTGTATGGACACAAAACCAATGCAAGTGAATGGGGTGCTCTTAACAACATTCTTCAAAATATATTATTTTGTGTTCTGTGGAAGAAAGTCACACAGGCTGATGTGTAAATGATAACACAATTACTTGAACTACTTTAAAGCGATATATCACAACCAAATCAAAATTTCCCCACGTTTTACTCACCCTCAAGGCTTGAGAAGACCTTTAAGACCACAGAGCCGTGTTGAGCAATTTTTTAATCAATGGATGCACTATTTGAAGCTTCAAAAAGTCAACAATTCACTCCCATTCTACCGCTTGGAAGTAAAATGATTCGTAGGATTATAACAATCCCTGTTTTGTTCTTCAAGAATATACAGGTGCATCTCAAATTAGAATGTCATGAAAAAGTTGTTTTTTTCTTGTAAGTAATTTCAAAAAGTGAACTTTCATATATTAAGATTCATTGCATGTTAAGTAAATCATTTCAAAAGTTTTTTTTTGTTTTAATTTAGATGATTAGAACTTACAGCTCATGAAAGTCAAAAATCAGTATCTCAAAACATTAGAATATTTACATTTGAGTTTCAATTAATGACCATCCCTACAGTATAAATTCTGGGTATCTTGTGCTTTGAAACAACAATAATGGAGAAGAGTGCTGACTTTGCAATGATCCAGAAGGCGAACATTGACACCCTCCACAAAACGGGTCAGAGGGTCATTACTGAAAGGTGTGGGAATTTACAGAATGTTGTATCAAAGCATATTAAATGCAAAGTTGACTGGAAGGAAGAATTTAAATAGGAAAAGATGCACAAGCAACGGGGATGACTTCAAGCTTGAGAATACTGACAAAGCAAAGCTGATTCAAACACTTGTGAGAGCTTCACAAGAAGCCAGTGTATCAAGAGTCACCACGCTCAGAAGTCTTCAGGAAAAGGGCCATCAAGTCACTTCTGAACCAGAGACAACATCTGAATCATCTTACCTGGGCCGTAGAGAAAAATAAGTGGACTGTTGCTCGGTGGTTCAAAGTCTTCTTTTCAGATGAAAGTAAATTTTACATTTCATTAGGAAATCAAGGTCCCAGAGTGGAGAGGCACAGAATCCACATTGCTTGAAGTCGAGTATGAAGTTTCCACAGTCAGTGATGGTTTGGGGTGCCATGTCACCTGCTGGTGTTGGTCCACTGTGTTTTCTGAAGTCCACAGTCAGCGTAGCCATCTACCAGGACATTTTAAAGCACTTCATGCTTCCTTCTGCTAACAAGCTTTTTGGAGATGCAGATTTAATTTTCCAGCAGAACTTGGCACCTGCACACAGTGCCAAAGCTACCAAAAGCTGGTTCAATGACCATGGTGTTACTGTGCTTGATTGGCCAGCAAACTCGCCTGACCTGAACCCCATAGAGAATCTATGGGGTATTGTCAAGAGAAAGATGAGACACCAGACCCAACAATGCAGATGACCTGAAGGCCACTATCAGAGCAACCTGGGCTTCCATACCACCTCAGCAGTGCCACAAATCACCACCATGCCACGCTGAATTGAGGCAGTAATTAAAGCAAATGGAGCCCCTACCAAGTATTGAGTACATATACAGTAAATGAACATACTTTCCAGAAGGCCAACAATTCACTAAATCTTTTTTTTTTTTATTGGTCTTATGAAGTATTCTAATTTGTTGAGAACGTGAATTGGTGGGTTTTTGTTAAATGTGAGCCTAAATCATCACACTTAAAATAACTAAAGACTTAAATTACATCAGTCTCTGTGCACTGAATTTATTTAATACACAAGTTTCACAATCTGAGTTGAATTACTGAAATAAATGAACTTTTCCACGACATTCTAATTTATTGAGATGCACTTGTAACCATATTCAGTTATGATGCCTTGAGGCCGAGTAAAACATGGGGAAATATTGACTTGTTAGTGAAATCTAACTTTAAGGCAAACATGGTTGGAGAAAATTTCAGTAGTTTGCATTGTCTACATTACCTGGTATTCTCTGATCAGACAGCTTGCATCTTCACCAAGGTACATGATCAGGCACTTCAGCAGGCACTCTCTTCTGATGTCTATGTCCAGACTCTACAAAATGTTCAAGATGTATTGTTTTTATTAGACCAAAACACTACTAAATTGATTGCAACAAGTAATTTTGTTCACATGCAACCAATACCTGATCCATAACTTTAATAGTATTCTTAGTTTTTTCACAGAGGACACCACCTTTGCTCCAAGGTCGTGATGCGAAAAAATATCGGCATTAATCTGTAAGAAAGAGAAACAGAAAATAGACTTCTGAAAAAAAAAAGATTTTACTTTAAGAACAAGTTGTAAAAATACATAGGCACACAAAGCATTAAACAACAAAAGGTATAATTATGGCATCTAAAACATTTTCAAAAACACTACTAAAATATCATTGTAAAAACTGTGGTAAATTCAGGATTAGTCATTAGTCACTCATATTTTATGAACTCATACATGTATAACTGGGCATTACATTCACTTTTTTGCTCACCAGCCTGTGGCTGGTGGTTTTCTAAAGTCAACCACTCAGCATTTTCACTGGCCAAAAACAGTCAATCACTATATGATGAATAATCTCCTATGTAGGCTACATCGCTCGAACATCTCTGCTTTGAGTGCAGATTTCAGTGAGTGAGAGCGCCCGCTCTAAACAACTCCCGCGTTTCAGGAGATGGTCCTCACTGCAGAACATGAAATCCACGGGGAGGAGTCGGATCTAGATCCGACTCCTCCCACCTTACATACCTAAACCTACCCAGCTCCACCCCTTATCCCTAAACCCACCCCTAAACCTACCCAACCCCACCCCTTAATCTGGATCCGACTCCTCCCCCCGGATCTCGTGTACTGCAATGAGGTGCTACTGCGTTTCAGTGATGACTAATCTGAACGCCTTCTGATTATTAGACATTGCATTCATAAACTCAAAAGAATCGCGTGTGCGATTAACGGAGATGGCTCAACCCGCCAACACGGCTAGTGGGAGTGAATGTGTTAGTGCTACATGCACAGCTGAAACCCACCCGCGAATAGCGGCTGTTAATGTCAAGCCCTGATGTATAATGTTAATAATACACCCAAACGTGTGTTTAAAATTACTTACCAATTTTCTTGATTCCCTTTTTCCCACTCCGAGTTCATCCATGCGGTGTAACAAGATGGCAGATAGCTGCGTCCTTACGCACGATCACGGATGACGTTAGAAGTCACGTGACAATGGAAACCAA
The DNA here is from genome assembly GCA_036326025.1 of Chrosomus eos. Lineage (NCBI taxonomy): Eukaryota > Metazoa > Chordata > Actinopteri > Cypriniformes > Leuciscidae > Chrosomus > Chrosomus eos. Next base: position 115,752 of record JAZAVI010000058.1, read on the forward strand.
TATTTTGACTTTAATTGAAATAAATGTATTTACTTTACACTTAACAAGACTTACTTTTAATTCAAATCAACCAAACCTTTTTACGTAACACTGATGACTAGACAGAAAATTAAATGTTTTGACATCAAGTATAAAAACTTCTTTAGAGTAATGACATGCAAAGTGTATTGACACTTAAATTTAATATGTAAATATGCAACTCTACGGCAAGAAATGAGTGACTGGGTCTTTTTTATTTTTACATGGCAATTTTGAATATTTGCTGCATACACAAAAACTTAAAAAAATCTTACTGTAAATAAAAATTAATTTTTGACTATTTTATTGGATAGAATTACTCATAAAATCTAAAATAACAACAAATATAACCCATGTAATCATTTTTGGAAAAAAATCACTAATTGAGATTGAAGAAAGTGTGATCTAAAAACCTGAGACAATGCTAGTGTCATAAAATCTTAGAAATGCCATAATTATTTTTGGTAATCTCATCATGTGCTTTTCCATGTACTTTAATGTCTCATATATGTGACATCTTACAAATGTCTATTGTCTTGTAAGGTTTTTATACAATATACCAAGATTTTGGTTTCACCAATGATTGCCCAACTCATATAACTTTGATGTTCCCTTTCGTCCTGGGAACTCCGACGTGTCGTCGGGGGAGTTCCCTGACGAATTGGGATCACGCTAGGGAGACCAATCGACTTCGAGTGAACTAAAACGAGCCAATAAATATTGGCATGCAAGATTTGCATTCCGCGACCCGCCTGCCAGTGCGGGTATAAAGGGCGGAAGCAAACGCATACACAATGCTTTTTGCTTCGGAGCCGACCAGTTGTGTCCTCTGAGTGGAATGAGCTTGTAGACTGTGAGTCTGCTGTTTCCTGAGAGTCTCTCTGTGCTGGTGTGACGGCGCTTCAGCGGTCTTCGCGATCTCCCGTCTGCTGTCTGTCTGTTACTACACGCGCTGTGTTTACAAAGAGCTGTTTTAACAGCTGGTATACGGTTGAGTGCACGCAGCGGGCTTGCAGTTTCCCCGCTGTGTTGCCGCGTTGATCCCTGTGTGCTTCAGCACAACTAGAGAGTATTTTTCTCTGAAAGAGCAACACGGGTGAAGATCGCGTCCTTTTCAGGATGACGTTTCACCTGTGTGTTTCTCGATGCGGTCGTTTCCTGTCCTCATTGACGGCCATGATCACTGTTTCATATGCCTGGGCTTAAGCGTGTTGAGACTGCGTTCGTGGGTGGTTCGTGTTCTCTTCTCTCATGAGAACATGACCACGTCGGCGCGTTGTTCGTCTCCCCTTTCCCTTTCGGCTTGAGCCGTTCAGCGTGCCGTGTGCCGTCGAGCCGCCGGCTGACAGCGCGGTTGTCACGGCAACCCAGCGCGCGTCATTCGGCGCTCTAGATGCGCGGTCAAGACTCAAGTGCCTCAAACGAGGTGGAGTCCCTTTGCATATTCCCCGATCTAGTTACTCTTCTGCACCAGAAGAGGGCTACTTTGGCTAATAGCATTGGTGATCTGAGGATTACAGTGGGGGTACCCCTCACTCCTCTAGCGCATCGCAAACATGGTGAAACTGTGTTCGTGGGTGGTTTATGCTCTCTTATGAGAGCATGACCACGTCGGCGCGTTGTTTGTCTTGAAAGAGCTTTCAACGTGCCGTGTGTCATCAAGCTTGATGGCCACGTTCACTGTTTTGTGCATGCCTGGCAGCTTACGGATGGAATTACTGGTGGTTCTCATGAGGAACCAAGTGTTTCATTCGGGGCTCCAGGGGAGGATCAGATGTCGATCGCTGCATCGGAGAGAGGGCTGTTACTCTCTGGATATGGTGATACTGAGTCCCACTGTAATGGTGTGTGCACTCATGCTAAATCAGGTCCAGACTTGACAGCCACACTTCCCGGGCTACTCTGGGGGCGCAGTGCAACGCGTGTCGCCTTGCCCCGCCCCCGTGCTTGCCTGGATGTGTGTGAAAAACTTTTTGCAGTATGGAGGCATATTGGTGCCAAAATCTGTGAAAAATTTTCCTCTCTCACTACCCTTGATGGTGGTTTTGCTAATAGCAGACCACCTCTTCCCTGCATGTGATGGTCAGTGTAGACCAAAAAACACGCAGTGCACAAGGGTAGTTCTGAGTCGGGGTTGAGCTGTGCTTAGTGACTACCGTGATTTTAGTCACAGCACTGGCCCTCGGTCAGACGATGTTCACACTGTGGTCCAGAAGTTTCCCAGGGCTAACCTTGTAGACGTACGAGACATCGCCAAAGTTTTCTTTCTCATTGCTCCTATTTTTCAAGGTTTGCCCTGTTTCGGTGACACTGTTGGAGACTGTGCCCAGCGGCTCTCCACAGTTCAGAAGCAGGCTGAGGAAACTACGAGCTTGACTTGATGTGCTTCCGAGTCCCTCATGCTCCTCCTCAGTCTGTTTGTCGCCAAGGGTGTCAGTCCCCTGTGGAAGCTGTCACAGCTAGCTCTACTGTGACGTCTAGCTTCGCAGGAAGACGGCGCCACCTGTCTCGGCAGCCCTGAGACAGGTGACCCAGCGTTGTAGGGAATTGCTCTCTCGGAGACGGTGCACGCACCTCTCCCTCCCCCCGGAGGAGGACGGGGTGGAGTATCTTCATTCTGTTCCGCCGCTGGCTCCCCGGAGTCCAGTGGTACCCTCATTTCTAGAGCAGTTTCTTCCATCTCTGGGTCACGAGGGTGCGGACTGCAGTGAGCAACGCTCCCATGCCTTGCCACTCCTTTCCCCTCTTCCATTTCTTGAATGTCAGTGACGCCGCCACGGCCACGTCACTCTCATTTCCCACTGGGCAATGTGGTGCGAAAACCTGGACTCGACGCCCTCGGGCCTCGCTCCTCGTTTCCCCTCCTTTCTTCGCCTCGGGACAGCCCGCAGCCGAACGCCTCCGAGCCTTCCCTGCCGTCTGTTCCTCTGTGGAAGCAGGTAGGTGTTGCCCCGCACACTCAGACCTCTCTCTCGGCCGCAGTAATGCCTCCGGAGTCTGGTCCCTGCCTTCCACCTCGCTGCCCCTCCGCTGGTACGCCGGTGGTCCGGGTGGGTTCGTTGGTACAATTCTCAAAGCCTGGCTAGCGCTTCTGAGGCCGTCCCGCTGGCTCACCCGTTCTATCCGGCTCGGCTATGCAATTCAGTTTGCCCGCCGGCCTCCCAGGTACAGTGCCCCTGTCCTGAGGAAGGAGATCGTCGTCCTGCAGGCGAAGGACGCGGTCGAGCCGGTTCCTCCAGCCGAGATGAGGTCTGGGTTTTACAGCCCTTACTTCATTGTACCCAAGAAGGGTGGGGGGTTACGGCCAATCCTGGACCTGCGAGTTTTGAATCGGGCCCTGCACAAGCTCCCGTTCAAAATGCTCATGCAGATACGCATCTTCGAGTGCATCCGTCCCCAGGATTGGTTTGCAGCGATCGACCTGAAGGACACGTACTTTCATGTCTCGATTTTCCTTCGACACCGACCTTTTCTTTGGTTCGCGTTCGAAGGTCGAGTATACCAGTACAAGGTCTTACCCTTCGGCCTGGCCCTCTCGCCCCGTGTCTTCACGAAAGTCGCAGAGGCGGCCATTGTTCCCATGAGAGAACATGGCGTTCGCATTCTCAACTATCTCGACGACTGGCTCATAATAGCTCACTCGCGAGATCTGTTGTGTGAACACAGGGACCTGGTGCTTCAACACCTCAGCCGCTTGGGTCTTCAGGTCAACTGGGACAAGAGCAAACTCTGCCCAGTGCAGAGGATCTCTTATCTCGGTATGGAGTTGGATTCGGTCGCTCAGACTGCGCGCCTCACCGAGGAGAGCGTCCAGTCAGTGCTCAACTGCCTTAATTCCTTTCAAGGCAGATCAGCGGTCCCACTGAAACAGTTTCAGAGGCTCCTGGGGCATATGGCAGCCGCAGTAACGCCGCTCGGCCTGCTTCATATGAGACCGCTTTAGCGCTGGCTTCACGATCGAGTCCCGAGATGGGCGTGGCAGAGCGGCACGTTCCGGGTCATCATTACCCCGCACTGTCGCCAAACCTTCAGTCCTTGGTCAGACCCTGCGTTCTACGGGCCGGAGTGCCCTTAGTCCAGGTCTCCAGGCATGCTGTGGTTTTCACAGATGCCTCTGCCAACGGATGGGGGGCCACGTACAACGGGCATGTAGTTCAGGTCTGTGGACGGGGCCTCAACTGCATTGGCACATCAACTGCCTAGAGTTGCAAGCAGTACGCTTAGCCTTGTCTCGCCTCAAGGGGCTGCTTTTTCACAAGCACGTACTGGTCCGTACGGACAGCACTGCGACCGTTGCGTACATCAACCGTCAGGGTGGTCTACGCTCCCGTCGTATGTCGCGACTCGCCCGCCATCTCCTCCTGTGGAGTCAGAAGCATCTGAGGTCGCTTCGAGCCATTCACATCCCTGGGGTGCTCAACCGTACAGCCGATGAGCTTTCACGGCAGCCACCTCTTCCGGGAGAATGGCGACTCCACCCCCAGACGGTTCAGCTGATATGGGAAGTCTTCGGAGCCGCTCAGGTAGACCTGTTTGCCTCTCCGGACACGACTCATTGCCGGTTGTTTTACTCCCTGACCGAGGGTTCTCTCGGCACGGATGCACTGGTGCACAGCTGGCCCCTGGGTCTTCGCAAATATGCGTTTCCCCCAGTGAGCCTTCTTGCACAGATCTTGTGCAAAGTCAGGGAGGACGAGGAGCAGATCCTGCTCGTTGCGCCGTATTGGCCCAACCGGACTTGGTTCGCGTAACTCAGGCTCCTCGCGACAGCCCCTCCTTGGCCGATTCCTCTGAGGAAGGACCTCCTTTCCCAGAGACGGGGCACCTTATGGCACCCGCGTCCAGATCTCTGGAGACTCCATGTGTGGTCTCTGGACGGGACGCGGAGGTTCTAGGTGGCCTACCGCAGGGTGTGGTAGACACCATCACTTCCGCCAGAGCCCCGTCTACGAGGCGCCTCTATGCGTTGAAGTGGAACCTGTTCGTCGAGTGGTGTTCTTCCCACCGGGAAGACCCCCGAACTTGCCCGATCAGAGTCGTGCTTTCCTTCCTGCAAGATGGGTTGGAGCGAAGGCTGTCTCCCTCCACCCTCAAGTGTATGTTGCCGCAATAGCCGCTCATCACGATGCAGTAGAAGGTAAGTCATTGGGAAAGCACGACCTGATCATCAGATTCCTTAAGGGTGCCAGGAGGCTGAATCCACCTCGTAGTGTGCACCCCTTACCCTCTTGGGACTTGACTCTAGTGCTTAGTGCACTCCAGAGGCCCCCGTTCGAGCCCTTGCCTTCAGTCGAGTTAAATATCTTGTCTATGAAGACAGCTCTCCTGTTGGCTTTGGCTTCTTTTAAGAGGGTAGGGGATCTGCAGGCATTTTCGGTCGACGAAGCGTGCCTAGAGTTCGGACCGGGCCTTTCTCACGCTGTGTTGAGACCCCGGCTCGGATACGTGCCCAAGGTTCCTACCACCCCGTTTGTGGATCAGGTAGTGAACCTGCAAGCGCTGCCCCTGGAGGAGGCAGACCCAGCCCTAGCTTTTCTCTGTCCCGTCCGCACCCTGCGCTGTTACGTGGACAGAACGCAAAGCTCCAGGACCTCAGATCAGTTCTTTGTTTGTTACGGAGGCCAGCAGAAGGGGAAGGCTGTCTCCAAGCAGAGGTTGTCCCACTGGCTAGTGGATGCTATCGCCCGGGCTTATGAGTCCCAGGGCGTGCCTTGCTAACCTCGTGAGTTCCTCCATCACCCCTTCGGCATCAGGCGAGGCGGATCGCCGGTGCCAGGTCTATTACCTCTCGTAGGAGTTGCTATTAGACTGGGTGGCCTTGACAGTGGTCCCTTCGGCGACCCATTTTTTCCACGTTCCAGCTACCCTCCGGGTTAGCTCCGTGTCTTCCTCTCGACAGATCCCTCTGTCGTCCTTGCTGAGTACGCTCCCACCCCTCGGGCTGGGACTACCTCAAGGACTTCCGTATGTTTCACTACCCCACGGGTTAGTACATACGTGTATTCCAGTGCCTCCCTTCGGGCGGGCAGGGGCTCCGTAGCGTTCCCTCCTACGGGTTGGGCACGCTTTCCCAGTGTTATCCAAATCCACTGAGTGGGTCTTGCGGAACAGCAGTGTGATTTTTCCTAGCTAGCTCCCGCATCTTGTTCAAGAAACTGCTGCAGGGTAGCTTAGCTGGGCGCTGGAAGGGATCAGCACCATGGCGTGTTGGTAGGGATCCCAATTCGTCAGGGAACTCCCCCGACGACACGTCGGAGTTTCCAGGACGAAAGGGAACGTCTCGGTTACATATGTAACCCTCGTTCCCTGAGTACAGGGAACGGAGACGTGTCGTCCCTTCGCCATGTTGCTGTACCTTCGCGGAGGGCTGGACACTGTTCGGCTCCTCAGCGAAAAAGCATTGTGTATGCGTTTGCTTCCGCCCTTTATACCCGCACTGGCAGGCGGGTCGCGGAATGCAAATCTTGCATGCCAATATTTATTGGCTCGTTTTAGTTCACTCGAAGTCGATTGGTCTCCCTAGCGTGATCCCAATTCGTCAGGGAACTCCCCCGACGACACGTCTCCGTTCCCTGTATTCAGGGAACGAGGGTTACATATGTAACCGAGACGTTACGTGTATCTACTAAGAATATTGTATGTGGATTTACTGTCATATATAGCAATTATAAGTTCCCAATTATCTTAAATCTCACATTACACATTTTTACTAAGGATTTTGTGTCTTGTTTGACTGTCATATATATTACTTACAAGTTTCAGATAAAAGATATAAACATTTAGTAAAATTTATCTATATCTTTTCCATATGGGTAGTACCAGTTTGCTAGCCTGGCATGCCAGACCTACATCAAGATGTTAGGTCTGGGAACTCTCCATTGACATACCTCAATCCGAGGGGCGGGATAAACGGTTGTCTTTCAAAATCCCTCTGCATGCAATAGGACAGCGCTAACCAACCAGAGCAACGAACGGCTGTGGCTGAGTGAGTCCCATGCGTTTTCCCACTAGCGGAGCTAGTTGATATATTAAATTTATTAATTTGTCGTATCCGGTCGTCAAAACTCCGAACACATCTTCCTTTTTTAAGAATGACTTAAGTGACGTTCTCTTAACTCCAAATCCTCCAGAGTCGCGGCCAAAGCCGATTCGAAAGACCGCTGCATCTTCATTGTTTTCAAGTAGCAGGGAAATCACCTATGGAAATCACGCGGAACGTCATGAACTGTGCCGCCATTGTGTTAAGCCCGCCCGCCGACTCTATACACGATGTGATTGGCCTGACCCGAAATTGGTTTTTCCAACTAAAAAGTCTATTGAGAGTTGCTAGACCACACTGGCAGCGAAATGATTTTCGCGGCCGCTAGGGTGCGTCTAGATTTCTAGGCTACCAGTTTGCAACAATTATTAGTTAACACTAAGTTGTCAACATTTCGGAAAAAATAGTAATTCGTCGTGACGCGTTACTCTACATCCTTATGCATCGCTTTATGCATCGCTTTCTGTCAGGACTTTTACGTGCTTTTCTCAGCTCACAGAAGTGAAGTCAACATCCGCGTTAGCAGTAGCATTATATTGTATATTGAAAATGTATTGACGACTTGAGATGACATGATGGTGAACAGGAAAGTAAAAAACATATACCTTTTCTACAATTGGCAGCAGCTTAGTCTTCTCACGAATGGCTCCACCCTTCTTTCTGACCACCTGCATCAATTCACTGCACCTCTCGTCGAGCTTCTCCATGAATTTAGCTTCAAGGGGTATTGTGGTGACCCTCAGGAACTCAGCATTCACCTGGGGAACATACATCATATATATATATATATATATTTCAAGTAAAGCATGTGATTTAGCTTTACATATACATACAATATATTATGAATAATGCTAGTGTACCTCTTGAACTTCTAAGAGTGCCGGCCATCTCTCAATGATACTGCGCAAAGATGTTTTCTTGTCGACAATTTCTTGCCTCCTGAATGCAAACGTCTGAGCCATCTTCTCTCTTATAGTTTTGATATTGTTCCTTTTCTTTACCTCAGACAAGAGGGCTATTCTCTCTTGCTCCATGGACTCTGGGGTCTCGTTGAGAGGTAGAGATGGGTAATGGTTAGACTCAGCTCGCCTGGGTTTCTTTATGTTCTTTGCATGGTGGGCATCCATCGGGGACTTTCTTTTCATAGTGTTGACAGTCAGCTCGTCAGATGATGAACTGTGCGATTTCAGGTATGTGCGATAGTTATACATCTTCGTCTTGAGTCTCTGTTTCCATCCATAACTGTGGTTAAAGCACCCAGGTTCTTTCAGACAGGGGTGTGTTTGTGTGAGTGTCTCTGCCACTTCGCTCAAGTCTGCATCGCTAGGATAAGATTTATAAGAAAAGATTTTGTCAGCGAGTGTTTCCAGGACGTTTGAAACCATTTTAGAACTGGGAGTGAGTCTAACCAGGCTTCTCTGGTACTCAGCATTTCCAGCCCTAAGTTGGGATTCGGTTGAATGAGAGAAAGTTGGGATGACAAACACCTTGGGCCACTGCTCCTTTCTGTAGGTATTAGAGGAATGGCTGCTTACGGGTAACAAGTCATCTAAGCTTGCCGAGATACTTGAATCATCTTGGTAGTGAAAATTGCCCTTATCCGCAGACATGTCAACTGAATCCAAAAATAGAGTCACAGTGGGTTCAACATGAATAACTTTCAAAGTGGCAAGATGCTTCAGATCTGAAGTTGAAGTTAAGTTAACCCAAGTGCCAAAATCAGCATCGTAGTACTGAAGTCGTATTTCATTAGTTAGACCACAGATGCTCTTTATTTGCTGGATGACTTCGTCAACAGAGGATGGGATACCATTTGGAAGCTCCAACTTGATGCGGTTGTCCTCTTCTAAAATCACCAGGAGCCGTGTGATGCCCGCCATGCTTTGGGATCCTCTGAGTAGGATGAAAAGAGAGAAAGACATTAGAAATGTGCATAACTAATTTTTTTATGGTTGAATGATGAGTGGGTGCTATGAAGTCCATGTTAGAGGCATAAAAAATGAATTAGCATCAGGGCCTGAACTTCGTTTTGGAAAATAGGGAGGAAATCCCCCTTTAGGTGATTCTTATCGGGGGGATTTTTTTATTTGAGGGGGGAGGTTTTTTTTAGACAATTTTTTAAAATTGTGTTTATCCTAATGGTTTGCTTACTCATTGTATTTGTGTTTTTACAATGGGTAATTTTTTGTTTGTTTGCACAACAAAAGGAAGCTTGATTTCAATCTTTGAATTAAAATATTAATAAAAAAGTAGCACAAATAAATACAGAAATATAGAATAAATATAGAAAAGTTTAGGTCTAACACTAGTATTCAGAAACTACAGAAAAGGGAAAAAGTAATCAAATGTAAAATAACACAGAATAGTCTTTATTCCTGTATAATTTGAATACATAGGCTATTAATCCTGATTTCTTACAATAAATGCTATCTTTTGTTGTTTTATATACAATAATGACAGACACATTTTAGGCTACTCTCACTTTAAAAAGCTAGTGCATGGATCCATTAAGGGGCCGTTCACATGTTGAACCGAAATTCGAGCCCTGAGCATTATGAATTAAATCCACTGTGACCTTCATGAATGAATATGTATGTATATATTTAACCCAACCCTTAAAGACATGACTTAATGCAAACCTTAAACTTGAAAATATCGCTTGAGTGTAATAAGCCGCATCGCCCCAACTGTGTAGTGTACCAGGGGGTAAGGATCGGTCAGTTGAGATGGCTCCAGAACTTCAATCTCCTTTGAAGGTGAGGTTTCAAGTCGATAGGCTCTGAAGTGTTCCATGTACCAAGAACTTAGTTTCCGAACAATGAAGACCAACTCCTTTTTGAGAACCACCATCAGGATGATTTCAGTGAAGGCAGGCATTCCTTCAATTGAGCCATATGGAAGGATCATTCCAAGTCTGTAGTTAAATCCATTATAGGTGACATTTTCAGACAAAGAAACTTCCTTTACATTTGGGTGCTTGTGTTTAACAGCCAGTGCAATTTCATCTTTCAGGACATCAATGCTAACTGTTGAACACTTTTTAACTTCCAATAAAGGTTTAGGAAAGTTGAATGAGTAGAGCTGGTGCGCCAGAGATAACTGGTGTCTCTCTGCCAAGGAATACAACAAGTTTTTAAAGCAGCTAGTGTGTCGTGCAACTCTCTTAAAAAAGCTATGTTTCCCTTCAAATCTTAAAGTCCAGAGTGAAACAAGAGGTCCAAACTGATAAATTAGCTGCGGGTAGTGTTCCAAGAAGTGATGCTTTGGAAGCAAGTTGGAGTCTGGGAAAACCTCCTTGAACCGTACTCTATGCTCAGAGATTTTGAAATTTAAATAAGCTATTGTTTCGTCAGTATGCACAGGTGCGACAACAAGGTCAACAATGTCCTTTAAGTCAGTGAGGAGATTCCAGGCAGGTTCGTCAGCAGGTACTTTCTGTCCCAAGAGGAGTGGCAAAAACCTGATCAAACTCCAATTCTCGTGAGAATTGCCACCAACTGTTTTCCTTTTTGAATAGGAAAGTGGTACAGGATGGGGGGAATTTGCTTTATCTTTCCACTTGAAGGGAAACGTTTTTATGGAGTTATTCAAAAACTCCAAGGTAAAGTACTTCTTTGAGGTGAAAACAGAGAGACAAAGAGCTATTTCATGAGGAACAATCCCTTCAAATAAATCATGAACTATGTCTGGTGGGAAGCCTGTAGTGACATTAAAATGTGCAAGTTTTTCAGACAAAACACAAGTTCTCTTAACGCCAAAACAATTGGCCAATGATTCCTCCTCAAGTGTTTTAAGATGTCTTGCGTGACCCTCCTCTGTCCTTAAAGAGAATGTTCCACTCCCTACGTCCCTCGTCTGAATTTCTAATTTCGAAGCCGTACAAAACCTACAAACATAAGCACTCGAAAAACTCTCCACAAAACCAGCACAACCATGAGCACCTAGGTTATCAGCAACAACACATTGCACTGTCCCCTTCACAGATTTTCCTAACTTGCTCACAAATATACCATGTTGCTCTAAAATAACTATATCATTAATCAAAGGCTCTAAAACTGTGTTAAATCCATAGACATGTACATCATCACTTTTGATCAATGCAGCCAAGTAGATTGATGACAATGAAGAGTGCGAACCAGGTGGCAGATTGCCTAAAATCCAGTACAGAGCACAGATTTTATGCTTTTTGCGTGAGGTGCCAAGGGGATTGCAAACCTCAAAATCATCTATATACAGAATTATTGAAACTGCACATTCGTTTGAGAAAAGGCTGTGTTCTTTAAAGATTGCACCATCCCAGAGACATCTGTAAACCTGGTTCTCACTTGACACTGATTGAAGTTTCTCCTTTAAATTAAATGCATTGCTGAGAATAGTCTCACAATTCAAAACCTGCTGCAATGTTTTTAGTACAGAAATGTACTGAAATGACCTTTTGTTCTTTTGATCAATTACATATTCCACTGGTTCCACAACAAAAAACTTACTCCTATAATATTTGTTGCGCCTCCATGCAGTAGATAATGGGCCGTCTTTTCCAATAGCACTTTGAATAGGATGTGAGGTACAGAGTTCTGTGGCTAACTCTTGGACAAGGGACCCATCTACCTGACAATTATGATTCACTAAAAACTGAGTGATTGTCTTCTGAGTGACCGGAACAGACACGGTACCAATAAGAAATTGCAGTTCCTCAAGAAGCACATTTACAGCTGCACTTGACACCAGGTAAATGTTTTCCAATTTTAGGAGAACTGAGGCTAACTTTAGCTCAACATCTTCTATCAAATCTTTAGGTTCTACAAAAGTTGGTTCTTCAAATAGTAAATCATCATTCAAATCAATGTCACTGTTAACTGAATCAAAAGCAGAGGGATAGAAGTGTGATCTGTGAACTATGCCAGGTTTTAGATCTCTTACTGTACACACTTTGTGTTTTCGCCATTTGTGAGTGTGGAAACTTCCATATACATTGGTTTGATATGAACAGTCAACATACATACAAGTAACTGATTCATTATTTTTCAAATGTTGGCCAATGTGGTGAAAAAAGTCAGTTTCAGTAACAAGTTGGTTGCAGTTACAAACGTGGCACTTAAAATGTGAGATGTCTTCTATAGATGAATGCGGAGAAGGGTGGTGTGTACATAGATGCTTTACTAGAGCATTTCGAGCATTTTGCACAAAAATGGGCAGTTTTCATACAGGCAGAGATAAGAGTGGTGCCTTCCATATTGTTGATGATTGAGTCTATTATGTTTTAGCAGTTCAGATCTTCTGGTACATGAATAGATGCAATGCTTGCATCTCCACATCCGTTTGTTAACCAAAATAGCCCACGAAAAAAACTAAATTCCCCCCAAAAAAGCTAAAATATGGACTCTGCAAAAATACCTGCACAGATACTTCTAGAGGGTTTCTCCCACCACAACAGATGCTATGATAAGGTTGAGGCCGATGAGATGTATCCACCTGTGAACTCCAATATCCTGCATAAGAGAGAGAAGGGAATGAGAGAGGCCCAGGCAGAATGTCTTGGCAATAGTCAAAAGTAGAAAGCGCTATAAATATATTTATCATCTCAACAGATTTGAATTGTCACACATTAATTCATTTGAACTGTTTATTAAAGCATCATAACATTGAAATTACATTATAAAAAGAGCTGTGTGCATACTTTTTATCATTTTAAGATGTTCAGATCAAAGCGGACCTATCACATCAGTTTAGCCAGAAATTCCCTCTACCCTCTGGTCTCAACGCTTTGTGTTGTTTGCTTGGAGACACGATTATGTTGTTTGCTTGGAGACACCTCTCTCTCTTATAAAAACGAAAAAAAGAAAATTAACTGTTTTATAAAATAAATATGTTGGCAATCATGCTGGTTTTTTGGGAGAAAGCGCTCTTGCTCGTGTGATATCGTAATAGGCTATGTAATGTAAGGGCTAACTTTACAAGGCCATAACGTTATTTTTTTTATCTCAGCCTAACGTAGTTTTTTGACACTTAAGTACAAGTCATCTAGATTAACAGACAAACATTAAGCCTTTATATTAATTATCAACTGAATTCTGAAGTATTTTACTAACCTCGAAAAACGTATTAACAGAGAATGTTTGGTATTAATGAATGACTGTTGCGTAGGTCGCTCGTTCGACAGAGTGAAAAAAACACTCTACAGCATCCTGTGTCAAGGCTGGATTCAACGTGGCTTTACTGCCCCCCTGTGTCCTCTGGCTAGTACTATTTATTTTTGAAAACCAACCGACATCGCCCGATTGGCGCCAATGCAGCAATAAAAAAAAAAAGTTTGCCAATGGAGCAATATTAGACATAAATAAATGTTGTATTTCGTCAGTCATAACTGCATTATCCATACATTAAGCCAGTCCCTTAACATAACGTTAGCTTATTCACTTAAGTTAGTTGATCAGGTTAACCGTTCTAACGGTTTTAACGTTATTCTTATGGCTGACAGAGATAACGTTCCGTTCAATGCTTAAACGTTCACGTTAATTACCATTGTAAAATCAAAAAAAAAGCCACGGGTTTTCTTTAAACGTATGTTCCCTTTTGAAATCGGTCAGGAATTGATTTACGTCGACATATTGTGTAAACTCAGCTAGCTAACACCAAGTTAACATTTTCAAACTATCCTAGGCTACATGCTTATCTAACGTTAAAATTAACAGCTACTAAATACAACAGCACATTTAAATGATCGTTTGTTTCACTTACCAGAGTTTTTCTGCGATGATTCTGATGGTTGTCTGATTCTCAAAGTCTGGTCTGGTGAAAGAAAATGGTGATCCACGGAGCGACTTGAAGAGCGATCTGACTCACTGTCACTGGTCGAGATTTGTGTTTAATGCCCATGCGCGGGCCTTTGTGTAACCTTGAAATTGTACATTCGTCGAAACAATTTTTTCTTATTTAAGATCTTAATGAAAAATATTTATATTTAACACTGTTTTGAACGAATAAAATATAACTTAAAAAATAAAACAAATAATAGTAAACTGAATTGAAAGAAAAATTATTAATTGAATGAAGTACTGCCTGAAAACCTTTTTTCAGTGTATTATCTTGGATGTCTCATTTGATCTCGGATGTTTTAAGCAACGTACGAAGAACGGACCCCTGGTGTCTGCGCGCGCAATGAGTGGAGGCGGCCAATTTGATAATTTTTCGTCTTGACGTCACAACGAAAAGGAAAATGACTCATTGGAAAAACGATTCATTAAGTTGACTCAGAGTCGACTCATACTTTTGAGAGACAATAACTTTTTTTATGGTGAACTTTCATATATAAAACTTTGCAGGATGTTTTTGTTCACTTAGATCTATGTTACACACTACATGAAAGGTAATTTTCAAAATTCCATAATAGGTAAAAAAAATAGGTAACAAAATAGGTAACAAAAACCCCTTTAAACAGGATTTATAGATATATGTGGTATAATATCCGCTCCAGTGCAGTAGGTGTCGGTGTGACACTGTTCAGCTGTTCCAAACCCTCCTGTAAAACACACGAAGAAGAGCAAAACGAAAGTAACAACTGCTGAAACTAAACCTGTCGCTCACTGGATTTGATCTGATCTATAATCCAGGAAACATTTCTACAGATGTCAGTTTAGCACAATGCCTACCAAATCTAATAACACTCGCGGCCATTTATGTGTTAAATCCACAATCCATCGAGACCAGCGAGAGATTCTGAGAACGACGCGCGCGGACTGACAACAAGCGTTACTGAGTTTAAAATACTGATAAATTCTCTTCTTAGTGGACAAGACTGCAAGTAAGTTTAATACATTCTCCATTAAAGTCATTTATAATTATTAGGAACTTCATATTGTATATTAAGCGTGATTTAAATGTGAAGTTACAGAAGGCTTTTCTTCTGCTTCTCCGAACAGAAGAAGAATCTGACAGAAATTACAATCTTTTGAAGTTAAAACACAAAAAGTTTTATTGATAAAGGGTCTATTGAAAACAAATATGTTTGTGAAAGTTTTCTCCCATTTCCTCTTCCGTTTTAGGCTGTTGTTTTTGTGATGTGAAATCGAAAGTATTTTTGAAGCAGACATTTACAGTAGACAGACAGATGAAGACTAACGTCAATCAACAACAATCTGATATTATTCAATATTTCAGTTCATAGCAATTATGATTAGTAGTTATACAGTATGTCTATAATTATGGTTACTTTTACTCAATCAGTTATTTTAGGATCATTTGAAAGTAATGATATCAAACATCATTGTGAACTTGATGATTAAATGGCAAACGATTCAACAATTAATAAAGATTGGGTAACTATGATTGTAAATTATGTTATACTCTAATAGAGAATATATCAAATTGGGTTCAGTTTACCCAGCACAGAGTACATTTCTGTTCCCCAATGAATTCATATTTAGAGTCAGTTAAAGTCCCTGTAAAGTCAAAATTAAGTATGTGTTCTGAGTTTGTCACACCACAGAAAAATGTGTTATTAGTCACCCAGCCAAATTTGAATGATAAAAAAAGCCAGCAAGTACATAAAATAAGCTATCAAAATCTTGAAAAAATGAGCAGTAGTCTCTGCTCTCAAACGCTGGGGGTGTGTCCGCTGGCTGCGCTGAAACCACGCCCACTCGCGGGAAAGCTGCCGACCGTCGCCACACTCAACTCTACAGCCGGAATGAACGCTCAAACGGTGGGCACGCACTGCCGATGATGGCACCAGTTGTCGGCGCGACGGGTGAATGAATGCCGAGGCGGGAGTCAGTTCGGCCCCATTCACCAGTAACAGCGGATTATCAGTGAATCGCAGTTGTCTCCGACGAAAGTTTATACAACTATCGTGTAAAATGATCACTTACAGAGGTGGGTTTTGGCGGTGATCCTCAGCTCTCCATCAAGGTGTCTCTTCACAAAATTAATCCACTTCTTCTTGATGTAATCGTTTTTCGGAAATTTAAATAAGGACACCGATCCGTTTGTGTGATCCGGTGATCGCATCCAGGTAGTACGCATTTCCGTGACGAAGGCATAGCTAGCTAGCTAGCAATCTGTAGGCTGTTACTAATAATAGTACTGACAGTAACTCGGGATTGAGCGGCCTCAGCGGCTCCAGTGCGTCATCAAGTAGGGGCGTGTCCAGGAGCTCGGGGGCTCCAGTGCGTCATCGAGTCGCCGTTTTAGCCCCGCCCAGAAAATCCGGAAAATAGCAATGGTGAAAAACTGTTTAACGGTCTAACTCCACAATTCAGTACTTCACAGTTCACAGTCTTTGTAATATGTTTTAGCAATACATCTCTAACATTTATAATGTGTTTAGAATTTTTTTTTAAATTGCCTTTACAGGGACTTTAAACTCATTAAACAATCAGAAATTATAAAGACCATTCGGTTATTTTACATGGCAATATATTTGTTTGTAACTCACTTTATTTTATACATTGTTTTTGCTGTTGTTGATAATAACTCTTTATTCTTCATGATTGTCTTAAATAAGATGTTGTTGATGATAACTCTTTATTCTTCATGATTGTCTTAAATAAGATGATGTTGATGATAACTCTTTATTCTTCATGATTGTCTTAAATAAGATGTTGTTGATGATAACTCTTTATTCTTCATGATTGTCTTCAATAAGATGATGTTGATGATAACTCTTTATTCTTCATGATTGTCTTAAATAAGATGTTGTTGATGATAACTCTTTATTCTTCATGATTGTCTTCAATAAGATGTTGTTGATGATAACTCTTTATTCTTCATGATTGTCTTAAATAAGATGATGTTGATGATAACTCTTTATTCTTCATGATTGTCTTAAATAAGATGTTGTTGATGATAACTCTTTATTCTTCATAATTGTCTTAAATAAGATGATGTTGATGATAACTCTTTATTCTTCATAATTGTCTTAAAATAAGATGTTGTTGATGATAACTCTTTATTCTTCATAATTGTCTTAAATAAGATGTTGTTGATGATAACTCTTTATTCTTCATGATTGTCTTAAATAAGATGTTGTTGATGATAACTCTTTATTCTTCATGATTGTCTTAAATAAGATGTTGTTGATGATAACTCTTTATTCTTCATGATTGTCTTAAATAAGATGTTGTTGATGATAACTCTTTATTCTTCATAATTGTCTTAAATAAGATGTTGTTGATGATAACTCTTTATTCTTCATGATTGTCTTAAATAAGATGTTGTTGATGATAACTCTTTATTCTTCATGATTGTCTTCAATAAGATGTTGTTGATGATAACTCTTTATTCTTCATGATTGTCTTAAATAAGATGTTGTTGATGATAACTCTTTATTCTTCATGATTGTCTTAAATAAGATGTTGTTGCTGATAACTCTTTATTCTTCATGATTGTCTTAAATAAGATGTTGTTGATGATAACTCTTTACTCTTCATGATTGTCTTAAATACGATGTTGTTGATGATAACTCTTTATTCTTCATGATTGTCTTAAATAAGATGTTGTTGATGATAACTCTTTATTCTTCATGATTGTCTTAAATAAGATGTTGTTGCTGATAACTCTTTATTCTTCATGATTGTCTTAAATAAGATGTTGTTGATGATAACTCTTTACTCTTCATGATTGTCTTAAATAAGATGTTGTTGATGATAACTCTTTATTCTTCATGATTGTCGTAAATAAGATGTTGTTGATGATAACTCTTTATTCTTCATGATTGTCTAAAATAAGATGTTGTTGATGATAACTCTTTATTCTTCATGATTGTCTTAAATAAGATGTTGTTGATGATAACTCTTTATTCTTCATGATTGTCTTAAATAAGATGTTGTTGATGATAACTCTTTATTCTTCATGATTGTCTTAAATAAGATGTTGTTGATGTGTGTAAATGTTGTGATGTGCAGGTGATGCTGAAGGATTGAGTGTTTTCAGAAAGCAGTGCTGATCAGTTTTCAGGGTCAGTTTAGCTGCAGTATGTCAGAGGAAAGAGGAAAGGACTCTCTCTCTCAGATGAGTCTCAGAGAAACACAGGTAAGACTGCGTCTGTTTCACACTCTCAGTTTAAACTCCACTGGACTTTGTGTTCTCCTGCCAATAACACAACTTTGAGCATTGTTTCATATTTACAAATGCTTTGCACAACTGACACTGACATTGTCTATAAAGTCCTGTTTGCTTTATAGAAAATATCACAGTTAATAATTTGTCAACCTTCTACACGCTGAATTAATCCAAATAAATAACTTTAGTATTTAGATCATAAAATTATTGATAGACATTAGAAAACAACTATACACTTAATTTAATTCAAGTATGCAAACAAAACTGTGTCGCACAGACATTTCTGTTCTCTATTCTGTCAATAAACAAAAACATTGAAATGTTCTCTTAAATTAAGGTCAAGTATATTTTAACAATATTCTCAACATGTTTAATCTCACTCATGTATATTAAAGAAATTGTTAAACTAATGTGAGCCAGTAAATAAAATGATGGTTAACTATAAAACTGTAAAGTGTGTGTGTGTGTGTGTGCGTGTGTGTGTGTGTGCGTGTGTGTGTGTGTGTGTGTGTGTGTGTGTGTGTGTGTGTGTGTGTGTGTGTGTGTGTGTGTGTGTGTGTGTGTGTGTGTGTGTGTGTGTGTGTGTGTGTGTGTGTGTGTGTGGAGGATTAGATAAATACACAGATGTGTTTCAGACACAGTTGATCCTCCTTTACTAAAGTGTTTTCTCTCTCTCTCTCTCTCTCTCTCTCTCTCTTCTCTCTCCTCTCCTCTCTCTCTCTCTCTCTCTCTCTCTCCTCTTCTCTCTCTCTCTCTCTCTGTTCTTTGTGTCATCAGTGTAAGATCAGGCTCACATGTGTCCAGCTCTGTGTCTCTGAAGAGTGATTGGTCTAAAGGTGATGTACCAAACTTCAGTGAGAAAACACCATCATCTAATAAAAGGTATTTTGTGTTACTAATTTTTGATCAAATATTTGTCAGAGCATTCACAGCTAATGCTTATTTCTCTTTCTGTAAAATATCAGGTAGTATTTTATTTTACTAATTTGATTACAGGCTTCAATATGAGACATTAGACTCAGACCTTCAGACTCACAGGAACCACGAGAATTTCAAAGACAATCTTCTATGGATCTTCCAGGTAGGAAACACATTTTTATAAATGTTTAATATTTATAACAAACAAATGTGTTATTGAACAAAGAAATTTAATTACATTTTTCTTGATCACTTATTTTTCCTTTTAAACACATTTTAGCACAATTTGGTTAGCATGTTAGTCTTTTAACTGGATTTTGTAATGCACATGTAATATAATTATTGAATAAATAGTGTTGAGCAAATGTAGATTTGGCTTAAATTGTGTTATTCTGTCTTTTCTCTTACTTTTGTTTGAAGGATCTTGAGAGCAAAATAATCACATTTCTGAAGAATGAGCTGGAGAAGTTAAAGAAAATATTACAAAAAGAGAACACAATACTTTGTGAAGGACTTTATTGAGAATAGATGTAGTATCAAGGAATCAGCTCTTGATCTCACACTACATTACCTGAGAGAGATGAAGCAAGATGAAGCTGCTGATGCTCTAGAAGGCAAGAGACTCATGATCATCTGTCTGATTGTCTCTTATAAATGTAGGAGAGAAAATGAAGACTAAAACTATCTATTTTCTGTCCCTGTGTTTAGGTGAGCTGTTCTTCATTCCTCAGCTGAAATGTGGCCTAAAGAAGAAGTATCAATGTGTGTTTGAAGGACTTGCGAAGCATGGTGACTCCACACTCCTGAATAACATCTACACAGATCTCTACATCACTCAGGGTGGCAGTGAACAGGTCAATACTGAACATGAGGTGAGACAGATTGAAGTTGCTTCCAGACGTCATGAAGCACAAGAGATACAGGTTGAATGCACACATTTGTTTGAAGCACCTGAACAAAACAAGGAGATCCGAACTGTACTGACAAAAGGAGTCGCTGGCATCGGGAAATCAGTCTCTGTGCAAAAGTTTGTTCTGGACTGGGCTGAAGGAAAAGAAAATCAAGATATCAGCTTCATATTTCCTATTCCATTCAGAGAGATGAACTTAAAGGAGAAAGAAAAACTAAGTTTGATGGACCTTATAACTCAATTTTTCCCAGAAACAAAAAGACTGAACCTTACAAGAAGGAATCAGTTCAAAGTGCTGTTCATCCTTGATGGACTGGACGAATGTCGCCTTCCTCTGAAGTTTGATTGTAATGAGACGTGGCGTGATGTATCGTCACCAGCCTCTGACACAAATGTACACAAACTTTCTCCGCTTTCAGATCCAGCAGAGCCGCCGAAAGTATGATGGAGAATACACACCAGATGTTTCCTGGGATAAAGACGCCATCCTTTCACTGGGGAAACTGGCATTTCATCAGCTGGAAAGAAACAACCTGATCTTCTATGACTCAGACCTGGAAGCCTGTGGTCTTGACGTCTATAAGGCATCAGTGTACTCAGGCATGTGTACCCAGATCTTTAAGGAGGAAACAGGGATCGTTCTTGGTACCATGTACTGCTTTGTTCACTTGAGCATTCAAGAGTTTATTGCAGCCCTTTATGCACATCTGTTTCTAGACATCAACAAGACAAGTGTGTTTGAGCATGAGTCTACAGAACAGGAAAACAGAAATGAAACCATGATTGATTTTCTCAAGACTGCAGTGGACAAGGCGCTGGAGAGTGACAATGGACACCTGGACCTTTTCCTTCGCTTCCTCCTCGGTCTGTCACTCCAGTCCAATCGACGACTCTTACGAGGTCTGTTAACACAGCGAGACGGCACTGACCAGAGCAACAAGGGGATAGTTCAGTACATCAAGCAGAAATTAGAAGATAATCTTCCTGCAGAGAGATCCATCAATCTGTTCTACTGTCTGAATGAACTGAACGACCAAACTCTGGTGAACGAGATTCAGACCCACCTTAGCAAAGGAAGTCTCTCATCTGGTGACCTTTCACCTGCCCAGTGGTCTGCTTTAGCCTTTGTGTTATTGACATCAGAGGAAGAGCTGGAGGAGTTTGAGCTTCAGAAATTCAAGAAATCAGACGAGTGCCTCATTAGATTATCGGCAGTCATTAAAACCTCCAAAACAGCCCTGTAAGTCTTTTAATATATTTTGTCATGTTTTACTCTCATCTGAAAAATGCATTCATCTACATTACTCTATAGTGAATCCCCATCATGAAATTTCATACGTAACCCTGTAAAGCCGGGCAAATGGAGTAATAATTTTGAAAATATACTATTTTTAATGAAGACAGTTTATTAAACATTTAGACAAAATATAAAGAACATATAGAAATGTTTGCATATTTATTGTTTAACATATGATACACCAGACTTTTATGACTTATATAGAATTATATATTAGCTCATACTCGAGGAAGAAAACATACATACATTTTATTTACTACTGTATGTTATTTTATATTGCCAAAAAATAAGATTAAATTCTGAAAGGTTATAATTTAAATAGTGCTGTCAATCGATTAAAAAAAAATTAACTCGATTAATAAAACATATTTTTTTTGTGATTAATCGCAATTAAAAACACTTATGTTTTTTATAGGGTTATATTTTGTTTATATATTTTCTAACGTAATAATTTCACAGTTAATCTCCAAATTAATGGGGAGACAACATTAAAGGTGCATAACGCAGGTCTCTGAGTTTTTGCAGAACTACACCCCCTCTGGCGACAAGCGAAACTGCAACCAGAGGTGTGCACGCTCATGGAGCACACGCATAGGCACGCTTGCACGAGCACGAGCTGTTCATAACCAAAGGAGCATCAGCCGCACACATCTTTTGTTTACAGTCATATTGTCTTCAGATGTTATAAAGTTATAAATCTGCAAGTCATTTTACATATATGAAAGGAAAGGCATTTGAGTAAATTACACACTTATGTGTGAGGGGAAAACGGGGGTAGAAGAAAACTTCAGTTTTTGTTTCCATCTATCTTCATGTTGAACTGTTTTATGCGTTTACTGTATCCACTTATGATTGTATTATTATGGAAACACGTTCATGAACAATTAAGTTATTAATTTGTAAAAGCTTAAAATAATAATCATACCATACACAGTTGGTCAACAAAGTACACTCAAATGTCTCAAGGTAATAAACAATCAAATGGGACTATATCCGCTTTCATAACAAGTAGTTATAGGAACTTAGTTATAGGAACTGTCCACTTCTAAACAGTTCTAAGAACTACTCTCCCCCAAACTCGGTTTTGCTGTTTGCGGTCGCACTGGCCAGTGGCCAGAACCGAGTGACGCGAGCACGGCGGCGGCGGCGGCACATACAACAACAACAAACCCGCATGGAGGAGGCTATCGCAATGTTCCCGTTCTGCCTACCGGGACCTTAACCCTCTGGGGTCGAAAACCGCGTGCCCGCGTTTTGCTGGATTTTTTCCTTATCAATGCAAAAGAGAATCAAATTACTCTGTTAATTTTGATCTTAAATATAAGTGTTGTACATCATTAGATCCTGTTAAGTTTCTATTTTTTTTGTGGATACTCACAATAAAAACAAAGTGTTGTGCTTTTCGTCAAACAAAGAAAAATAAACATGATGCGCGTTTTCCCTTCTCTCTGTCTTTGAGGTCCATTCTGAAACGCGTCCGAAACATTCACTTTAACTCTGTCAATACTTGTCACAGAGATACGAGAGATGTCTCTTTATGAAGCTGAGATTCTCTTCTTTCAAATGAAATGAAAATGAATTTTTTTTTAAATATTTCCAGTTTATGTAATCCGTTTGAAACCAAGGAGAGTTACAGTTTTTTTCGCTCTCCCTTCATTAAAGATAATTAGGTGAGCCCGCCACACCCCCAGCGCTTTTGACATGGTAAATAGGCGATATGCATCCCACACGCGGCACGCCCCTGATCACTGCATAACAACATGAAGATTCTTCATCAGAGATTCACTGATAGTTCATCGCGTTTTAGGGATGGAAGCACGCTAACGTTACTCCTTCAGAGGATTATGGACAGCTGGGAATAATTAACCTTTTCCTCAGTGGAATTTGAAACTCAGACGAGCGGTTGCATTTTGAAGAACGGATTGACCCCGAGGATACAAGTTCGGAGTAAGTTTAGTGTTTTATAATTCCTTTTCTGATCATAGAGCTCAAATGCATTTTCAGACTATAGTAAATATTAACTCACAACGTTCGTGTAGGCCTATACGCTCGTGTAAACTTTTTAAATAACTGCTTAGTTTGTAATGATTTAGTGAAATATATTGATCTGCAAGTTTTGTTTGAGTTCTCCTGTGGTCTAGTGGTTAGATCAATTGCCAAGCGTGTCAGAGGTTACAGGTTCGAATCCACCACTAGCATATTTTTTTTCTCTCATCAAAACCGAATATGTTCATCAGTGGTTACAGTCTATATCAAACACACACGTATATAGGACACACGTTTGTGTGCATTTTATTTTGTGATTTCACCGGAATGAATAGTGTCCGCAATGGCAATAGATTGAAAAGCACGTTCTGTGCGCGCGCCGCCACAAGAGACTCACTGTATCCATGACATTGATAGCAGGACACGAGCGCTCAGCTTGAGTTCAAAAACAAAACATTTTAGCTCTAGATCTCTTATTTAAGAGCGGACTAAATGAATGATCTACTAGTTAACTAGAGATGTTTTATTTGTATTAGGTACAGCCGTTCATTGAGTGTATCAGTAAATGCGTGCGGTCGATGAGCCATAAACAGATACTCGCGGTTACGCAGTCTACCAATCAATAGATGTTTCTCTGTCCATCAACAGATACATTGTGCATCTATAATCATAATAGTCCATCAGTTTACTTTGGATAATGTGCTAACAGTTTTTTGCTTTTGTTTTGTTGTGTTTACATCGTCACCATCAGCCTTCAGAAATCATTCTGATATAATTTTTTTTTAAAATCAATGTTGTAAACAGTTATGCTGCTTAATTTTTTTTTAACCTGTGATAGTTTTTTTAGGATTCTTTGAATGCACTTTTTTTATTTATATAAGCACTATATAAGCAATATTTTATATATTTTTTTATATATAAAAAAACAAGTTTGGTCTTTTTATGTTTTTTTTTTGAAAGGAAGTGTTAAGTGATATGAATGACTTTAAGTCTTTATGTTCTTAGGAAAGATTTCTATTTTGAATAAATGCTGTTCTTTTTAACTTTTTATACATCGAATCATTCTTAGTTCAGGCTGCCTCACAGCACCTTGATGGGGCATTAGCACATTGGGGGAGTGTCTTTAGTCTCCCCAGGTGTAAATCACATTAATATTCATGGGCATTAACACTCCCACGCATACAGCAGTAATGACCCAAAAACTGATGTAAGAAATTCAAATCGTTATATTGATCTTTCTGAAAGAGTGGTCAGAATGATTTTCACTTCATTTTGAAGTAAAAGTTCTAGCCTACAAGAATAGTAACTCAAAAGTATTGTTTTCAACTATTCAGTATGTGTTAAATGGCCTTATTGCGGTGACATTTTTTTTCCCAAAACGTACTAACCACGCATATTATTTTTTTTCTATAAAATGCAAACATGTACATC
Organism: Chrosomus eos; assembly: GCA_036326025.1. Classification (NCBI taxonomy): domain Eukaryota; kingdom Metazoa; phylum Chordata; class Actinopteri; order Cypriniformes; family Leuciscidae; genus Chrosomus; species Chrosomus eos. The sequence goes on from JAZAVI010000058.1 coordinate 140,409, forward strand.
CATTTTGCTCACATATTATTGTAGCAGAGTTTGTGCTGAATACAGCAAATTTATATGTTGGCAAATGGTATGTTTTAAGTAGCTGAAATAAGCACAAATGTCAGGGCATACCAAAACACAGAAAGAGCCCGAAAACAGCTCAGACCCCAGAGGGTTAATAACGGAGTACGAACGGCGGCGTTTAAAGACTATGGTGGAAAGTCTAAAGTAATATGATGGAAGAAGATAGAAGAGCAGAGCGCAGGCAAAGGACGTTAGCAAAGAACACAAGGCTACCGGTAGGCTATACACAAAAACATAGTTAGCATCTTTTATGGGACATGTTTTATGTTTTATGTTGTACTATTCTTCCGAAGACAATTCCTAGTTTATGAACCTGTTCACTGACAATGGTAACGTTAGTCAAATCAATTCTGATTGTACATTTATCTAGCTTAGGCTAAAGCATTACACATTTTACGTATCGTCATTTGTTGTCATAGATTTGCCGCATCAGACATTAGAGACTGGGGTATATCTTACCGTTTTATCAAAAAAACAGCCAACTGAGGATCCAGTTTGAGCCCTAGAGCAGACCAGAGATCTATCCATTTGTTGAAAGCCTTCCCGATGCTGACTCTCGTCTCGTCTTATTCCGACGCCTGACTCCAATTTGGCCCTTTTGGTCAATAACTAGACAAAAGTTTTCTTTTCTTTGTCTTACGTGGAGTTTGCGTTGGGGTTTGGAATGAACTACAAGCCGGTCTCTTTGAATCCATCTTCTACTTTTGTCGAAAGTTGACTAAAGTTTTGTCGCTCGAGTTGTCTTTGCTGATACGGAGAATGGCGGCTAACAATAACAAATCTGCGAGACATCGCCTGGTGAGCGTGAACGCGCATGACGTCACACCCAGTCTCAGATTCGAGCCCGAATCCCTCTTATATATTTTACTGTACAGGACTATAGAGGCAATCTCAGTGATCAGATAAGGGCTCATTCAGCCCATCAGGCAATTGTTTACGCATGTATGGGTTAAAAAACGGGTATTTTTAACATGAAATGTTGCGCAATGCACCTTTAAGACAGTATATGTTAAATATTTGTTTAATATTTATATTAATATTTAATATTAAACTTTTTATGAATGAAGGGCAGTATCACTGATACTAATACAGCTATTGATGTCTGGATAAAAAAGATTTTCCCCCAATTTTAAGCATTAATTATAGCCATTCATCATTAAAGTGAAATTGACAGCTATACTTTATTTTTTTCTTACATTTATGAGGCTTAAAAAATAGAACAACTTTTAATTTAAGTGAACTTCAAACAATCCTCACATGAACCCATAATAAATTTCATATTTACCTGTGGCCTTCCTTCCTGTCTAACATATACAGAACAATATACAGAAATTGAATAAAGTTATCAAATGGTCTGCACTGGATTAGATTAAATATCGACTAATCCTTACTAAAGCTACAAAGGTTCTTTAGTCAAGAGCAGGGAGTGATTGCCTCTGTTCCCTTTGTTCTTTGATTAACTTTACTGACAGAAAGCTTTATTGGCTGCTGTCCCTTTAAGAGCAGCCGCTGCTGACAGAGACGCGGATCTCACACGCACCTCATTCTCACAACTCTTTACATTCATTTAAGACTTTATTTAACTCATTTAAGACTGCTCTTATGTTATGAGGTTACTTGAAAAAACAGACATTTTGGTATAATTGTGTGTGTTATTGTTCGCTCAAGCGTGTAAGAGAACTGTATTCTCAGCACTGTCTGTGCGCACGATACTGGCGAGTATCGTGTGTGTCATGTGTGTGTCATAGTCAGGACATTCACAGGCAGAGCTTTCTCTTTTCTCTTGTCACTCTTGAATGGTTTAAAGCATTTGCATGAATAAGAGCTGGATCATAAATGTAACGTTAGACAAATTATGACAAAAACCCCCCCGAAACGGATGATGCGTTAATTGCGTTAAATATTTTATGGCATTAAACTGGACAAAAATGTATCGCATGTGTTAACGTTTTAAACATTGACAGCCCTAAATATAAAACATTGAGATTTTTCTAAAAGTGGATATTTCAAGGTGGGATCAGAAGTTTTTTAAAAACACTTTGGCCAATGTTGATATTTGAAATCACCAAAACAAACACACTCCTACCCCAAAAATATCTCACCAATATCTCGCCCCTATTTTGATAGCTCCGCCCCACACTTGTGTATGTGACTGTAACCCAGGCAACGGCTATGGCGGAATCTGCATGATGTCATCAATAGGGATTTCACGATACCAAATTTCTAGTAGTCGGTACCAATACTATTAAAATTTTATGGTTCTCGGTACCAATTTCGGTACCACAGCAAAATCTGTTGGAACTATTTTTCTATTTTATTTAACTATTTGAAAAAAATATTAAATGCAATTGCTTTCTAATTTATGATGGTAATCATAAGTACATAATACATATAAGAATTGAAGTTTAAAAGTCAACATTGCTCATAAAAAGATCCAAGTGAAAAATAAGCAACTTTCTATGCACACATTATTATTATTAGTAGTAGTAGTATTTTTATTACATTAAGACGTAGCTAAATAAACTGTACAACAATAGGCTAATATAATTATTTCAGTAAATTTCTTCAAGTTAAACCAAACCTTTATTTTGACGGGTTGCCGTGAAGATCTTTGAGTTTCTGTGTGTGTTTGATATGACGATAGATTTTCTCAAATGAAACGGTAAATGCTCATGAAGTGACTCTCAGATCGGCTCTGGAGAGGAAGTTCATCATGTTCACCTGCGCGAGCGTCACGCGTGCTTCAGTGTGTGTGTGTGTGTGTGTGTGTGTGTGTGTGTGTGGTAAATGAAATTCATTCACACAGAGACAAGCAGGACATGCAGGTTTAATAGCCTAGATTTTTGCGGTTTACAGTTTTTCTCAATTGCTTAAACACTATAACCAGGCTTTTGAACTAAAATTTCAAAACCATAATGCCATTTATCAAAAAGCACACCCATTTCACTAAACTATAAACACTATTCCCTGTTTTGACACATGAGTCAGAATTGTTGAACTGTCACTGCAAAACTCTACACACAAATCCCTTAATATTTCATTGCCTAGACCATGTGGTCATTTAGAAAGCACTAGCATTCAATATTGTTCACTCAAGTCAGCATAGTTTTAGCTCAAATAGCACACAATTACCCAGGTGAAAACACTAAGAGTAACAATTTAACACACATCAATCAGAACTTTCAAGATACATAAAAGTGCCAGAGTCAGTTCATTTGAGTTTTGGAACAATGGATCCACAAAGAAATGAAGGAAGAGGTTGAGGAGGGAGCGGAAGATGACGTGGTGAAGGGGGAGGAAGAGGATGTGGTGAAGGAGGAGGGAGAGGAGGAGGAAAAGAGGAAGAGGAGGACGTGGTGAAGGACGAGGTAGACGAGGTGGAGGTGGTGGTGGTGGAGGTGGAGGTGGAGGTGGAGAGGAGGAGGAGGAGGAGGAGGAGGAAGAGGAGGACGTGGTGAAGGACAAGGTAGACAAGGTGGAGGTGGAGGTGGAGGTGGAGAGCGGAGGAGGAGGAGGAGGAAGGGCAAGGAGACAAGCAGTCTCGGATGAAATTAGAGCCACTTTAGTTGACCATGTCCTTGTCCATGGCATGACTATGAGGGAGGCTGGGCAACGAGTACAGCCTAATTTGAGTCGCTTCACTGTCGCCTCCATCAACAGAACTTTCAGGGAGGAAAACAGGTAGGTGTACCTACAGTAAGACTGCTCTGTACAGTAACTTGTGCTGTACTCTGTGCTTTGACATCACATCTACTGTTGCACTATGTAATATGTACTACTGTAATAAAGAAATGCATCAAATTGCCTCGCATACAGATATTTTCAGTATGTTTCCATTTTTCCTGTAAAAAGGATGTGTGAGAGTTACAGTAAAAAGTATCTTTTTTATAATCTTCTTTTTTTTTTTTTTTTTTTTTTTTTTTGTGTTGTACTGTGTAGTACATGAATGAATAAAAATGTGCCAATGTATCCATTAGTTGTACCTTTTGTTCATCATGTGAAAAGGTTTGTGAGAAGGGGAAGTAAAATAACTTACCAGTTTTGGAAATGTTGTTTTGAATTTATTGCACCAGTGTGTAAGACTATGTTGTAGTGTGTGTTATTTTGAGGGCTTGTGTGTCCTGTCTGAGGGCAAAGTTTGGTTTTTCAGCAAGAGTGAATGGTTTTGAGTGTAGAGCTTCATTTTGACCTGAAAATAGGTTGTTTGGGAAACTGGGTGAGACGTTATGGATTTGTGTTTACTGTTTTGAGAATACGAGGCATAGTTTCAAGAAACGTGTTTAAGCAATCGAGAAAAACTGTAATATTTTTTATCCTTTATTTCCTTGGCATTCTATGAAAAGATGTTGATACAATTAAAATGCATAACACATCAAACGCAAATAGGGAAATTATTTGAATATTACTAAATATTATTTAGAACACAACTTTTATGAATTTTGAAGCGTATGAACAATCCCACGGTTGTACGACTTTAACGTCACCATCACTAAGCTTCCGACAACTCTTTCAGGGTACGTTTACATTACAACGATGTACTAAACACAGATATTTTCGCAAACAGACAACAACATAAAAAAAAATCGCTTTCACAAGGATTTGTGAAAAAAACTAAAAACGCTGTATGCAAGCAGGCCAGTAGTTGGCGATGCCACTTTGTAAAGAAACAGTACACACGTATAGACTGAACACGTGATACCTGTGTAATACTAGTCATCAATAAGTAAAAGCAATGTGTTACTATGATAATCCATGTCGAATGTGTTTTGGTAGTAATGTGTGTTGTCAGTGGCGGATTTAGCAAATTGGGGGCCCAAGGCGAAGGTAGTATGGGGCCCACCATCCGATCTTTAAAAGAGAACGAAAAAAGTAAAAAAAAATTGAAAAATAAACCATTAAATGGTACTTTCTGGAGAGTTTTGTGCAAAGAAATATAGAAAAAAAGTAGGTCTAGCTAATCTTATATTTCTGTAATTCACACAGATCAAACACAAATATGCTGACTGAATAGATTGCTAGTTGAGAAACACTGCTTTAATAAATGTTTTTATGATGACTTTGTGAAAGGTTAACTAAACAGCATGAGCCGTCTTCCTGCTGGCCTGTAAGTTATTTGGCAAATTTCATTCATACAGATCTGTATTATGCTATAGTTTTTGATAGTGTTATACATTTGTTACAGATAATCACGATGATCATTGCGATCATTTTTCACATCTCGCATTTGTTTTTATTAATCCCACCCTCCCGGACCATTTGGTCCCCGAAGGTCCTGAGTCTGACTCTGAAATGAAGGACCCTAGAGGGTTAAAGGGATACATCCAAAGATGAAAATTCTGTCATAATTTATTCACCCTCAAGTTGTTGCAAACCTGTATGAGTTTCCTTCTTCTGCTGAACAGAAAGGAAGATATTTTGAAGAACGATTGGAACCAAACAGTTTTTTGGCAGCATTGACTTCCATAGTATTCTTTTTTCTATTATGGCCTGTACCGATAACCATAAAAATGCTTAATATCAGCCAGGCCGATAATCGGTCGACCCCTAATCGGTATCAGCCATCGGTTGACCTTAAACTTGAAATATTTAAACAAATAACATGTTTTAGCTTCATAGGTTTAAGTAATCTTAGCTTTACTTAAATCATTAAAGATTTAATGTAAAAAAGTGTATATGTGAATGGAGGCATTTTTAGAATTATAGTGAAAGGCTTTTAACTTGCCACAAAAGTGTAAACTGTCTCATTTAATGGTGTCTGTGCAGTCAAGTCAATAATATTCTTGAATATTAAGTGTCCCCAACTAAGCAAGCCAGAGGCAACAGTGTCAAGAACCCAAACTCCATCAGGGGACAGAAATAGAGAAAAAATCCTATATCTATAAAAGCTATAAATCTTAACACAAATATTTTTTTCAAACATGCTTTATTTTATCTAGGAAATTTGTCACTGAGTAAAAAATACTAATGTACAGGATATAGTAGTTTTTAAAGGGTAATGTTAGTTTAACTCGGCCTCTTACAAAAAATAATGGAACATAATTGTAATATTTGTATATAGAAAAATGTATGTGTTCCATTTATTTATGTGATGTAATTAATTTCCCTTGTAGGTTAAATGATTGTAACTTAACAGACAAAAGCTGTTCAGCTCTGGCTGCAGTTCTTGGATCAGATAGCAATCTGAAAGAGCTGAACATGAACAATAATAATCTGCAGGATTCAGGAGTGAAGCTGATCTGCACTGGACTGAAGAATATAAAGTGTAAATTGGAGATACTGAGGTAAGTTGAGCACACAGGAGTCACATGACTAGAGCGAGGTGCGATGACTGACAGGACGATCCCGGAGGCAAAAGCACAAGAGAACTTTTGTGAATAAAAGTTAAATTTCTTTGTTGGCAACGTGACTCACGAGTCACACCGTTTTTATTGTCTTTTATGGGGCATAAGAACGATTTTTGATTTATCAAGCGACGAGAATAATTTTTGAGCGAAAAAAATAAATAAAAAATTAAAGCTGCAAGCAGCATTTAACGGTGTTCAAGCAGTTAAGGCAGTTAAGGCAGTTAAGCTCAAAAGCATCAAAAGACATTAAGTTTTATTTGGTAAGCATTTATCCACTGACATCATAGATGAAATAGATGATTTACAGCTAATACAGGCAATTTACCATAGGAAATACATGGTTTTTAAGCTTTTTAACAGTTATAGCGCCACCTATGGTCCAATGTCCATAAAACTGTGCATGCTTGTTAATGATGTTATGTCACATATGGTCACCAATTTTTGTAAAGTTCTGAGTTTTTATTTATGATTTATAGGCTTTTGAGTGTATTTTGACATTTTCTAAATGACCCTGTTATAGTGAATCAAAGGGCAAATTTCAACTTTTTTTGATAATTATTGACCTAGAGAGTCCAGAGAATTCTCCTAGACTGGTTTGGTTCTGATCGGGCGAAAAACCAGGGACTAGTTCGCAAAAGTAGGTTTTTAACATATTCGTGAATATTTAATGAACAGTTTGACTGACAGCAATGGTTCTAGAGGCAAAGGTGTTCAGCATGAGGAGATCTATCGACTGATATGAATTTTATGGGGATTTGTGCAACACCACGTGATTACAGAGGCGTAAAACTCGTTAGCGCCAACTAGTGGCCAATTTCTTTCAAAACTCTTACAGACCTCTTGGGCCACGAGTCGAACATGCCCATCGAGTTTCGTTCCGATCGGACTCCGTTAACCTTGTTTAATAGGTGCTTGAACTTCATTGGCTAATGGCGGCCATGTTTTTTGAGATACGCCAATATCCTTTTACACATACATGGCACCTTGGACCAAGACACTGCATACCAATTTTCAAGTCAATCGGACTAACGCTCAGCCCTTTATATGTTTTTTTCACATTATAGCGCCACCTAGTGTTCAATCGTCGCGATTTTTTTACTGTGACCTCAAATTGAACTCATACATATGTGTACCAAGTTTGGTGAAGTTATCTTATTTACTTCTTGAGTTATAGCCATTTTAGTAAAATAGGCTCCTCCCACAACGTTATTTTTGCGCCCCCTAGCGACCGTAAATCGAAATTTCAACTTTTTTTTGATAATTATTAATATTAAGTCTCCAGAGAACATTTCTGCACTGGTCTGGTTCCGATTGGGAAAAAAACCAGGGACTAGTTCGCAAAAGTAGGTTTTTTTTGTTCCAAATCGAAATCCGAGATATACATCTTGTCCGTCTTGAGCCAGGGATTACGGTGGTGTAAAAAGCTTGATTCTAAGTCAAACGGTCTAGGAGTTATGAGCAATTTAGTACTTTTGGTTGCTGTAGCGCCACCTATGGGCCAAACGGGGTCATACTCTGATAAGTTGTCCCCATATTTGAGGCCTACCATCTGGGAGAGTTTCAAGTCTCTAGGCCTTACGGTTTGGGCTGCACGATGCGTTTTAGGTTTTTTTTTTTTTTTCAAATAGCAAATACAATAGGTTTTTCAGCACTAAAGTGCTTGAACACCTAATAACAATGAGACCTTTTTGACGGTTATAGCGCCACCTATTGTCCAATCTCCATGAAACTTTGCATGCTTCTTCACCATGCTATGACACATATGCTCATCAATTGTGGTGAAGTTCTGACTTTTTTTGTAGGATTTATAGGCTTTTGACCGTATTTTGCCACGGTCCATTTTCTAAATGGCCCTGTTACAGCCAACCAAATGCAAAATTTCAACTTTTTTTCGATAATTATTGATATACAGACTCCAGAGAACATTTCTGCACTGGTCTGGTTCCGATTGGGAAAAAAACCAGGGACTAGTTCGCAAAAGTAGGTTTTGAACAAAATTGGCCATAACAATTTTTTTTTTAGCTCCAAATCGAAATCGGAGATATACATCTTGTCCGTTTTGAGCCAGGGATTACCCCATATTTGAGGCCTACCATCTGGGAGAGTTTCAAGTCTCTAGGCCTTACGGTTTGGGCTGCACGATGCGTTTTAGGTTTTTTTTTTTTTTTCAAATAGCAAATACAATAGGTTTTCAGCACTAAAGTGCTTGAACACCTAATAACGACTTTATTCAAGTATTCATTTCCTTCTCTGTGGGCCTCGAGTGAGTTCACGTAGTGTAATAGCGTAGAGCTTCTGTGTTCTACGTCACACGTAGGCTCACTATTAGGGTTGCCACCTGTCCCGGTTTTACCGGGATTGTCCTTCTTTTTAATAACCTGTCCCGGGAAATTTATGCACTCTCCCGGGACACTGAATGTCCCGGTTTTCGAAAGCTACGTGAATATGTATGTTCAAAACGAGTTGCGCGCCGCGCGCACGGCAAATGAGAGACCTTGCGTGTGTGTGCTAGTGTGCGTGTCTCAAGAAGCGCGCGCCCCTAAAAGACTTGCATGCGCATGTAAACATGGGCTCTGACGTATAATGACGTAGAGTTGGCTCATTGGTCGCACGTCAGAGGCGCCCGCGCTATTGGATGTGCAGTGTCCGCAGCGCAGCCTATGAGCGAGCCAGACGCTCTGCAGCATAGATATACACACGGCTGTGCAGCTGCAAATGCGTTTGTTTTACAGGCTTCAGTAAATCGAGTAAACTGAGACATTTGTAGGCTATGATAAGAAACACTACTACATTAAAAATATAATTTTTTGCACTGGAAAGAACATTCTAGAAGTCTAATTCTATTGAATGAGTTTGCACATGGCTACAGAAAACTGATGTTTATTTTTCTTCAAATGCAGTCTAAGCCGATGAGGTTTGAATGTTATATGTTGTATTTGTTTAAGTTAAAAATAAAACGTATTATGAACTAAACAAATACATGGTTAATGTTTGGCAAAATGATCATGATAGCCTTTATATATCTGAGTGGTAAAAGTCTTGTATATTGATTAAGCCTACTTTACTATTAATTTATGTGCAACTTGTAAAAATATATATAATGCAACTTTGCCTAAAAAGTTGCATTATAATGTGCTATAAAATGTAAGAATTTCAGGGGTTATGTTTCAAAATTTTCTTCCGTGGGGGCGCATTGCCAACAACCCCCCCCCCCCCCCCCCCCCCGGTCATCGATGTCATGGTTTTTTATCAGACATAGGTGGCAACCCTACTCACTATTGGCCGACGCTGGTGATGTGTGTGACGCTCAACCAGAAGCATTACACAATTATACTACGTGAATATCTCAAGGCCAACAGAGAAGGAAATTAATACTTGAATAAATTTTTGCCATTTTTGTTTGTTTTTTGCGCTCAAAAGTATTCTCGTTGCTTGATAAATTTAAGATTGAGCCACTGTAGTCACTTGGACTATTTAATGATTTCTTTAATAACGTTTCTGGGCCGGCAAGTTTCAATCCTTTAGAAGCCTATGGAGGAGTGATGCAGCTCTCAGAATTAATCAAAAATATCTTAATTTGTGTTCTGAAGATAAACGAAAGTCTTACGGGGTTGGAACAACATGAGGGTGAGTAATTAGTGACAGAAATGGGCTAATTTTAATTTTTGGGTGAACTATTCCATGATTTACTCACCCTTAAGTCATCCTAGGTGTGTATGACATTCTTCTTTCAGACGAATACAATCTGAGTTATATAAAAAAATGTCCTGGCTCTTCCAAGCTTTATAATGCCAGTGATTGACTGTATATTTTTAAGTCCATAAAAGTGCATCTATCCATGATAAGTGCTCCACACGGCTCTGGAGGATTAATGAAGGCCTTCTGAAGTAAGGCGATACGTTCGTGTAAGAAAAATATCCATATTTAAAATATCTAGCTTCCAGCAGACAAATAAATTAGTTATTTAATTATGCCATTAAAGCTAGGACTTTAATTAGGTCAATCTCAAACTTTAATTTTCAAATTGTTCAACCATTTTCAGGTTACGTGTTGTGGATCATTCAGATCAAAGACTTTCAGAACTGTACAGTTTTAGATAATTGCAATCTCGAAAGTGATGTTGATGTCTAACATACATCAAATAGAGCACTTTTTCCCAAACGAGTCTTATACGATACTTTAATTTTTGGTTCTCCCCAATATCGAGTACTGATACCAATACCTGTATTTTCACTGCATTTGTAATTTTCAAATGTATTGGGTAGAGAAACCAAAAATAATATAAATTATATTAGTTGGCTTAATTTGTTCATCAAGTATATATTTCCTTCAGTTATTTTCATGCTTAAATGTTGTATCAGCGATTGTGGGTGACATCACTTCTGTTTGTGTTTGAAGCGATATCCCAAACAAACCAAGTTAGCTCGACCCTCCCTCCCGTTTCGTGGATCATCTGTTCATCATAATGTCGCCTACGTTAGCTAGAGCTACCCAAGTTTAGTCAAGCTTCACTCTTTTTTTTTTTTTCAAGAAGGATATTTTCACACACAGTTCACATCCAAAAAAGTCAGCACTAGCAGCTACTCACCTGTCCAGAAGAAACAGTGCAACCTCGGCGTCCGATTAAAATGTTTTCAGATTCTTTAAGTTCTTTCCACCTTTCAAAAGCCTTCCCGATAACTATTCGTGTCTTGGAATAAACACAATGGTATTCCCTCGCCCTAATCCTCCTCCTCCTCCTCTAAAATATAAATATTTTATATATAAATAATATTTTTTTCTTAAATATACATGCATGTGTGTATTTATATATATACAAAATAATTATACACAGTGCACTCACATATATTATGTAAAAAAAAACTTTTATTTTGGATGTGATTAATCGTGATTAATCATTTGACAGCCCTAATATAATTGTTTATTGTAGATAATTGTTTGATAATTGCATTCTCGAAAATGATGTTGATGTCTAACATATTAAAGTTTTCTGTGCCTTTTGTTTTCCTCCATTTTCAGCTGTCAGTTTTTGCCATTAACTTTCAATGCATTTGTACAAAGAACAAAATAAAATTCAAGTTTAAGGATTTATATTGTTCAGGTTGAACTGATAAATCAGCTGAATGTTTTCCTCTCTGTTCTAGACTCTCTAACTGCAGTGTAACAGAAGAAGGTTATAAAGCTCTGGCTTCAGCTCTGAGATCAAACCCTTCACACCTGATAGAGCTGGATCTCACAGGAAATGATCCTGGAAAATCAGGAGTGAAGCAGCTCAATGATGTACTACAGGATCCCGACTGTCAACTGAAGACACTGAGGTGAGACAGGATCAAATATTTAACTAAATTAGTTATATGGAGGCTAAATAGTCATAACTAATATATTATTTTAGCTATACAATTAGCTTGACAATATGTTGCATCAAAATGATCAAGATCAGATCAGATGCTGCAGATTCTGTCATGATGATGATAATCGTCAACACATTTAGTTGTGATATGAGCTACAGGTCAAAGGCTGTATTTACACTGCAAGTCTTAATGCACAGATCCGATCTTTTGACCATATCAGATTTTTTTGGCCCGTCTGTTTACATTAACTTCCGACAGTGTCCGATATCTGTGTAAGGCTGGAAGCTTACGCTGCAACCCAGATAGCAAAATCTTACGGGCATTTTCTGGATTCTTCTGGCATTTGTTTGGTTTGTGTACGATGTTGGCAAATGGATGGCAACCCTGAAGAGTTCCGGAATCGGTGGGGGCGCAGCTGGAGGTGGTGGAGGGAGGGGCATTATTTTATGGCTCTCTTCTGGCAAATATGAAACATGCCAGATTCAACGTATTTTTCAGTTGCTGTTGCGTGGGAGTGATTGTGAAATTACTTAAACAAGTATTTCCTCTCCAGTTTTATCATAAGATATCAAAATATATATGTATATATCCTAATGGACAACCCAGCCGGCATATGACCGACCTTCAACGTTGAAATATGGTTGAAATAATGTCAGTTGTTGTTTCAACGTTGAAACAGCGTTGATATAACGTTTAATGCTAAATGGTTGAAAAATGTAAACAAAAACACTTCTAAATCAACGTTGAAATTTGTACAAGATCTGTAGGCTAGGTAGAAACAACGTAATGTTTTCAAAAACAACAGATCTGCCTTATAAAGTATTATTATGATCATTATTAACTTTTAATGATATTCTGATAATACAGCCTTTCAATGGATATGTTAAAATATAATTATTAACTCTCCAATAATTTCAACCTCAAGTGCAGCAGAAACTTTTTGCTTTACGTGATTTTGTGTGGATTTACAATACTGTGTGCTTGCCTAACACACATTATTATTTTTTTATTCATGCACTGTCATGAAAACACCATTTGACCAATGAATTAAATAAATACAGACTGCAAATAAAACTAATACACAATAATTATTTTCTCTCATTCACTTGCATTGACGATTTTTCAACCTAGAGGTCCAGCCGGTTTAGCGGAAGGGGCGGGACTTACCAGCTCTATACACATTTCGCTACCACGCTGAAACTACTGTTATTGGTTGTTTCCCCCGTTTTACTTTGATCATGATTGGTTAATCTTTCTGTCTTCCAGGAAACTAGCCAATGACAATATGCGCACCTATTTTTGAAAATACGTCCGTTACTCTGTGAGTCGGTCGGTGTGTGAGGTGAGCAGCAGCTGATTATTACCCAGTCGGACACGGATTATTTTATAAATTGTTGTTAAATTCTTATTTTGAGCGAATGTGAGTTGTGATATGTCAATGAAGGACAAAAGCTGGAATGTGAACAGGGGGGGTCGGGTCGTAACGCGTAAAAATACTGGCGATATCACTTCAGGACAGGTAAGAACACATTTTTCATTCTTTAACAGTCTAACGTTAAACGCATAGGTTAAAAGTTATGTTCCTGTCTTTAATGTATGTACGTCGTTACCAACAGTTTCATTTTAGATAAATAAATATGTTAACAAATATCAATAAATGTGTATAAGGTATTACATTGAAATCTGTTGAATAGAGTATAAATTAAGTTTGTGGGTAACGTTAGATTAAATAATTCTATAAGCGGATAATCACCGTTAATGAAGATCTTCATTTTTTTTACTGTCTGTACCCAAGAGTTGTACAAACTGGTAGCTATCGGACATGGGCCTAATGCAGCCTGCAAATAAGTTACCTATGTGAGTGTTTTTGTACTGCTTTAGCGAAGCGGCGCGCGCTAGACATATTATTAGCACTTACGTTATTCATGTATAACTTTACCATCTGACACTGTGTTGTTGTTGGTGGTTTGTGTTAATGTTGTCAGCCAGTTTAAAACTCAAACGCATGAGAGGTAATTAGTCCTGGAATGAATAAAGTGATAAAACCGTAATTAATCGTTAGAAGTACATAACCTCTTCGAACACTGATAACTGACAATGAATATATTTTGTTTACATTTTTTAGATCAAGCATTGGAATAAGATTTTGTCGGGGGGAGAACACCCAAATAGAGACAAATCCACCAATTACAGTAAGTTGTTTTTGTTTTTTTGTCAATTTTACCCACTCTTTCGAAAACCTACACTGGGATTAATATAATGTATTAAGTATGATTCTCATCATCAAAGTAAGACATTTACTGATAGAAAGTCTGAGTAACTTTTTGTACTTTTGTCTTTCTTCCTCTGAAGTGGGGCAGTGAAAGGTCATGTCACCTTCATCAGTCCTTTATTTAATTCACTGAAAGACCCTCAGACATGTCATAACAGGATAAAGGCTGCAGGTAACATTATATTATGGCTTGATTTTGGTGTACCAATTGGCTTTTTTGTGTGCTTCCCTTTCTATGATACACATTTTTCTGATGGGATTGCCATGCTTTAGCCTAAGTGTACGGTTACATTTTAATCATACAATAACTAACAGTCTCAAAGATGACAGTACTCTGTTCATGTTGTGCGAATGTGTTATAATGGCAAACGTTTGTATTATTAAATACATTTTAAGATTTGTTTATGGAATGGTAAAAAAAAATCAGCTTTTTTTAGGGCTTTTCAGTGAATCATTTATTGTTTCCCCTTCCAGACTCACCAAGGATCCAGATGATTACTGGCAATTTGGTGGAGGATTTTTCTTTAGCTGCTATCACTTCTGGTACGGATTCATTGACCTTTTGTGATATGATTTGATTTTACTCAATTTAATAAAAATGTACACTACTGTTCAAAAGTTTGGGCTCAATATGATTTTTATTTATTTATTTTTTAAAGAAATTAATACTTTTCTATGTTATAGCTAGCAAGGACTGAACAGTTTTTAAAATGTTCTGGTTTCAGCATTACTACGAGAGATCATTGCCAAGCAGGAGGTGATGTGTGATATGAAAAGAAATCTGCTGCGGATTGTTCAGGATCTCCATTCTACACCTACACCACATGGACACCACATGGACGGAAGTTTTCTGCCGTTGAGGGATGCTGAGGCTCTTTTGGCGCTGGACCGTGACATTAAGACAAAGCCAGAGAAGAGAAAGGACTTGGTAATAATTACTTTTATTATTAGTATTTGGACCAGATTTTTTTCTGAACTTTTTTCTTTGCATTTTTTTTCTCCGCAATGAACATTCATATTTTCAAAACTTTTATTTTTCCAGGTGCTGACACTGGGCCTTGCTGGGGGCGTGAACCTCAAGGATACTGTGTGGAGGGTCATGAAGATGCTTATTCAGAACGACTTGGCCTGCACAAAGTCAGGCACACACAACGTCAGGCACACACAAAGTCAGGCACACACAACGTCAGGCACACACCAACACTCAACGTCAGGTGCACACACACCAACACACAACGTCGTCAGGCGCACACACACCACCACACAAACGCCGTCAGGCGCGCACACACACCAACACACAACGTCGTCAGGCGCACACATACCAACACACAACGTCGTCAGGCGCGCACACACACACCAACACACAACGTCGTCAGGCGCGCACACACACCAACACACAACGTCGTCAGGCGCGCACACACACCAACACACAACGTCGTCAGGCGCACACATACATTCCACTTTGGCCCGTTTCTGGCCACACACTACCGGTCATAAGTTTGTGGTCTTTAATGGTTTACACAACTAAGTGTGATTTCTGAAACTAAGCTTTGTATGTTTTTACATTTTTTTGTATAAAAAAAAATTGTAAATATTTACCTATTTAGGTCATGTTAATTGAAAATAAACACTAATTTTCTGCAGTTATGGTTTCCTGGTTTGATTTCTCTTTGAATTGTATGGTTGCTATTGGGTGCAGATATTGAATATGGGCCAAATTAGTTATTTTAATATAATCTGGCAGAGTTGTGGCCTGTGCTCGGGAGACATCTGGCTTTTCAATGGCGATATTATGGCATGAATATGGCCCAATTAAGGGTTTTCTGGCTCTCGTCTGGTAAGGCATTGGCAATTTTCTGGCAGCTTTCTGGCGATATTATGGCATGAATATGGCCCAATTAAGGGTTTTCTGGCTCTCGTCTGGTAAGGCATTGGCAATTTTCTGGCAGCTTTCTGGCGATATTATGGCATGAAATTAAGGGTTTTCTGGCTCTCGTCTGGTAAGGCATTGGCAATTTTCTGGCAGCTTTCTGGCGTGCTTTTGGCAAAACTGTCTGGGCCGGTTTCGGCCCTGCATTCCTGGCGGTATGATTGCCAAAACTAAGAACAGTGTTTGGGCCATAAAAGGCCCGGAACAATTTTGCTATCTGGGAATTCTGAACCAATAATCGGAACAAAAAGCAGTTGAAGGATGGCGTGTATAATTCAAATATTTATCTGACTCCAATATAATTAATCTTACTCCATTAAAGGGTAACTAAACCCTAAAACAACTTTTTTAGTTAATGATCTGTAAGACTGTGGCTTTATTTATGCTGTTCATTGATTCAAGTAATTTCTTTGACATTTGGGTATAAAGAGTTTTAATTCTACAATATATGGTGTAAAAACGTCTGAGTGCTGCCCTCTTCAGGTTGAACGGTGGCTACCGCAGTTGAATTTTCCTATTGGAAGTTGTGGTGCGCTGTGACGTAAGAGGGTACCAGCTAACCACACCCTAGCCTACAGGCTCTGACCAGGGGTTTAGTTACCCTTTAAAGTTGTTGTTATATTCTTTACCTCTTATTCTTTAAAGGTAAAGGTCTTTATTAGAACTGATTAGAAAAACGTAGGATTTAACCTGAACGTTTAGATAACAAAAGTTATAATCACTTTAGCTTTCAACATCATCAGTGATAAAAGGAAAGATTCTCAAAGCCTTTAAAGCAGGCAAAGTTATTTATGAAGTTACATGTTTAAATATAGACAGTAGAATGGAACAACATACTGTATAGAAAAAGCCTTATAGCCTTTAAAAGGCTTTTTGAAGTACTAGGGCAGTAAAGAGTTATGCCCATATTTGCTCAGCCCTACATCTGTTTACATTAATTCCCGGCCAAAATTTATTTTCTGTGATCGTTTTACTATGCACATGGTAGACCCTTGTTTGATATGGCCGTGCTATTCAAATTATTTATATAATTCATGTCAGGTGGTTATGATTATTTGCCAGCATGAACAAAGAGAGAGAGAGTAACCTAATACTGAAGCTTGTTGGTTTAATTGCAGTGAAGTTATCACCTCATTGCTGAGAAATATAATGTATCTTCCAGTAGTGAAGCTGTTTTATTTATAAAAGTCACGGGCAGAGGTTCAACACCAGCTCCTGAATATTTCTGTGTTTGCACAATTTCTTTTCTTTACAAAGATAAATAAAAAGCTGTGAGCGAGTGCATACAGGCACGCCGGCTCATAATTAAACATTAAAAAGCTATCTTTGTGAATAAACGTGTCGTCCTCGTCTAGTGGTGGCTTGGAATTCAAAGGAGAATCGGATATGCGTGTAAACGGAGGTCGGATGTCCAGATATCGGATCTGTATCTGATTTAAATCCACATTTGGAAGCGGCTCAGATCGGATACGTAAAAATCGGATCTTGTGCGGATTTTTGTGTTTACACGTGTGCAACAAAGTCAGATCTGTGTCAGATGTGAGTAAAAGATTGGAATTTTTGAGCCAGTGTAAATGCAGCCAAATACACATCATGGGTCATTATATGTGCTGCTATTCTGGAGTATACCTTGATAATTAACATGCACAATTTTGTTTTTGTGCACACTTCCCATAGAAAATTCTAGATAACCTTTTAGTGAAATAGTTTTCTGAACACAATAGTGTTCCATCAAGCCCAGATTCACTGCATCTCTCTGTAGCAGGTCTATGAGTCTCCAGATGTTCACAAACATGTAGTTTTACAAGCCAGTTTTCTCTGTGCTGACATTTCTCACTTCTCCTGCTTAAAAGCCAGAAAGATCTTAATTTCACACTCTGTATTCATAAAGAAAACCATGATCTAGTGAGCTTTTGCCCCTCTGCTCGTGAGTGTCATGATCCCGGTACTCTCCTCTTATACACTACCGCCCTCTTCTGGTCACACTCCTTATTGCATCTATTTACACACACACATTCCCATTCATTATCTCTACCGTTCTCAGCTGTGTCCCATCACCTCATCTCTCTCCTTCTCCTCCTCCCCAGCTGATTCCCACTTTCTCTGATTAAACTCTGTATTTCTTGACTTCCCTGTTCTTTGTTCTTTGTCAGATTATTGCCTAAATGTTACGTACCTGTCTGCCTGCTGAACCAAGCCCTGTCTCTGTCGTGTCGTATCCTGTCTGGTCCGTACCTGGTTAAGCCTCTATCTGTCAACCTTATTGCCTCGCCTCTGCTTTGTTACATCTTCAGCAAACGTGAGTGGTCAAGGACTGGCGTTCCCGTGCCTTCTTCGGACCCAGCCTGTCTCATCATCCGGGGTTTCCCGTGGCCGGCCCTGTCCGCACATTTCTGTTCCGTTATTGATTGACTTTCTGTTTGTCCCTTTGGATGAGACAATCTTCAGTTGGAGTTATCGCCTTGTGGCCTCCTGTGTTATTTTGTCTGAACCATTAAACATTGTCAAACTGCCTTTTGCTTTTGGGTCCTCTCTCCTACACGTGACAGAATAATCTGACCAGAAATGGACCCAGCAAGGGAGAGTCCTCTTCAGTCTGCACTCGAGATCCAGGGAGCCATGCTGGGCCGTCATGAAGATGAACTGGCCGCCGCTCACCATGCTATGGATTCCCTTGCAACTCGCATGACCGACATCTCACAACAGCTTCATCACCTCCGAGTGGAGTCTTCCTCTTCTAGAAGTCATGAGGCGCATGAGCCGAGAGTGAACAACCCGCCGTGCTATTCCGGTGAGCCCAAGGAATGTAGATCCTTTTTAACACAGTGCGAGGTTGTCTTTTCACTACAGACCACCACATACGCTAGTGATCGCTCTCGCATCGCCTTCGTTATCTCCTTGCTGGCTGGCCGGGCGCGGGAGTGGGGTACCGCTGTGTGGAGTTCGGAGGCTGACTGTCTCAGCCGTTATACCTGCTTCAAGGAGGAGATGCTGCGGGTTTTCGACCGCTCTGCATTCGGGGCGGAGGCTTCCCGCCTCTTGTCTACGCTTCGCCAAGGGAAAAGGTCAGCAGCAGACTTTTCGATTGAATTTCGTACCTTATCTGCTTCCTGTGACTGGAACGAGCCCGCCTTAGTGGCTCGTTTTCTTGAAGGACTAAATGCTGACATAAAGGATGAGATCCTCGCCCGTGAGTCGCCGACTCGACTGGATCCTCTTGTCGATATGGCCATTCGAGTGGAGAAGCGCTTCGAGATGCGCCGCCGTAGCCGCAGCCTCGAGAGGGCGCTTTTCACCACCCCGGCTCGCTCTCCTACACAGCCTTCTTTCTCTGACTCCGAGCCCATGCAGCTGGGTGGTTTACGAATCTCCGCGGCCGAACGCCAGCGCCGTATTATGGCTCGTCTCTGCATGTACTGCGCTTCTGCATCTCATCGTGTTGCCTCCTGCCCGGTAAAAGCCAAAGCTCACCAGTAGAGAGAGGGTTACTGGTGAGCGCTTCAACCCTAGACCCTCCGTCACGCGCACGCACTACCTTCTCTGCTTTTCTCCGCTGGCCAGGTTTTTCCACCTCCTGTCCGGTTTTGATCGATTCGGGAGCCGAAGGAAATTTTGTGGATGAGACTTGGGCTCGAGAACAGGGGATTCCCCTCATTGAACGTAAAGACTCCACCCCTGTCCACGCCCTTGATGGTAGTATCCTCTCTAAAGTGCGCTTTGCCACAGCTCCGGTGAGTCTCACCATCTCTGGCAACCATCAAGAGACAATTTCTTTTCTAGTTTTGCATTCCCCTTTTAACCCTGTTGTTTTAGGACATCCCTGGTTAGTTGAGCATAATCCTCAGATTAACTGGTCTAGTGGTTCAATTCTTTCATGGAGTTTGTCGTGTCATGTCAAGTGTTTGATGTCTGCCATCCCTCCTGTCTCTTCTGTCTCTGTTTTTCAGGAGGAGCCGGGTGATTTGTCCGGGGTCCCGCGGGAATACCACGATCTCCGAGCGGTCTTTAGTCGTTCCAGGGCCACTTCTCTTCCTCCCCATCGACCTTATGACTGCGCTATCGACCTCCTTCCGGGTACCACTCCTCCCCGAGGCAGACTTTATTCTCTCTCCGCCCCCGAACGCGAAGCCCTAGAGAAGTATCTTTCTGACTCGCTCGAGGCTGGTACCATTGTGTCTTCCTCCTCCCCTGCCGGTGCGGGTTTTTTCTTCGTTAAGAAGAAGGATGGTTCATTACGCCCCTGCATAGATTATCGAGGCTTGAATGACATCACGGTCAAGAACCGTTATCCCTTGCCGCTCATGTCTTCTGCCTTCGAGATCTTGCAGGGGGCTAAGATCTTTTCAAAGCTAGATCTTCGTAATGCTTACCATCTTGTCCGCATAAAGGAGGGGGACGAGTGGAAGACGGCGTTTAACACCCCTTTAGGACACTTTGAATATCGCGTTCTTCCTTTCGGGCTGGTCAACGCTCCCGCCGTGTTCCAAGCGTTAATTAACGATGTGCTCAGAGACATGTTGAACATTTTCGTTTTTGTCTACCTTGACGATATTTTAATTTTCTCTCCGTCTCTCCAAGTACACACTCTACATGTTCGTCAGGTCCTCCAACGCCTCCTCGAAAACCGACTGTTTGTTAAGGCCGAGAAGTGTACTTTCCACGCGCAGTCCATCTCTTTTCTTGGTTCGGTAATATCCGCTGAAGGCGTTAGCATGGATTCCTCTAAGGTCCGTGCGGTCACGGAATGGCCAGTGCCAGAGTCGCGTGTTGCTCTTCAACGTTTTTTAGGTTTTGCAAATTTTTATCGTCGGTTTATCCGTAACTTTAGCCAGATCGCCGCCCCTCTCTCGGCTCTCACGTCCGCCAAGGTCCGATTTTCCTGGACGGAGGGGGCTCAGACAGCCTTTGACCGTCTCAAATTCCTTTTTTCCTCCGCCCCTATCTTACGAACTCCTGATATCTCTAGACAGTTCATTGTAGAGGTTGATGCTTCAGAGGTGGGCGTTGGAGCTATTCTCTCCCAACGCTCGTCTTCTGATGAGAAGGTTCACCCTTGCGCCTACTTTTCGCATCGTCTCTCGCCCGCCGAACGAAACTATGATGTTGGCAATCGCGAGTTATTGGCCATCCGTTTAGCTCTCGGAGAGTGGCGTCACTGGCTAGAGGGTGCCTCTGTCCCGTTCGTCGTCTGGACGGATCATAGGAATTTAGAGTACATTCGTTCCGCTAAGAGGCTCTGCGCTCGGCAGGCTCGGTGGGCACTTTTTTTCACGCGATTCGATTTTACCATCTCCTACCGCCCCGGGTCTAAGAACCTTAAACCAGATGCTCTTTCGCGACAGTTTGCTTCCCCAGAGGTTGTTCCCAAGAAGGAGGAGATCCTTCCTCAGGGCGTGGTGGTGGGTGCAGCTGTCTGGGGAATAGAACGTTTGGTAAAGCGCTCTCTGGCACACGCCGTTACCCCTCGTCTTTGCCCTAAGGGTTTTTTGTACGTTCCTCCTTCTGCTCGTCTCGCAGTTCTCCAATGGGGCCACTCGTCCAAATTATTTGCCCATCCTGGCGTTAGGGGCACCGTCGCCGCGATCCGCCAAAGATTCTGGTGGCCCTCTCGTGAGCGCGACGTTCGCCGTTTTGTCGCTTCATGTGCTATTTGCGCACAGACTAAGTCCGGTAATTCCCCTCCGGCCGGACTTCTGCGTCCCCTTCCGTTACCGTCTCGCCCGTGGTCTCACATCGCCATGGATTTTATCACGGGCCTCCCCTCCTCCGAGGGGAACACCGTGATACTTACTGTCGTTGACCGTTTTTCTAAGGCCGCCCGCTTTATTCCTTTACCTAAACTCCCGTCTGCTAGAGAGACCGCCCAGATTGTCGTTGACTCGATCTTTAAGATTCATGGTCTTCCCTCCGACGTCGTATCCGATAGGGGTCCCCAGTTCTCCTCCCTGTTCTGGAAGGAGTTTTGTCGTCTCATTGGAGCGTCGGCTAGTCTCTCCTCCGGTTTTCACCCACAGACCAATGGCCAGGCCGAACGGACTAACCAGATAGTCGGTCGCATTCTCCGTAGCCTCGCTTTCCGCAATCCGGCTTCCTGGTCAGAGCAGCTCTCCTGGGCTGAATATGCGCTCAATTCCGCTCCGTCTTCTGCTACTGGTCTATCCCCTTTTCAGTGTTGTCTCGGTTACCAGCCTCCGCTTTTTTCGTCACAAGACACGGACTCTAAGATGCCGTCCGTCCAAGCCTTTATTCAACGTGCTAAGCGTACTTGGAGGGGAGTCAAGTCTGCCCTTTTAAAGTCTCGTTCTCGCACCCGGCGGGCCGCTAATAAACGTCGTGTCAAAAGCCCCCGTTATTCTGTTGGGCAGAGGGTTTGGCTGTCCACCCTTAATCTTCCGCTCCAATCCACTTCGCGTAAACTGGCTCCCAAATTCATCGGGCCTTTCCGTGTCCTTAAGGTACTCAGTCCTGTCTCAGTCAGACTCAAGTTGTCTGCCAACCTTCGGCGCGTTCACCCGGTGTTTCACGTGTCATGTATTAAACCCGTCATTCGTGTCCCTCCTCGTCCTGTCACCACTCCTATCCGTGTTGAGGGCACTCCCACCTACAGGGTTCGTAAACTCCTCGACGTTCGCCCCCGGGGTCGTGGTCATCAGTTTTTGGTTGATTGGGAGGGATACGGTCCAGAGGAGAGAAGTTGGATTCCATCCCGGGACGTCCTGGACCGCTCGCTGATCGATGACTTTTACCGCACCCGCCAGTCCTCCTCCTCCGCTGCGCCAGGGGGCGCTCCTTGAGGGGGGGGTACTGTCATGATCCCGGTACTCTCCTCTTATACACTACCGCCCTCTTCTGGTCACACTCCTTATTGCATCTATTTACACACACACATTCCCATTCATTATCTCTACCGTTCTCAGCTGTGTCCCATCACCTCATCTCTCTCCTTCTCCTCCTCCCCAGCTGATTCCCACTTTCTCTGATTAAACTCTGTATTTCTTGACTTCCCTGTTCTTTGTTCTTTGTCAGATTATTGCCTAAATGTTACGTACCTGTCTGCCTGCTGAACCAAGCCCTGTCTCTGTCGTGTCGTATCCTGTCTGGTCCGTACCTGGTTAAGCCTCTATCTGTCAACCTTATTGCCTCGCCTCTGCTTTGTTACATCTTCAGCAAACGTGAGTGGTCAAGGACTGGCGTTCCCGTGCCTTCTTCGGACCCAGCCTGTCTCATCATCCGGGGTTTCCCGTGGCCGGCCCTGTCCGCACATTTCTGTTCCGTTATTGATTGACTTTCTGTTTGTCCCTTTGGATGAGACAATCTTCAGTTGGAGTTATCGCCTTGTGGCCTCCTGTGTTATTTTGTCTGAACCATTAAACATTGTCAAACTGCCTTTTGCTTTTGGGTCCTCTCTCCTACACGTGACAGTGAGACATTTCTATTCTTATGAGTTTGCTTTAGGATATGCTAAAATATATATATGTATATTTGTATATTTAAATGTTCCAAGAAAAATGTTACATCTAGATAACTAACTAGAGCTTGTCTTTAGAACAATAATTACGTTTTTTATCAACTGTTGAACTGTTCTGCAGGTTTTTGAGTCCTGCTGCAGAGGAAGTCTGTCAGTATGTGAAGAGAGCTGTGGGTATAAACCCGTTCCTCCAGATAAAGCTGAATCTGAGAGGACATAAACTAGGAGACACACAAGTGAATCAGATCGCTGCTCTACTGCAGGATAAACACTGTCAACTCAACACACTGACGTGAGTATTGCTCATTTATTTATAATATTACTTTACTTTTAGTTGTAATGTTAGCTGATGATAATATTTCCAGACAGACAGTTTGATCATAGGTCAATAATTATTTCAGTTATTGTAGAGGCAGTGGTTAAAGCAGGGTTCTCAAGTCTCACGCATTGGCCGTGAGACACACGCAATTCAACCAGTTCACACGCTCACACGCCACACCGTGTATTTCTCACGCTTAAAAGGCAATGCCAATCAAGTTGTCCTGCAAGCTTTATATATAACGTTTTATAAAATGGTTAGTTCCAATCCTTGATTCTGATTGGTCAATAGCTGTGTTTTATTCACGATAAAACACGGCTAAGACCGCTTTACCCAACGGTTCTATGTATCACTACACAACACCCCTAGCAACCACCCTTAGCAACTTAAACACTTGTTTGATCTCATTGATATTGTTCATTTCAGCTAGAGTAGAGTATTGTGAGAGATCGAGTAAGCGAGTGTTCCTGCATTTACAGTAGACATAGCATTGTCCTTCAGGTCAGTCCTATATTCATAATACAAAAATCCGTTTGAATGTCCGCTGCGATATCTTGTCCTTTTAACATTTATGGGGTTTTCCGTTCCTATAGTCATCTGTCAGTTGCGTCTTTCTTCTCCGTGATCACAAGTTTGAATCCTTTCAATGTAAAAGTCTTCTCTACTGACTGACTCACTCATAAAGACAGTCTTTGCCGCCATCTATTGGCGAAATAATGTATGTAACTTCTGTTGCTGTTTACGGTCAGGGACTATTTTTTCCAGCGGAGGGAAGGCTTTTAGTGATTTTACTTCATGAAAGTTGCATAGATACATATTTTTCAGCATTAATATTTTTTTTGTGTGGTAACGTTTTATAAAAGCAATAAGGTACTCAAGGCTAGTGCTGTATCGTGAATAAGTCACGGCTGAAGGGGTTGCAGGCACGACGCGAAGCCGTGACTTATTCACGATACAGTACAGCCTCTCGTACCTTATTGTTTACGTATACGAGGCGCAGGCACACAAAGTGAAGTTTCCTGCCGCCAGCACGTATCTCGGCCAGATTGCGTTCGTCTAGGCAACATAGATGCGCGAACACACGGAAGTTGACGGAACATTCTCGTCGCCGTATGTTCGTTACTAGGTAACCAACGACATCGCACGAACACATGTCGTGATGGAGAAGGTAAGTTGGAAGAAAGCTCGTCTAACATTTTTAGCTTAGAACATTTAATATATAGCCCATCGTATACATTATTATTGATGCAGTCAAAAACTCTACAACTACTGTAACCAGGCCAGAAGCGTTGGCTCAGTTTGGCTAGCTTACGTTATCTGAAACTAAGGGAAATGTTAGTGGGTATGGGAAGGAATGAAGATGTATTTTATTATTTTATTTACTTAAGTACTAAAAGGCTGTATCTGTACTTTACTAGAGTATTCTTTTTTTCTCCTACTTCCACTTTTACTTCAGTACATGTTTTCGATGAGTTTAATACTTTTACTCCAATACATTTTTTATGTGCTGTATCGTTACTCATTACAATTATAAAAATGTTACGAATCATTCCAAACCCACATACTCACTGCCAGAGCGGTAGATGGCTCTGTCACCAGGTTTGTTGAAGCTGGCTCATCATTGAGGGAATCAAGCGATCAAGAAGACAGCGCGTTCTGCCTTTTCCTCTACTGCCTGCCTCCATTGAGAACACTTCCTATTTGTTAGTGTGTTTCGAGATGGAAGAACCAGAAACACCACCTTCAACTTCGAGTGATCATGGCGGTGAGGAAGGAGACCTCTGGCCCTACTTAGAGTCCATGTTTTCATTTGTCGGAGTGAAAGACAATTCATATAGAATGTGCGAGGACGCCGACGCACTGAATCGTTCTTTGTTTAAATAGTTCAAAGTTACTATTAGATTTAATGTTATTATCTTGACAAACTATACATCATTAAAAATATACAAGACTCAAGTTTCAGTATTTGACCACTATTGTATTCTGAGAAACTTATAGTGACAGTTATGTCTTAATTTGTGTCAGGAGTTAGGCCTATGTAATGAAAAATGAGTCGATACCTTTAATATGAATTATGAGCGTCAGCCGCTCCATTAAAAAAAACTCCTGTGAGGTCGTCATGACAGCGCTTGACAAAACAACGTCCATCAGGGCTTTTAGCTCACGCAGATTTTGACAAATATTGATAGATTTTTATAGGTTTAAGTCAGATTTCTATAGAGAGGAATAATATTGATTGAATTTATACCCAAAATGGGCCGATGTAATCATTATGAGCGTTGGATACTCTGATATAGCCTGGTAATACCAGACTCTGCTACTTCACTTTGCTTCGTAGACAGAGTCTGGCATAGCATAATAGAGAAGTGTTTTCTCTCTCGCTAGGGGGCGATTTCTGAAGTTTAAAATCATTGGTTACCCGTAAGCCAATCAGATAAGTTTATTCATGACGTATGTTATGCGCTGACACAGCCGCATCGATCCACAGACATCATGCATCGAACTCAAATCTATGATCGAACTTCCACTGTAAACACTTGATGATGCGAGCGAAATACCGGAGTGAACATGGCTGTAAACGACTTTTTTGATCGGTGAGTGATGTAATAGAATGACTGCTGCACTTGACAGGGCGCAAACAAGTAGAGAGAGAGAGAGAGAGAGAGAGAGAGAGAGAGAGAGAGAGAGAGAGAGCGAGCCCCGGCCGGCCGCGCGCACTATCACGTCTTTAAACAAACAACACGAGCGCTGTCTTGCTCTCTCTCCCTCGCAAATATTAATCAAAATCAATCGACTAGTAAAAGGTCGGAACACCTCAGTTTCACGTGGAGCATTTGGAGATTTTTAGAGATTAGAGACTCTAGGAACAACATCTCAATGAACAACATCTCAACACTAAATTATAAAGGCCTGTCTTATATAACGTTAGCCGCCTGTCTCAAATACAAGCCGGTGCAGTTCGACGATTTGGGCAAATAAAAGCCCGGGCTATTATTTGAAGTTTTACGGTATTTAAGACCTGGAAAAGAAAGGAGACACTGACCTGTCAAAAGGCTCCCCAGTTTCTCGTTGACGATCGGTAGTTGATAAATTAAACTTTTCCCAAAGGGAGTAGGGCCACAACATCACCTCCATTCAAAATGTTTAATACACACTCTTCTTGTTCAGGCGTCAGTTTGCTAATGCCGGGAATATTCTCCACAACAGAGCGAATTGCATCCGCGTCTCCCTATCCGCGGTCGTTTTCGATTTCTCTGACCTAACTCTTAAACTCGGCGCTTGGCGAGTACGTCACGGCTTTCAGCCCGCCTTCTGTTCGCTGATTGGCCCGGCTGTTTTCAGGCCGGTGGAAAACAGAAAGATAGGCTGCTATCTCAGACTGACTACAGGAGTGAAATGAAATTAGCGGAAGTAGGAAGTCTGACGTAGTCAGGCTAACTCTGATATACTGTGTTTTCAATCCATACTGGCAGCCTGAGGGCGCCCTGTGCACATTTAGTCCATTTATGGAACACATGAAGAAGAGAATTATCATGTGACATTCCAGGAACTCGCTGACATTAACAAAGCTAACAGAGATCGCTGTAACATTCAGATAAATACCCAATAAGCTGTGGAGAAAAAAGGCACAAGCAGGGAAGAGAAGGGAGAGATGCTTTAAAGAGGGAAGGGACATATGCTTTCTTTAAAGCTACACTGTGTAACTTTTTTAGTTTTTTCTTAGCTAAAATTCTTAGTTCTTTAAGAAATATATGTGCTCATTAATGTATATTTACTTCGTTCAAGTAATAAAGTATTCTCGTGAGTGTATAATATGCCATTGAAAATACATACGGGTAAGGAGTTCTAATGTCGATCGCCATGTTGCCCCTCCATCTTGAAAGTACATTAGCCAAAGAGGGACATACAGCTTCGCCTTTCGCGTTTTAACACTCGATGGCACCGTGTCGAGGAGGTCGAACTGGAAGCCATGTTAATCTTGGACTACATTGGCCACCGTAGGAGTTAAAACGGAATCGGAATTGAAACGAACAGAAACTAATATTCACTGGATGGTCATATACCTTTTGACCGCTAGATGGGGTAAAAATCACACATTGTAGCTTTAATAACTACATAACATTATCATTCGGGGCACCATAGGGTAAGCCCCCTAAAAAAGGAAAATGTCTGTCATTGAGCCACAGTTCTTCAAGTGGGAGCCCCCTACCCCTGTTATCAAGGCATCAAAATGTGCAACAAACACTTACAACACAAAACACATTTCATAAGCTGGAGTGTGTACTCATGTGTACACACACACTCCTTAATACTCTAATATGTCCATTTGTTCACAATGCCCCACCACACAATAAAGAAAAGTGTGTTAAAGTGTAGTACAAGTTAACGATTATTTGTCTGTTTAAAATAAATGCAGTCTATAGAATCACAGGGTACACTAACCACCAAACTAGACATTCAGTCTTTGAATTACGTTTTAAATATGTCATTTTCAATCATTAACATGTGCATTAAACTGAGAACAATCGTACTTATAATGTAAGAGCGTGCGCGAGCTAATTTGCATAATGTGGTAAAATAGGCGCTAACGATCTGTGTTTTCGCAGGTGTTAGATTTTGACAATAGAGGGAAATATACATGTAAACTTCTGACTCTGGGGAGAACTGCAGCAGAAGAGGAGACAAGCTGGAGACAATGTCAATGCTCGATGATGCATTTGGAGCTCACCTTTCTTTTCAAAAAAACTGAGTGAGCAACTGCTTGCCCTCATTTGCCTTTCTCTCTTTAATTTCTTTTCTTTTCGTTTTTGAGCCCCTGATTTTCCTTTCTTAAGGAAAGACATGACTCTTCCCCTGTCTTCCTCGTTCCTATCACGGCTCACTCCAGCTCCTGTCTCGTCAACTGATTCACCGCATGTCCGCAGCAGAAGCGCCTAACCTGCGGGTCGTACCATTTACATTGATTCGAGAGGGGTGGTGGGGCCCTGCACAGCATGAAAATAACTTTTTTTATACCAAACCAGTGCCTAACTACAAGTTTAGTTTTGAACAGGATCTTTTTTATTTGTACATTTATGCTATACAAATGTTAGTGCATGTATAATATAAGACATATTATGTCTGTATAGAAAACTGACTTCTAAGGCCCCCCCCCCCCTGCCTCGGGCCCTGGGTACTTGGTACCCTTTTCCCCCCCAGTCCGACGCCCCTGGGACAAGAGTGTCACTGTGGCACAAAGTATCACAGTACTTAGAACTTGATATTTTAATGGTTTTATTTTGGTCCAAACATCTACACTGATATGATGATGATACTATGTTAAAATTGCTGAACACCACAATATAGAACACAGCCTTGTTTTTCACAATGTAAATTTAAACATAAAAATGGGAAGTTAAAAAGACTAAAAATGGCTGAAGACGACTATAGTTCCTCCTGTAGATGAGGTTGACAGAAGTTGTCCACTTTCGTCCCAACAGAGGATGAAATGTGTCGTTATCTTTGAGTTTGAGTGACGTAATATCCCTTTCAAGTGAACGTGTGAAAGCGGCGTGAGACCAGCGGCGTGCAGAGAGTTCCTCAAGGCCAGGGGCTCAAATGTGAAAAAGGGGCATGCATATATATATATTTGTTATGGAACAAAAGTTTGGAAACATTACTATTTTTAATGTTTTAGAAAGAAGTATCTCATGCTCATTAAGGCTGCATTTTTTTTAAATAAAAAACAGTAATATTGTGAAATATTACTACAGTGTAAAATAATGGTTTTCTATTTTAATATACTTATAACCTTTGATACTTTTTTCAGGATTCTGAGTTTAAAAGTTACAAAAAGAACAGCATTTATCTCAAATAGAAATATTTTGTACCAATATCCACTATACTGTTCAAAAGTTTGGGGTCAGTAACTTTCTTTCTTTCTTTCTTTCTTTCTTTCTTTCTTTCTTTCTTTCTTTTCTTTCTTTCTTTCTGCAAGGATGTGTTAAATTGATAAAAATTTATAGTAAAGACTTATAAAATAATTTCTATTTTAATTAAATGCCGCATCAGAAATAAATGATATTTTTAAGTAGGCCTATATTAAAATAGAAAACCATTATTTTAAATTGTAATAATTGTTTTCTGAATTTTTAATCAAATAAATACAGTCTTGAAGCGTATAAGAGGCTTCTTTAAAAACATAAAAAATAGTAATGTGTCAATTTTTGACCGGTACTGTTACTATTATCAAAAATCACCATTTCACGTGTTGTTGTCAGCCTACACTTCACATCATAGGCCTGTAGGTGGCACCTGGGCGTCATTAATTTGAACCAACTATGATAGTTTTCAAATGGTAAACGGTGTATCAATATAACTTACACAGGCTACTACTTACGATTAGAGCGACTTTTGGTGCTGGTTTTGTGCAGTGCTTTGTAGTCAATTAACATCCATTGTTTCAATGACGCAGATCCAGATCGCTTCGTAAATGTAAATTCGTCTGTAATTTTCAAACGATTTCTAAATGACTAGAAAATTACCCCTCCACTTCACATATGTCCAATGAAATTTGAACTTTTTGTGCCAGATGACGATTGTTCAGTGTATTATATAACAGTCATCAATGAATTTATGTAATATTTTAAAATATGTAATATGTGGATTTAAAAAAAAATCAACACACTACCTTTGATTATTGAAAAAAAAAAAAGTTTAAAAATGGTTTGGTTTATTTTTTCCTGCCGTCGAGCCTAGACTCACCAAATATGAACCATAGTATATTTTGGCTCGAGCGCATCAGTTCGGTTCCCGAGCAGACTGTTGAATACCTACGTATACGTAACGTTGTCGTTTACACTAGTGCATTTTCATTTTAAAACTTTTGCTATGGTTACGCGCGCCTGCCGTCCTCAGACTGACAGAAACGTAAAAATAAACGTGAATTGACCCTTCGCAAAGACCCGCCCTCCTTAGTTACTGTCGCTATGTTCCGACAAGCTATGCCGCTCTCACGCTCTCACCATGTTCTCACGCAGTGAAAAATACATCGCGGAGCAGAGAGGAGACTGACAACACGCGGACAGACAGGACAGACCAGGTTACTTTTCGGTTACTTTTGATATTAAACATATTAAACAAAGTCTCAGCTTTCAAATGTGGTCATTTTTTGAAAGAAATTTAAACAATAAATACCGTTTTGGGGCTCTTTAATGTGCCGTGACAGATCGCTGTAGAGCATCCGTTAAAGCTGCTCGTGATCCGATCATCTCTTCCTTCTAGTTCATTTATAGCATCAAATAAACATGAACGAACATAAGAAGTAATGTTGTTTTAACCGCGGAAAGGCGTCAGTATATTCATTTTACCAAGTTCAAATCCTCCTAACTCTACTGGCTGCTTTTTCGGACAAAATGGCGGATGGCGAAGTATGATTGGTTAGAACACATGTCAATCAAGCTCCACGCGAAGGGTCAATTTAGGCTACTTTAGTTTTGTACACATTGCCATGTTAATTATAATCAAATGCATTTTGTTTTAATGAAAACAATATTACCATTATTTGTTTGAGAGGGGCACTTTAGATTAATTTTGAAAAAGGGCAGGGGCTCGAGCACCTAAAGTTAGTAATATGATTAAAAATAGATTAAGCCCATTTTTTACTTTTATATCAGGGCTGCACGATTTGGGGAAAATGTCATATTGCGATTATTGAGGTCAATATTGGGATTGCGATATAATAAACAAATGGTTTCATGAGTCAACTTGCTTAGTTCTCAAGGAGAATGCACACACAGATTAGTGATAATGCTGAAATGTGTATTTCTCAACTCAAACTAGCAACAACGACCCATTGATGTCTGGATAAAAATTATTTCTGAGAAAAAAAATCTCTCTC
This sequence comes from Chrosomus eos, assembly GCA_036326025.1. NCBI lineage: Eukaryota > Metazoa > Chordata > Actinopteri > Cypriniformes > Leuciscidae > Chrosomus > Chrosomus eos. The sequence goes on from JAZAVI010000058.1 coordinate 172,035, forward strand.
AAAATACTTTGAAAAAAAAATCTTAAAGGAGTCATAATGTGGTATTAACTTTGATACCCACGCTCTACTATAGTCATTTCATGCCCTTCTAAAAAAGAAAAATTGGAAAAAAATAAACACAGAGCTCGTTTGACCCTTATTTCTGAATACATTATTGTCTCGCGAGATCTGATGCGAGGTTTTGGCTGTTGTGGACGGTCATTTTAATAATGCAAATGAGGGGCGCGTTGATTGGTGGCAGGAAGGAGGGGGCTTGACACCGCAGGTAACTTCAGCATATCATTCCAAAATGACATCATGGCGCAAGTTGTGAATGAACCCGACCTGGCCGCGACCTACGGGATTCAACCGTATATGTTTGAGCCAGACTCTGAACCAGAGCTGGAAACGGAAGATGAACAACAGTCAATGGAAGGACGTCTACATCAACATTTCTCTGAATGGTAAAGACATTTTTTTTGACCGAGACATACATTAACATCAGTAACGAGCTAAAACGTTTGTTGCTATTTTCTCCCACATAAGTTTAGCTTTAATTTAATGTAGATTACATTAACGGAGATGTAGTCTACTTTATTTTCAGTTTACAGTGGTTATAGAGATATACGTTTGCTATAATGTGTAGTGTAAAACAAAGTGGAAAGATGTGGCTAGCATTCGTAGAGTCCATTCCCGTGTTTACATCACATACATTAACCGCATTAGTAGTTAGCTGCGGTTTGTTACACAAAATATAGTAATAAAAACACAGTCTTACCGTTTCAAATTCAGGCAAGTCCCTGATTGTTGGAATGGCACCTTTTTCCAAACGTAGCTTCGATGCCAACTTCGCCTGATATTGCCCCAAATTTGTAAAGATTCTTTTGTGAAATGTTTAGCGCAGACACCTAACGTTGAGCAAGTTGAGATGATTGTTGGAACAGCGTCATTAAAAATAAATTTCATCCACTGGTCCCTTGTAGTTTGGTCAGTTTTGGGTAAAGAAAAAACATTAGAATGTGGATTATGACAGTCAACCACAGAGCAACTCGCGTGTGCACTACGTTCTGCATCTTTCTTGACTGAATATGATGGGGAGAGGGGCAGGGCGGGCCTCCTCTGCTTTGTCCATATATGGTATATCCGGCCCGTCTTGACGTCAAGTCGGGGGAGAAATTGAAATCTCGTATTTGAGTGCGCGTTGGCTAGTTTAAGAACCCTGGGGTAAACAAACGCTTCACTTTTGAATATCGGCATCCCGGCCAATGTATAATCGTTAGTCAATCATAACATACATTGATTCTCATGGAAAAGTGAAAATTGCACATTATGACTCCTTTAAATGTATATTTTTTGCTATCAGTGTGAAAACATTTTCTCCAAAAAAAAAGTGTTTCTCTCAAACCGCTTTTCTTTACTCTAAATGCAATTTTTTGCTCTCGTGTCAGGATTTTGCTTTCGCTGTGAAAATTGTGTCATGGGCGGGGCCACGTTCTTTTTTTCCTATTGGAACGTTCCTATTGGCCAGTCGGGTGAGCATCGTCTTGTCTTGTTGGGAGTCAACATGATTTAATGAAGTGCATTTAAAAATGTATACATTTTTAATATAATGAATATGCTTTGGACACCAGAATTGACACGCCACGTCATTGACCCCTGTATAGATGCAGTATTACAGAGAAACAGAGTCTCATCCTGACTTCAGCTCTGAACTCAAACCCGTAAATAATAAAAGAATAAAGACTTTTCTTTTCTTGTCTTATTCTCTGCTCTCTCTCTGCTAATGTAGGTTAAGCTACTGTGATATGACAGATGCTGCTGTAGCTCTTCAATAAGATGATCATCATAGATGTGAACTATTGTTATTTCTCTGTCTTCAGTCTGTTAGGATGCAGTATTACAGAGAAACAGAGTCTCATCCTGACTTCAGCTCTGAACTCAAACCCGTCACACCTGAGAGAGCTGAACCTGAGCGTGAATAAACTAGGAGACTCAGGAGTGAAAAACCTCAGTGATCTACTGATGAACCCACAATTCAAGCTGGAGAAACTACAGTTAGTATCATTATACTGTACAGCAATTACAGTGTGACTGAAGTTTATTTATTTGAAGACAGCAGGGCTTATGTTTCATTGTTTATAGCAGTGCACTTTCTGGGTTTCCCTATTGCTCACATTTTTTTTTTTTTTTTTACATTTTTTTATCTACACTCTGTGTAATTATTCTGTGGCTTAGTAAATATCACAGTAATATTTAACTTTATTAACTTAATAAAATATCTGAATATCATTTACTTTATTATTTGAGTTCAACATAACAAAATAATTGACTAAAAATCCAAGTTAATTTCATTTAAAATTTAGTTATATATTTTTTTCACTAAAAGAATTTAGTATTTGACTAAACAATTATTTATTTATAATATACTTAATATATTTGTGAAATTGCTATCAAAATATTTGAGAATGGAGAATAAAACTGATCCGTTTCAAGAACGACAAATATTACTTAATTCAAAACAATATTAATAATATATTTAACACTGTTAAGAAATTTAGCAAATTTACTCAGTTAAAACAACTGAATGTTTAAATGTTTCATTTTTACTTTTAAAATGTTTGTTACATGAGTTTAAATGTAGGCAATGTTGTATACATGTTAAAACAGTGTAAAATATGCTGTATTGATGTAACGTTACTCATCGACTATAAAGGCCAATGTCATGTATAGCTACCGGTGGTTGAAGGGAATACTATTTCACAAAGGTTTAGAGAAAATAAAAAAGTTAATATTACTCATAAATATATATATTTTAAATGTTTTTCCACAATTATTTCTACTCAATTTTATTTGTTAATGTACCAGATGCAGTTACTCAGATCTACTTAATTATTTTACTTACATTTACATTTGTAATTGTTTTCACTGCTTTAAAATGTAAAAAAAAAATATTTTTGAGTGTAAAAAATGTTCACCAAAAAATTGAGTAAATCATATTAAAACTGTTTAGAGTGTAGTTAGTAATTGTTTAATTTCCAACATCTGATACAATGTACTGATTGTGTACGTGCAGAAATCTGCCTTTTCAACAGAGAATAAAGAAGAGAGACGTCAAATAAATAGTTACAAATGAAAGAGAAGAAACAGTGTCTTCCAGCACACAGAACTAGTGTGACTGGGTTTTAAAACAGACTATTGGAAACTAAATGCTGCTGTAGCTCTTCAATAAGATGATCATCATAGATGTGAACTATTGTTATTTCTCTGTCTTCAGTCTGTATAGATGCAGTATTACAGAGAAACAGAGTCTCATCCTGACTTCAGCTCTGAACTCAAACCTGTCACACCTGAGAGAGCTGAACCTGAGCGAGAATAATCTAGGAGACTCAGGAGTGAAAAACCTCAGTGATCTACTGATGAACCCACAATTCAAGCTGGAGAAACTACAGTTAGTATCATTATACTGTACAGCAATTACAGTGTGACTGAAGTTTATTTATTTGAAGACAGCAGCGCTTATGTTTCATTGCTTATAGCAGTGCACTTTCTGGGTTTCCCTATTGATCACAGTTTTTTATTTTTTTTTATTTTATCTACACTCTGTGTAATTATTCTGTGGCTTATTAAATATCACAGTAATATTTAACTTTATTAACTTAATAAAATATCTGAATATCATTTTCTTGATAATTTGAATTAAACATACCAAAATAATTGATTTAAAATCCAACAGTTAATTTCATCAAAAATGTACTGTTACATTTAAGTTTTTTTCACTAAAATAATTTAGTATTGTCAGTAACATTCACATGCAAGAATCAAAATGCTTAAAATCACTTCAACAGTTTAAACTGAAACACTTTATGCTCGACAGTGAGTCTGAGTTCACATTATATCTGTGTAAAATTATTCACATTCATAATTTGTTTGTAAGATAATCTCTCTTCCTCTGTTTGTGTCTTTCTAGTCTATATCGCTGTGGCATTACAGATGTTTCTTCTTTAACTCAGTCTTTGACTAACTCAAAAGCACTGCAGTTTTTAAAAGAGCTTGATCTGAGAGACAATAAGATAGGAGACTCAAAGCAGCGGCTCAGAGACGAGCTACGAGACTCAAACTGTGTCCTGAGGTGAGGAAACATCACTGAGATATTAAAGAGATCTTCATTTACCTCTGATATGTGAACAAACCTTTCAAACATTCGTGAAAGGAAATTATCAATACGCTTTATTGCAACAAAGGGTTTGTGTGAGAACAAAATGTGAAGTTATTGAAATGTTGAACACAAAGGAGGAAAGAGAAGAAAAGCACACTGTCACAGCTTTATACATCAACACCTGCTTTATGAACTGTGTCAGTAGAAGTGAATCATTTCAGTGTGAAAACAGACTTGGTCAGATTGTAGGAAAACGCTGCACTCCTGCTAAAATCAGTGCAGTTCCAGCTTCAGCTCACAGCGTCCAGCTCACATGAGAAATGTCTCTGTCTCTAGTGTGTTTTTACTGTGACAAGCAACACGTCACACTACTCTACACTTACTTTACTCTCAGTTATTTACTAAGAGCCTACAAACATGTTTAAACTAGAGGACAAACGGCTTTAACTAAAGGTTTGTTTAACTCAAAATAACATTAGTATTTGCTCCCTGTGGTTTATTCCATACGCTAGAGGTCTGCACTCCCGCGGGAGTCCCGCGGGACCCGCGGGTCGCGACGCAAAACAGTGCGGCGCGGGACAAATTTTGAAAGGTCATTGCGGGAGCGGGCGGGATGATGAGGTGCACTTGCGGGTGCGGGGGCGGGAGGGAGAATACGCTGCACTCCCGCAAATTAAATATGAGTGTAAAGCAGAGACCTGCACTCCCGCGGGACTACCGCGGGATACAAAACAACTAGAAACAAATAAACCGTTATTTATCTAATGCACAAGCAACAAGGATAACTAAAATAAAAACGATTTTTTTATTCACAGAGAGGCAAAATGTCTGCACCACATGACTCAGGTGGATTGTTTAGTGCTACAGATATTAGTTCATTATTAAAGAAAGGAACATGCAAAACTACTAAACCAAACAAAGAAAAGTCTGATATTTGGAAATGTTTTAGTAGCCTAGTAGGCCAATGCGACAGCAATGGAAAGCGCCTTCCTTTTGCGAGCTGTTACAAATGCAGCAAAATACTCACGTAGGCTACAAGTCTGTAACTTCAGGTCTGAAGTGTCATGTGTACACCGTTTTGAAAGACAAACTTCCCTGACGTTTACGGCAAGTCAGTCGAAAGTGTCAAGTGCACTAAAAGATGTAACAACAGAAAAATGTGCATTCCAGCTTCCAGCACAGCATCGAGGGCTTTCACCTATTTGCGGTCGCTCGCATGCTGGAGCAGAAACGGATTAATCTGAAGCCCTCATCAGTGAACAACATGCTATTCCTAAAAAAAAAAAAAACTAGGCGGGATTTTGCGGGCGGGAGCGGGACGAAACTTGATTGCCGCGGGCGGGAGCGGGAGAAAATAACATATATTTTTGCGGGAGCGGGCGGGAGCGGGACAAAATCTTGCGGGAGCGGGCGGGAGCGGGACGGAAAAATCCGTCCCGCGCAGGTCTCTACCATACGCCGTACACTCATTAGTTTCTCCTTTACAGAGACTCAATAGCAGTCGCACCGACACACACACACACACACACACACACACACACACACACACACACACACACACACACACACACACACACGAACATTATTCAGGTTTAAATCTATTATATTTAAAAACACATATCTATGCAAGATCATGTAAAGTCGGTAATTAATCTGATTACAGGAATTCAATTTAAAGGGCATATTGCAGGTTAGAGGACCCAACGAGTCAATGTATAGAAAAACAATGTAGTAACTAGATTTTCTTTAAAATATACTTATAAATATGCTACATTGGCTTCTGGAGTCGTTTTTGTGAGAGAATTTTACTTCCGCATCTGAAAATGGGCGTGACGGGCGCGACGTAACGGGCGGGAGAGCGGTCGATTCAAACCATTCAAACAACAGGAAAACAATGGATCGCAATGACATTTCGGACTTACTCTTATGACGGACCACGGACCACAGCCATAAAATTATGAGCCTGCTATGCTGCCGAGAGAGCAGGGACAGGCCAGGATTAATGTTAGACAGAACTACTGTCAGAGGAGACACACATTATTGCAGAAGTATTATTATAAAAAAACGTGTGTGGAGTGAGTGTGCGCAGCCGCAGTTTATTGCGTCACTTAATCGCGTGTCTTTTTGATTAGCCTAGCTGTCAGATACTGAGTAAACATTAAAAGAAACAGCCTATTCAGTCTTCCCTGGATGTTTTTTAACGAAGAAATTAAATAATAGCAGCATAAATAATAGAAGCAGCAATAAAAAAATGCATGAGGACTGTATGCTGTCGGCAAAACATTAGACCAATATGCAATAAAAACTGCACTGCAACAAAAAGGTAAGGCATATCTGTTTTTATTTACTGTTCACTGTGAGTTTTAATTTATAGTGTAATAGAGTTATAGTGCATCGTTCATTCTGTTCTATTCTGTAAAATGTGTGGTGTATATCGTTCGGTAATGTCGTTGTTCTATACATTGTGCTCACAATATTGTACAGATTATTACCGTCGTATATCAGTTAATAGCAAAGCTATTATTGGTCATCTGAGGAATTTACCAATAACATAAACTATAAGCTTTGATCAGGCGCGTATGGCATGCTCATTAATATCCGTCCCAATTACTTGATATAGCAGTTTCTCGTCGAGAGACAGAGAGATATTTTTATTCCTGATATACTTGTTCCTCCGATCTGGTGTACACTACACACGATCGCGTTTCTCGAAGCCGATGCGGAAGAGAGATCCCGTCTCTTCAGCTGCACAAACCGCACATAGGCATGAAAGATAGCACTGTCGTTTTTCCTGTTAGAAACCTGTGGACTCGATGTCCTGACAGCCCGGAGTTTTTCAACCTCCACAAACACAATAATTTACCATGACGATGATAAATTAAAATACAAAAACTACCGAAAACACTGATTCACGACGGCTCTTACTGACTGTTTTAATTCAATGCCACGAGAACAAGAGGTTTTACATATTCACAATATCACATTAACATTAGCTGCCAGGAAATAAAAAATACAAAAAAGTTTTACATAAAATCCAGTGCTTTCAAATCATTACATGTTTTCATTGCTTTTTTGTTTTTAGTTTGTTCCAAAAGATGTATCTATATAGTCAAGTCAAGTCACCTTTATTTATATAGCGCTTTTTACAATACAAATTGTTTCAAAGCAGCTTTACAGAGATAACAGGAAAACAATGTTGTAATAGTATTGTTCAATTGAAAATTAAATGTCCCCAACTAAGCAAGCCAAAAGGCGAAGGCAACAGTGGCAAGGAACCAAAACTCCATCAGGTGACAGAATGGAGAAAAAAACCTTGGGAGAACCCAGGCTCAGTCGGGGGGCCAGTCCTCCTTTGGCCAACGAATGAACAGTGTATGATTATGAGTTAGGCAGCATAATGTCAGGAGTCAGATGGGATCAGAACTTTCACGATATTATCCAGTTCATCTGGTTGGGTTGGGTCATCCGGCCGGTGAGGAGATGAGTGGTGGGGTGTCCATGGGCCTTCACAGCCCTGATAATGCGTGTCGTTGTGTCCATGTGATGGTCCTTCATCAGATCTGGATATGCCCTGGATCCGGCGGTCTGCGGTAAACCTCGGGATAAACAGAGAGACTAATATTAGCGTAGACGCCATCCTTCTTATGATGTACAAAGTACATCAGGAATTATGGGAAGTGTTCCCGGTTCCGGCTGATCTAATCTATGCAGCCTAACATTGAATTATAGAAATCTATAATGTGTTATGTGTATGCTAAGCCAAAGAGATGTGTTTTTAGTCTAGATTTAAACTGACAGACTGTATCTGCTTCCCGGACCGTGTTAGGAAGATTGTTCCAAAGTTTTGGTGCTAAATAGGAAAAGGATCTACCGCCAGCAGTCGATTTTGATATTCTAGGTATTATCAACTGGCCAGAATTTTGAGATCGCAATAGACGTGAAGGACTATAATGCGTTAAGAGCTCGCTCAAGTACTGGGGAGCTAAACCATTTAGTGCTTTGTAAGTAATCAGCAATATTTTAAAATTTATACGATGTTTAATAGGCAGCCAATGCAGTGTTGACAGAACCGGGCTAATGTGGTCATACTTCCTGGTTCTGGTAAGAACTCTAGCGGCTGCGTTTTGAACTAGCTGTAGTTTGTTTAATAAGCGTGCAGGGCAACCACCCAGTAGAGCATTACAATAATCTAGCCTTGAGGTCATGAACGCATGAACTAATTGTTCCGCATTTGTCAGTGAGAGCATATGACGTAATTTAGATATATTTTTAAGATGGAAAAATGCGGTTTTACAGATACTAGACACGTGACTTTCAAATGAAAGATTGGTATCAAAGAGCACACCCAGGTTCCTAACTAACGTCGAAGACTTAACAGAGCAGCCATCAAGTGTTAAGACAGTATTCTAGGTTATTAGGTGAGGAAGTTTTTTGTCCAATGATTAGAATCTCTGTTTTTTCAGAATTTAGTAATAGGAAATTACTGGTCATCCAATTTTTTATATCAGCTATGCATTCCGTTAATTTTGTGAATTGGTAAGTTTCGTTAGGTTTTGAAGAAATATACAGCTGAGTATCATCAGCATAACAGTGAAAGCTAATTCCATATTTCCTAATTATATCTCCTAATGGTAGCATGTACAGAGTGAAGAGCAGCGGTCCTAGTACTGAGCCTTGTGGTACGCCATACTGAACTTGTGATCGATAAGACATCTCTTCATTTACTGCTACAAACTGATATCGGTCAGATAAGTATGATTTAAACCATGCTAGTGCAATTCCGCTAATGCCAACATAGTTTTCTAGTCTATTTAAAAGAATGTTGTGGTCGATAGTATCAAATGCAGCACTAAGATCAAGTAACACTAATAGAGAGATACAACCACGATCGGATGATAGGAGCAAATCATTTGTGACTTTAATGAGAGCAGTCTCAGTACTATGGTACGGTCTAAATCCGGACTGAAAATCCTCGCAGATATTATTTCTTTCTAAAAAGGAACACAGTTGTGAGGATACTGCTTTTTCTAGTATCTTTGACAGAAAAGGCAGATTCGAGATCGGCCTGTAATTGACTAATTCTGTAGGATCAAGTTGCGGTTTTTTAACAAGCGGTTTAATCATAGCCAACTTAAAGGTTTTTGGTACGTATCCTAATGACAAAGATGAATTAATGATATCTAGAAGAGGATCTATGACCTCTGGAAGCATCTCTTTCAGTAGCTTAGTCGGTTATAGGGTCTAGCATACAAGTTGTCGATTTAGATGAATTAACAATTTTGCAAAATTCTTCCTCTCCTATAGCAACAAATGAATCAAAATGTTCCTCACAGAGACTACAATATACTCCCTGATGCGATACTGTAGTAGACGGTTGCATAGTTATAATTTTGTCCCTGATATTATCAATCTTATAAGTGAAGAAGTTCATAAAGTCATTACTGCTGTGTTTCTTATAAACTTCTGGGCTTGAAGCTTTCTTTTTCGTTAGTTTAGTCACTTGTTCAAATAAATACCTAGGATTATGTTTATTTTCTTCTAATAGGGTTGAAAAATAATTAGTTCTAGCATCTTTTAAGGCCTCTCTGTAAGCAATCGAGCTCTCCTTCCATGAAATCCGAAATACCTCTAGTTTTGTTTTCTTCCAGTTTCGCTCCATATAATGTAAAGTCATTTATAAAATGTGAAAAAAAGCCCAATTCTTTGTATGTATATGGTATTTTCCTAATAAAACAAATAACTAGGGATGGCCCGATACCGATACTGGCATCGGGGATCGGGCCGATACTGTCCTCATATACTCGTACTCATAAAAAATTGCCGATACCACGTACATTTTGCGAAACGAAACTGGCCGCCGCGAGTGCTTTGTCGAGGTAAACTGAGGCATATAGGAGAGTATAATGTTGGCAGTTTGGGCTCATTTCAAGATAAAGGATGATGATGACAACAGCAAGGCAGAGTGTAAGTTATGTTTAGCTAAGGTGTCGAGACAGGAGGGAAGCAATCTAATTAAACATCTGAATACACACAGTTTAGTAAAGCTAAAGCAACTCACCAGCCAACAGGTTTCACAGAAGCGCGAGAAGATGTCCAGAGATAATCCATGGGCACTAACAATAACAGAAGGAATTGCTAGGCCTGTAAATCAATAGTCAAATCGATAGTGAATAAATAAATCGCACGATAAAAAAAAATGAGCTCGATATTTTTTCCGGCCGCGATAATTTCCATTTGCATGCTTGTTTGTTTTCCTCGTCTCTCTAGAGCCTGGATGATAACTCTCGGTTCCTTAGCGTAGAAGGAGTGACTTAGAGCTTAGATTCTCTGCCCGAGCCCAATACTTCCCGACACTATCCTCGGGCCGGGCCGGGCCCTTGAGAGACGTGCACTCTCAACGCAATAGAGTGCGGCGCGGCACTAGATCTGATGGCCGAGCGCGAGCGCGGGCGGTATGGACTCACTCTGTGTGTGCGGGTTGTGGGAGAGAAAAACGATTCGCGGGAGTCCCGCAAACTAGAAATATCTATGAATAAAACGTATAAAAACAAATAGATTTTTATTCATCTGTTGCAGAAAAGCAACAAGAACAACTAAAACAAAATAGAAACGATTTACAGGCCAGAGTTTCTATTCATAACATGTCTGCAGCTTTGAGCGATGTAGCCAATCACAGACATATGTGTTGATTTCTTGAACACAATGGCCAATCAGAAGCATTTATGATAGACTCCCCTCACCGCTCAAAACGGACTTTTGTTCAGTGCTGAATTCTGTATGCTGGCAAATTATAATTATAATAATTTTATAATTATAGATTTTTAACAAACAAATTGTGGATATTATGAAAGATTCATTGTGCAGTCAGCTTCATTGATAATTATATAGATGTGTGAGATTGCGATGATCTGTCAGCTTTTTAGGGATTATTTATGGGAGCGCACAATTGCGCGCATTCAGTCATGCCAGACCATGCACGCAGTAGCCTGCTTGATTTTATGTTAAATTAACAGTGGTTTGCTAATACATTTATTATTTTACTCATAATTATTTATTTTTAGACTTGTTAAAACAAGTAGGAGAAGAAAATAAAAACAGTCTTCTAACCTGTGTTCTGAAATAGTCTTCTGTCTTCTTTTCTGGGAGCCTTTAGTTACTTTTGCTGTAGAAATATCGGTATCGGTACTCGGTATCGGCAAGTACACAAATGTAAATACTCGTACTCGTATCGGTTTGAAAAAAAATGGTATCGGGCCATCCCTACAAATAACTGTATAATATGTTGTTCTTTACATTCCAAATTGTCATTCTGAGTATAAAAAGCAAATTTACCCGCTCTACTGAATACAAACCTATCTGCGCTGCTGAGGCTCCCTCCTCTAGTGACCTAAAATGATGCGATGTTGAAAAAAAAACGGTTTTTACAAGCAGTCAAAGAAACGCTCGCTTTATCTACTAAATTTGTGCCCTTATGTCGTTTTAAAACATTTTAAATCCTGCATTACCTTTTCATATGGTATTTTCATACAAGGTTATATATTAATTTAGATTTTTTTTTTACCTGCAATATGCTCTTTAACTTATTTTTACTCAAAAAACAGTAATTGAAATATAATAATTTGCACTTTGTTCCTCTGAACACTGATTGTTTTCTCTTCTGTTCCACTTTACAGAGTAGATAAAGATCTATTGACCAACGTCAGTGCATTTACATCATGATTTAAATCTGTGAAACAGAGATGAGGAGCAGAAACCATCAGGAGATCCACAGAAGAGTCTCTCTACTGTCTATGAGGAGAAATAAATGTGTAAATGTGTTTCATACAGGTGGAAGAGACTCAGACTTCACTATTAAATAAAGCAGCGTGTGTGTTAGCATGCGCATTAGAAACATGTGATATTGAATGATTAATGTTGGTTTATTATTCAGTCAAATGATGGTTTAGTTGTAATTAAAGGTGGAACAGAGGAAGAAGCTCAGATGAGTGTCAGCAGAAATCTTCACTATCAGGCCTGCAAATATAATAATGTTTAGACTAAACTCATCCATAATTATTCAAATATTTCTAATCATGAACATGATTGACAAGTATAGCACATAAATGTTTCAAAATATATAAAGTTTACATGTAACTTTTAAACATTTACATTTTCTCTCTAACATTTTTTACACAGAATATGTTTATTGTTATTAGCTGTGTGTGTGTGTGTGTGTGTGTGTGTGTGTGTGTGTGTGTGTGTGTGTGTGTGTGTGTGTGTGTGTGTGTGTGTGTGTGTGGTGTGTTGCTGATGCACAGATGTACAGTATATTGTCTTTGTTCTGTGGATGAAGTCTCTTCTACTAAACATTTTCCCCAGTTAACAGCATTTGTGTGTGTTTCACTCGCTCCTCAGATAGCAGACGGATGTGGGCCACTCAGTGGTGGTTCTACATTGAATTACACCCAGGGCGAGACCCCCTTCGATAATGTCTCATAACTCTCATATTATCAACTATCCAAACTGTTTTAGACCAAAATAGCTTTTGTAGGCCTATGTCATTATTTTTTTATAGAAAATTGTACTTTGCATATTATAGGCTACTGTAAAAACACATATTATAGTTGATTTTAGTTGATCATAACTAGAGATGAAATAGGAAAATTTAATTTCATGAATATAGTGATCAAAATGATCACGGTTAAACACAGAATCATGTTCAAAAAGTAGGCCTACTAATACACAATGAAATCAAATCACCAAGTTAATAACATTAAAGATGATGGCCAGATCTTTTATGTTATCTACTAACATACACGTTCAAATAAATATTGACAAAAAAGGCTTTATAAAAAGATTAACCCGGTTCCCGGTTCGCCCGTGCCTAAAACCGCTACTGGGGCCACTTCAGGCGATGATGCGGCACTGCAGGCCTTCTTATGGCCCCGACAAAATGTATGTGAGCCTGAAGTGGCCCACGTGTAAAATGGCAAATATGGCCAAATATTTTAAATCACATGTGGGCCTTTTTAGGCAAAGATGCGGCACTCATGGCAATGTGTAATCTGAATGTGGGCCTAAAGTGGCCCATATGATAAATCAGACTGATCTCATGAAACTGCGTATGTATGACACGCCAATTCTTATTTCCATTTTTGGCGTGCTATCAACACGCATAATCGCTTTTCAGCGTGTTTATGAACGCCGTTGACTTAACGTTACATTACTGTATATATAAATATATGACCTACCCCAACCCCGTCCCTAAACCTACCCGTCACTGGTTAATACCATTTATGAGTCTTCCCCTACCATCCTAGTAAGAAAAATATCGCTCCCCCAGATGTATATCAAAATTTGGCTTTATTTCGCTCGGATTTTTAACAGCGTGTACATACACGCGGAATCACGCGGACATAACGGCGTAGATATACACGCATACACGCGGATAGCTCAAAATGCGTATAAATAACACGCCACTTGACTTGAAAGTGGCGTGTATGTTTACGCAAAAGTCATGATGTCATGTTGGATAAATAATGAATATGGCCCAAATAACACAAACCAAATGTGGGCCACCTATGGCAAACATGTGGCACAATCGACAATGACCAATCTGTGTGTAAACCAAATATTATTATCTTAAAACAAAACTGGGCCAGTTTTGGCAAAGATGAGGGACTATAATCACTGTTAATCTGAATGTGAACCCATGGGCGTCAGTGTGGTGTGAAATGTGCTGGCGACAGAGACACATTCATTTATTTTCTCTTTCGCGCAGGTCATGTTTTGAAAGATGATGTCCTGTAGCTTACTAATGTAAATAAATAAAAATGTATACAAAACTGTGATGTCCGACTCGTTTTATGAGGAAGAAAGCCTTAAGTTTTTAAAAAGCATTAGACATATATGACCCACTATTCTGCTTCAAGTAGCCTACCATGTTGACAATATGACATGATGTGGTTTAATGTACCAAAACAATGATTACCAAATTTCTCTCTCATGCTCCTCATAAACACTGAAAACGGTCAAAAAAAAAATCGAACCCAAAGTCGTTATTATGGACGTTATCTGACATTAAGCGTTTCTGCTGCACATTTTCAGCAGGGCAGCGGAGCGGCTGTCGACTCCCCCCGTTCTCATGGGCTTTATATATAAGTCCTAACGTGAAAAAGCTTTACGTGGTTTACCTAAACAACGATCACCAAACGATTACAGTTGTTGCAGTGTTATGAACAGAGAAGCGTGTAGCAGCGCAGCCGCAAAACGGCTAAATTGAGCTTGAGGTTTTAGAAAAAAACAGTGGTGGGTACAAAATGACTCATGAGGAAATCTGGTGCGGACGCCTATGTGTGAACCTAAAGTGGCCCACACACGACAGAGCAAATATGGCCCGATTACATTGCTGTGGCGAGCAGGACGAGGTCGAGGGCCGTGAGAGGACGGTGGCGTGATTGATAATGAGGAACAGGCCTGAACTTGTGTTATGTTCTGTTTCTGTCGTCCGCGAGTGGCTGCTGGCTTATACTTTCGTTTTTGTAGATGTTTTATTTTGTTATTAAAGTGTTGATTGTTTGCCGGTTCCCGCCTCCTCCTTCCCATAACAACGAACTTCGTTACAATTGCAAAATAATTTGGACAACATTTGGCAAATGAATGGCACAGTCAGCACTGGATAACCAGGGTGTAAGCCTTATGGCAAAGTAAGTAACGTGTGTGTGTGTGTGTGTGTGTGTGTGTGTGTGTGTGTGTACTGTAGGGATGGGAAAATGAAGCCTCATGAAGAACTGAGGCTTTCCCCTGAATGTTTCGGGAAAAGATTCGAAGCATCAAGAGTGTCGAGACTTCCGGTAATGGCGGAGCCGCGCTCAGTCGCACCACAGAGCGACTTGCTTAATAACAGTCTTCTGGGCTCACAACTTTGCTTTTAACGACGGTGGAACTACTTTATTGTTGTCGGTAACGTTTTTACACCATATTATGTCCAAACAAAAACAGAATAGGAAACAGAAATGTAAAGGCAGCGCTCAAGCGCTGAAGCTAACGGACCACAACTACGTTGCTAGCCAAAAAGAAAACAACGTTGGGAAAATGGACGACGACTTCTCAACGGACTCGGAGGTTGTTACTCTGGTTGGTCGCCCCTCTTCCAGCCCTGCCTTAAAAGTAAAAAGGAAAGAAAGGAGCGACTTGTCTCTAGAGGATCTTCAGGCTAACATTCTGGCTGCAGTTAACCAGAGAGCTGATAACCGGGAACTGATGGTAAGAGACAACAAGTCAGGCAGCGAAGAGCTGAAAACCTCCCTTCATTTAGCCTTCGTCGAAATTGATCAAAGATTTGAAAAAAGAAAACAAAAAGTTATCTGAGCTTTGCAACAGTCATGAAAAAACTATAAAAAACATGTAAATTCGTCTCACTGAGACTGAAAGAGACAGGCGGAGATGGGCTCTAAGGCTGTATGGGCTACCAGAGGAAAGGGAGGAACATGTAAAAAGAAAGGTGATAGACATTCGTCAGCAAATAGGCCCTAACCAAAATATGAGTCAAGCCATCGATGTCGTGCACCGAATTGGAAGGAGGGACGCCGGCAACACACACCCTCGCTCCGTGATTATCCTCTTTGCCTTCCGCACAGCGAGGGATGACATCTGGAAAAATGCAGGAAACCACACTTTCCTGAGGGAGAAGAGGCTCCGCTTCGGCGAGGATCTCACTCAGGCTGACAAGAAGACCCGAGAAAGGCTGTGGCCCCGCATCGAAGAAGCGAGGAAACAAGGAAAGCCAGCTTTTTTTAGAGGAACCCGAGCCTTCATAGAGGATGTGGAGATCCTTTAAGATGTTTCCCACGGAGCCACACTAGGACTTTGTTGTAAACTCTGACCTTGTGCTTCTGTTTCTGTTGCTGCTTTAAAAGGTCAGAAGATCTGTTCAGGTAACGGTGCTGATACCTGTGTTGGCTATATCTGCTCATAGGGCTGAATTACATCCTCATCAGGGTTTTATCATATATTAATAATAATTAATAATTGTATATTATTAACCCAGTCAGTCATTCATGAATAACACAAGCACTTTGTAATGACTTTAAAATGTTCCAAATTCACTTTAAAGAGGCAGAAGCTGTTATTGCTTAGGTTGTTTTTCTCTCGTAAAGATAATTGTTCTTTAGCGGTTAATGAAACTACTTTCTATAAATGCCAGAGGACTACGAAACATTGTTAAAAGAAAAGCCATCTTTATTTTTTGTAAATAAATCATGTACTCATGTAAAGAGGACGAAGAGTTATGGAAGAGTCAATAGAGGACATTTGGTTGACTCACGGATCAACCACTCAGCAGGAGTTGCTATTCTCACTCATACATTTAAAGGAAAGTTTAATACCGTAAGGGATACCGATGGTCACTGGATGGTTACTATTACCTGTTTGGAAGATGCATTTTTTATTTTAGGCAACATCTATGGGTACTGCTCACTCTCACAAAATTCACAATTATTGGAAGAGCTGGACTCTGTATTAAACGAGTTAATGTCTAAATATCCTGTAGCTAAAGTGATTTTGGGTGGTGATTATTATATGGTTAGTTTAATATATAAGGTTAGTATTAGATGTTGGATTATTCTAATCTAATTCAATCAGAGGGTCTCATACTTTTTCTTGACTTTTACAAAGCTTTTGATTCCTTAGAACACAACTTTATTTTCCGTACTATAGAGTTATTTGGATTCGGCAAATCATTTCTTGATACTGTAACCATGTTTTATAGAGATATTAATAGCTCAGTGATCGTTAACTTTGATACATCTAAAAGGTTTGACATCCATCGTGGAGTCAGACAGGGTTGTCCAATCTCCCCGTTTTTATTTCTTTTAGCCACAGAGTTACTTTGTCTAAGGATTAACCAAAATGAAAGGTTGTTAGGAATTTCTATATTTGATATGGAGTTTAAAATTGCACAGCTAGCCGACGATACCATACCACACTATTCTTGGAGGGTAAAAAACAGTTATCTAATGCTTTGGAAATGGTGGAACAATTTTCATATGCCTGGGGTCTAAAACTCAATATTTCTAAATGTGAAATAATCTCAATTCATGATATAGATGAGACATCTTTGGAAGGTATCCCAGTTAAAAACAGTGTAAAATATCTAGGTATTCATATCACTAAAATTGCAATTACCAGACACCATTTAAACTTTTCTGATAAATGATCAAAACTAAAAGCATCTTTAACATCTGGCTTCAGAGAGATCTTTCATTATACGGTAGAGGTCTTTTCTCTACGGTGGAAGGGCTCTCTCGCTTTGTATACCCTGCTCTCTCTCTGTTTATCAATGATAAAGCTATAAAGGGAATTAACTAAATATTTGTGGATTTCATCTGGAAAAATAAACCTCACAAATGAAAAAGAGAAGTACTCTCTAATCCCAGAGGTGAAGGATCATTTTCATTTTTCATTTTGGCTCCTGCGATGGGTGGGGGGGCGTCCCATCCCTGTGCGTTGAGCCGACCAGATGAACCAGTTGTTTCCAGTGCTGACGGTCTTGTGCCAGCTGCTCTGCATCCTCCACAGCAACTCCATGTTGTTGGAGGTCGCCCGCAAGGACGTCGAGCCATCGGGTGCGAGGTTTACCTCGTGGTCGTCTCCAGCCTGCGGCCCTCGGATCAAACTGGAGAATGGCTCTCGTCGGATGGTCAGGAGGGAGACGGAGGACATGGCCAAACCAGCGGGTGCGACGTTGCGCAGCTAGGCAGGATGCTCTGGGCTGGCACGTGCGGGCTCTAAGCACTTGATTGGAAATCCGCTGGGGCCACCTGATGTTCTCAATGGTCCTGAGGGCCCTGCTATCAAAGCCATCTAATCTAGCAGTCAGTGTCTTATTTAAGGGCCAAGTCTCTGAGCCATAAAGCAGGATGGAGAGTACTGCCGAGTTGTAAATCCGGAGCTTCGTCTTGCGTGAGATGGTCTGGTGCCGCCAGAGTGGTTTCCAGAGAGACTGCAGGGCTGACGCAGCCAGGGCTCTTCTGCGGGTAATCTCTGGTTTTAAGTCCCCGTTGTCTGTCACTAAGGATCCCAGATACACAAAGTTCTTGACAGGCTCTACAATGTAATTGCCAAGCCGCAGGGAAGTTGGATGCGGTCCGTCACCAACATACATGAACTTGGTTTTTGTCCAGCTCACCTGAAGGCCAAGCTTCTTAGCCTCTTCACTGTATATGCCCAGAGCGTCTCTCAGCTGGTTGTAGGACGTGCTGAGCAGGATGGTGTCGTCAGCGTACTCCAGGTCAGTTAGGTGGTAACTGCCGAAGGACACACCGGGGACCCGTTCACAGACCCTAGACATCAGATGGTCAATGATGAAGTTGAAGAGATCAGGAGCAGCCACACAGCCCTGGCGAGCGCCACTGGAGATGGAAAACCAGTCTGAGTCTCTGCCGTTGATGCGGACACAGCTCTGAGCGTTGCTATAAAACAGCTTGAACAGGGCAACTATCTTGGGTGGTGCTCCAAGGGCGTGTAGGATACTCCACAATGAAGTTTGGCAAACGGTGTCAAAGGCAGCCTTCAGATCTATGAATCCGATGTAAAGATGGCGATCTTTACGGAATTCATAGGTCTTCTCTATCAGCAGGCGAACGGCGGAGATTTGGTCTGTTGTGGAGCGGTTAGGCATGAAGCCAGCCTGCTGGGGACGGCGGCTGCTTCTGATGGCTGGGAGAGCACGGGTGAGCAAGATCCTGGTAAAGAGCTTGCCGGGGATGGAGAGAAGGGTAATGCCTCTGTGGTTGCCGCAGACTAACCTGTCGCCCTTACGTTTCCAGAAGGGCAAAATGACTCCTCTGGTCCAGTCGCTGGGAAGCCTCTCTGTCTCCCACACCACATTGAATATGTGGGTAAGCCACCCGACGATGGTTTCACCGCCGGATTTTAGCATCTCAGCGGTTATTGCACAGATGCCGGGGGCTTTCCTGCTGTTAAGTTTTTCCAGAGCGGCTCTGACATCCTCAGGTGTGACAGGGTCTGTACTGCAGACAACACTAAGAGCTGCAGCATTAGCGGCCGATGAGATGGTGGTATCAACTGGGGAGGTACCGTGCTGCAGAAGGAGGCTAAAGTGCTCTTTCCAGCGTTCAAGGCAGTTTGCTTCGGTTGCTATAAGGTGGCCATCGGAATCTTTTACCAGGGCTGTCTTGATGCGTGGACCATTACGGGCTTGGCGCAGCAGACTGAAGACACGGCTCATATTGTTATTATTGGCCGCGGACTCTAGGTGTTTAGCTTCTGCTTGCCAGAACTTCTCCCTATCCTCGGCTATAGCCACATTGCGCTGGCGGTTCAGTCGCTGATACTCCGTCATGTCACCTCGGAGCCGGGCCTCACGCCGCCGGTCAATGATGTTGAGTGTCCTCTCCGAAATCCAAGGCTTTTTCGGGGAAGGTCGAAAGCATCCGAGGACATTGTGAGCTGACTGGATGACACTTTCCTTGAAGGTCTGCCAGTCGTTCACCTTGTCGATAGCCAGGTTATCAAAGGTGCGGCGGATGGCGCAACTGAAGTCTGTGGCGATGTTTGGATCACTGAGTAGGGAGGAGTCGAGGCGAGGCTGAGTCTTAGTGTGCTGGTTGGCTCGCAGTTTTAACTTGAGCTGGGCCACCAGCAAGCGATGGTCTGTGTTTCCAAGCTCTGCTCCTCGGTACACGCGGCAGTTGGTGACAAACGGCTTCCAGCGTCGAGAGATGAGGATATGGTCCAGCGCTTTCCTGGTTTTGCCATCTGGGCTGTACCATGTCCAGTGATGGATAAGCTTCCGTGGAAACCAGGTATCAGCAATACAGAGGTTGTTGTGATGGCAGAGAAGGAGAAGGCGGTTACCATTGTCGTTTGTGAACCTGTCAGCAAAGGTTGTGCCGACAGGTGAGCCTGTGGACCGATCACTGCTAGACAGAGAGGCGTTGGCATCGGTGAGGATGATGGTGATGTCGTGTGGTGAGGCTTGGCCAACAGCCTGATGGAGTTGGTCAAAGAAGGCATCCTTTGCATCCTCATCAGTGACATCGGTGGGGGCATAAGCAACGATTACTGTCATCTTGCCGTGTTGGTGGAGAAAGCGGGCCGACAGCAATCTGTCGCTCAGGGGTGTCCAGTTGATGAGGGACTTGCGGAGGGCCTTTGGGATGGCAAGTGCTACGCCATAAAGGCCTGTCCGTCTCTCGGGGCCACTCCAGAAATAGCAATGGTCGTGAGGTGAAGGTGGCCTTGACTTTTAGGACTTTGCTGATACTATAAAAACCTTTAAAGTAAACTGGCTGAAAAGATGCCTTGTGAACCCATGTCGTTATGGTTCTTCATTCCTAATAATATCTTCATCAAACTTGGTGGCCTATCTTTCCTATTAAAGTGTAACTTTTTGCCTGGCAAGTTACCCATTTCCTTATCTAACTTTCATCAGCAATGCCTTCTCTCGTGGAAACTGTGTTTTGTCCATAGCTTTTCCCCCACAAAGATCTCCTTTGGAACAATGTGGATATAACCGTTAGAAATAAGTCTCTCTTTTTTCGTAGATGGTTTAACATTAACTTTAATTGCATTCTATCTGTCTTTGGTGATTTTGGTCATATTCTAACTTTTTTTTTTTTTTTTAATTTTTTTTTTTTATTAGGAAAGAACATGTGTACATGAGGTAACATATCCAGTATTAATACATATGTCTTTCCATTTTCCACTTTTATGAGTCATGAACAATAGTATATTTAACCAAATCACTGTTCTATCTAAATGGATCCTCAGAACATACTCTTCCAATTTACACTTTTAGATTTTCTTGGTATGTGTATAACTCAAAATCAAACGTAATAAAAGTAAAGAACTATATACAATGAAACAGGGGGCTTACAGAAAAAGAAAATAAACAATAAAACGATCATCAATCAGGTGGGGTGATCACATCAGAGAAGTTATAAAAAATCTGTTCTGATTGGGGTTATATACTTAATCCACTTGTCCCACACGCGATAGAATTTGTCTCTTTCGATATTCAAGGTGTGGGTTAACTTTTCCATCTTAAAAATTTCTAGGACTATATCCAGCCAGTTATCAATTGTAGGTGGGACTGGGTTAAGCCATTTCCGGGTAATATTTTTTTTACTTGCTACAAGAAGTGCCTGTAACAATTTTTTATCTCTTCTCTGTTCCATAAAAGCTGTTTCCCCAAGATATAGAACTACAAAATTAAATGGTATCTCCATTCCAAAAACCAAGTTCAAAATTCTGTGTATTTCTTTCCAGTATGTACTCAATTTAGGACACCCCCAAAATATGTGAAAATGGTTAGCTTCCTCTGGGCCACACTGTCTCCAACATGTTAATGATGAATTCTTATATTTATCCTGAGCTGGAGTCCTAAAGTACCTAATGACATTCTTCCAGCAGTGTTCTCTCCAAGACAAAGAATTAGTCGATGACCACTGAAATCTCCAAATTTCTTCCCAGCTATCTTCTGAAATTGCAACTACTGCTTCTTTTTCCCATTTTTGTTTTATATACCATGTGTTATCTTTCTCAGTCATGGACATAGCGGTATAAACCCTTGAGATTAATTTTTGTGTCCTCGATCCATATGCTAATTTAAAAATTTTATAAAACTCCGTCTCGGCTGCAGAGAACTCTGTAAATTTACATCTTGCATTAAAGTTGTGGCGTACCTGGAGGTATCTAAAGAAGTCATTTTTCCTTAATTCAAATTTGGTCTGCATAGACTGGAAACTTCGAAAGGCATTCTTTTCCGTGAATGTGTGGTAAGTGGTAAGACCCTTCTTTATCCAGGATTTAAAAGTGCAGTCTCTTGTGTTGGGGGGAAAGTCTGTATCAAAAGCGCACCACCTGAACAAGTTCAACATTTTCTCAATTCGTGTTAAATGAATCACCTTCATCCAAATCTTAAGTGTTAGATTTATCCAACAATTTATCTTCCCCAATTGAGCCACCAGACCACTGTCACCAATCAAGGCCTGCAGAGGAAATGTAGTTATCATGTTACATTCAAGTTCCTTCCACTTAGCCTTATAGTCCTCATTACACCAATAAAAGACAGGGACAAGCTGGGAGGCATAAAAGTATTTTTTCAGGCATGGAAGAGCTATGCCTCCCTTTTCCTTTGCTAACTGTAAGGTACTATAACGGATTCTTGGCTTTTTTCCCTGCCAGATGAACCGAGATATCTGCTTATCCCATTCCCTAAATTGATGGTCTGGTATCTCAATCGGGAGAGTTCTAAATACATACAACAATTTTGGGAGCACTGTCATCCTGATTGCATTTACTCTGGAGCTCAGGCTTAGGTATGGAACCAGATTCCACCTATGCAGATCTGCCTTTATTTTTAAGGATAACGGCTCATAGTTAGTCTGAAATAGGGCTGATAGGTCTTTAGTCACTATTACCCCCAAATATTTGATTCCTTCTGCATCCCACTTTAAATTATATCCATTTCGTAAGTTTGCTGATGCATTGTAATTCAAAGTCATAACTTGTGTTTTTGAAATATTCAACTTGTAGCCTGACAGGTTTCCAAATTCTTTCAGAAGGGTCATTAAACCATTAAATGACTCTTCAGGCTTTCCCAAAAAAACTAATACATCATCAGCAAACATCGCCACCCTGTGTTCAACCCCTGCTATTGACACACCCTTAATTTTTGCGCTTTGTCTTATTAAGCCTGGTTCACACGGCAGGATAATTAGGCCGATTTTAGCCCCGATTTTCCCCTTCCGACATCTTAAGGATGCTCCGATTATCGTAAAATAATCTGATCAGATATTCCTGCCGTGTGTGGTGTGTTAAGACTGCTCTCGTCTGCTCGGAAGGACGTCTGGACCGCTCCGATCTCAAATCGGGGATATCCAACATGTTGGATTGTTTTGGCCCGATTTCTCCTCGTGTGTGGTGTCCCCGAGGACGAACGAGCACGCAGCCTGTGGACTGTGGCGTGTAGCCAATCAGAAAGCGAGGTGACGAGGCGCAGAGGAAGACAAACAAACAAAATCAAAACAGCCGGCGGCATGGCGCATCAGAGAGTCCGGTGGATGTTTTCTCTAATAGTTTAAACTATCGCCACTGCATCCTCTTTGTCCGCCATAATAGTTTACTCTGAAGTCACGTTTGATCTCGAGGGATTACGCGAGATTTTCCGTCTGACCTGGGAATGCTCGGGAGTCAAATCGGTTCGTGTGTGATGTGTTGATTTTGCCGTGTGGCTGCGCACCACACACGGCACGACCAAAACTGTTAGACCCGTGATTTTTTATCGCCGTGTGTGGGGTCTCTCAGGTTTGGAAAATCGGCCGACAATTTTAAAATCGTCCCGTGTGAACCAGGCTTAAGTTGACCTAAGGGCTCAATAAACAATGCAAATAAGATTGGGGAGATCGGGCATCCCTGACGTGATCCGCGTTCTAACACAAAGGATGCAGAGAGATCGCCATTGATTTTTATCTGAGCCATTGGTCTGGAATATAAAGATTGAATAACCCTGATAAAACTATTGTGAAGTGCAAATTTTCCCATGACTTTGTAGAGGAAAAGCCATCTTACAGAATCAAAGGCTTTTTCCGCGTCGAGTCCAGCTATTAAGGATCTTGTTTTATGTTGTTTTATTTGCTCTATAATATGTAAAGACCTCCTAATATTATCCATTGTTTGCCTTTGGTGTATAAACCCGGTCTGGTCTAAATTAATTAGCTCTGGTAAGACTCTCTCCAATCTGCGTGCAAGGATAGAGGTAAACAATTTATAATCCACATTGAGGACACTTATAGGCCTATAGTTTCCACATTCTTGCTTGTCCTTGTCCTCTTTGGGAATAACTGAAATTAACGCTTCCCCCAAGAAGGAGGGGTTTCCCCAGTCTGTAATACCCAGTTGAATGTTCGAATTAATAATGGTGAAAGACTTGTTCTCAGGCATTTATACCACTCTCCCGTGAACCCATCGGATCCAGGAGACTTTCCTGATTTTAATCTGGATATAGCAAAATTTAGCTCTTCAACCGCTATTGGCCTAATTAGTGCCTCGTTTTGTGAATCTTTAACTTTAGGTAGTTCTAGACCATTCAAGAAACCCTCAATCTGTTCTTCACTAGCAGCCGGGGGTTGTGTATATAATTCTCGGTAAAACAGTTCAAAACATTCCTTAATTCCTCTCCTGGTATCCTCAATTCTATTAGTTTTAGGGTTTCTAATCTTATAGATTGCATTCTCCATTTGCTGCTTGCGCAGTCTATAGGCTAGTATTTTGGCTGATCTAGCTCCCACTTCATAATTTCTTTGTTTTAAAAAAATCTGCTTCTTCTGTGTTTCCAATGTATAAATGCTATCTATTTCAATCTGTACTTTCTTAATTTCTGATCTCATCTGAGCAGATGTTCTTCGGCTATCAGTTAGTTGTAACTGTTTTAGTCTTGCCTGCAAATCCGCCAGTGTTTTACCTCTGCACTTTTTCATATAAGATGTCAAAGAAATTATTTTTCCCCTTAAGACTGCCTTTAACGTATCCCATAAGATTATTGGTGAGATTACTCCATCATCATTAAATTCTAAGCATTCTGTAATATCTCCCTGCAGTTTTTCTACTGTCTTAGGGTCGTTGAGGATAAATGAATTCAACTTCCACCGGGTTGTTTTTATTTCACTTTCCAAGTTAACTTGTAAAGTTATAGGGCTGTGGTCCGACAGGTCAATTGTAGATATTTGGGAGTCCTTTATTCTAAACCGGTCTGAACTGAATATAAGGAAATAATCCAGCCTGGAGTAAACTAAATGTGGGACCGAAAAATGAGTATAATCCTTTGTTTTGGGGTGCTGGTCTCTCCACACATCTATGACTCCCAACTCCCCCATCAAAGATTTCACTTTCTTGGATAATGAATTATGTTGAGTTGTCCCCCTAGACGAGTCCATCAATGGGTCTAGCTTTATATTGAGATCACCTCCACAGATGACGACACCTTGGGAGGTAACCATTAAATCAAATACTTTTTTGTAGAACCCCCAGTCACTCCCCGGCGGAGCATACACATTTATCAATGTTACTTCAGTCCCTTCCACTCTGCCAGTAATTTTAATAAATCGCCCATCATCATCCGCTAGTTCAGATAAATGTTCATATGTGAGACCACTTGAAATCAACGTTGCTACTCCTCTTTTGTGTGCAGATTTATGTGATGATGAAAAGACGTGTTTAAAGCCCTGTCTTTTTAATTTTGCATGTTCAGCTTGTGACATATGGGTTTCTTGAAGAAAGGCAATATGTGCTTTTTCTTTCTTTAATTTGGATAAAATCTTACTTCTCTTAATCGGATTTATTACCCCATTCACGTTAAAAGAGATAACTTTCACTTCCCTATTATGCATATCGTTGTTACAATGACATTATAATTAAAATCGACCCCCACTGACCAATTATATACTTGCCCCTCTTAAAATAAGAACTAAAAACAAGAAAAACAGTAACGAACAATTTTTTTTGAACAATAACCATTAGAAAAGTCATACCCACTTCCAAAAGTGAGGCCCCATCCCTCCTGGGCCTCTTCACTGAGGGATGTCCTCTCTGTCCCAAATGGCTTAGAGGGCCCTCGACTAACATTGTCATACTTTTGTCCACTTGAATCCACGACGTATCTTTAAGTTCGTAGACTGCATCCAAGTCCTGCCTTCAAGAAATGTACCGCTCCCATGGTAGTTGAAATCCAGTGACCCCTATTAGGTATCGGAGTGTCCTGCTTGATTTCGCCTGAACGCCAGTAATTTCTCCTTGTAACCCGGTTCTCCTGCCGTCTGCCGCTTACGCCGTGCTCGCGCTGGTTGCCATGTATACCTTTGTAGCCTCTCCAAAAGTGAGCCTGGCTGCACTACTACCGTTACGGGCAAACTCCTCTCCGCCAGGTCCGCTGATGCTTCTTCCATTGTGTCATAAGTTTTAGTCTCCCCGTCGAAAAACACCCGCAATCGAGCTGGAAACAGGGTTTAAAATCTCACGTTATTGTCCCGCAAAATCCTCCGTATTTCTCCGTATTCCCTTCGTCTGGCCAATATTTCGGGTGCGTAGTCGTGGTCGAGGTTAATTTTGTTATTGTTCCACATAAAGCCTTTCTTCTCCCACGCCACTTTCAGCACTTCTTCTTTTTTTCGGTAGCTCAGGAATTTGACTACTATTGATCTGGGCTTGCTGTCTGCTGGAGGCTGTGGCGCTAACGCCCTGTGTGCTCGTTCAATCTGTAAGTCCGTAGTAGGCGGAATGTCTAGGTTCTCTCGTAGTAGCTTCTCCACAAATGTCATAACTGCTGCCGGTGGGCCTTCTGCTCCTTCTGGGACCCCGTAAATCCTTACGTTCTCCCTACGGGAGCGCCCCTCTAGGTCCGTTAACTTTAGCTGAAGCTGCTCATGTATCTTTAGCAGTTCTGCCGTCACCTCCTCCACACCTTGCACTCTGTCTTCAGCAGTTGCAATCCGTGTCTCTGCTTCATCCAACCTCGAGTTTATTTTTGTTATTTCACCCTTAATGTCGTCCAGTTGTTGCTTATTGTCTTTACGAAATCCCGTTAGTTCGTGGAAGACCTTCGTTAAAGTAATCTCGTCTTTGCCATCCATGTTAACAGATTCCTTGCTAGCCGAAGTGCTAGCGCTAACCTGTGCGTGTTCGTCAACGTTCTTATCAACTGCCTGGGCGGGCTTTTTGGTCTTATTCTTGGATGCCATTACTTTCCCCTTTTCACTTTGACTTCGAAGCACAAATTCACTGCATTTTTTGACTTCTGGGGTTATTTATTCTCAAAATTGTCGTCAGAGATTTTCTAAGATGCCATCTCTGGTGGCGACCCGGAAGCTCCTCGGTCATATTCTAACTTATAAGCAATTTTTGAATCTCCATAACTTTCCTGTTCCACCAAAGGAATATAATACCTTGATAAAAGCTCTACCAACAGGCTTAATCCAATGAATTAAAAGTCACCTTAGCTTCAATAAAGGTAACAGTGTTTATCCGGCTTTACGCTTGGGCGGTATTGATTTATTAGATCGAAAATGCAACAACAGAAATATTCGTACACTTTTTCAAATGAAGAGAAAGATTACTCCATGGGGTCAATTCAATTGGGGATCCCTTGTAACAAACATAAACTGAAAAAGGCCTGGCTTTTGCCTAGTAAATTTTGTGTATCCAACAAAGTTAAGGAAATTCATTATAAAATCCTTCATAAGATCTATCCTGTTAACTCTTCTATCTCTAAATATTCTGATATTGATGAAACTTGCTCTTTCTGTGGTTTTGTTGAGGAAACAGCCGCCCATTTATTTTGTGACTGTAATGTAACCAATAGATTTTGGACTAAATTAAGTTCTTTTGTTTTTAGCCCTACAAATGTGACCCACACCTTCACTCTCAAAAAGGTTATTTTTTATTCCGAAAATCCAAAGTTGCTTTCCCTTGAGTATGTTGTTAACTTCTTTATCTTGTATGCAAAATTCTTCATCCACAAGCAAAAATGGCTTAAATCTCCTTTGAGCTTTCCTCTTTTTCTTGCTGATTTTGACTCTTATATTTCGTCCCTTAGACTTATAAATAACAAAAAAGTGCAACATGTTTTATGCATTATGATGATTTATTCAAAGTCATGACTTGACCTTATTATGCTTTTCTTTCTTTTTTTGTGTATGTATTACATAATTTGATGTATGCAAACTCAGGATATTTATTTTCTGTTAGGTACCATTGTTTGTTTGTTTGTACACCTTGCTTAACTCCCCTGAGCTGTTAGTTATGTATAAGTTCTGCAATAAAAAAAAACAAATCAATAAATAAAAATAATCCCTGACAACATCCAAAAGACAGCTGAAAACTCATCTCATCCGTGAGCACTTAAAAAAAAAATTCTTTCTCTTTCCTTTAATCTGGCTTATGCTACTCTGAGCAATGCCTGAACTGTGTATTTTGAGCACTTCTGGCGTTGTTTTTGCCTCTTCACGATGACTCGCTTGCTTTAGTCCTCAGTTGTAAGTCGCTTTGAATAAAAGCTTCTGCTAAATGACTAAATGTAAATGTAAAACAGCGCCATCTTGTGGCAGGTCAAAGTTACAGCAGCCGTGTTTATGAGCAGCGCACAGAGGCGTTGTTTTATCCTTTAAAGGGATACTCCACTGGTTTTTCATATTAAACTATGTTATTCCCTTAACTAAGACGAGTTGATACATACCTCTCTCGTCTCAGTGCGTGCGCTCAATTGCTCTGTATTGCCGCAAAACTATGTTAGCACTTAGCTAGCACAGTGCATTAAATATGGGCCAAAAAGAGAAGCGACCAAACACTTCCTCGTTTTCCCTATTTAAACACAGTTACTCGAGTAGTGTAACTCGACCTAGGCTGGTGACACAAAATAAAACGTTGTGATTTTCTAAGCGTTTAAAATTGATGACTATATTGCCCCCTGTTATTTACATCAATTTTAAACGCTTAGAAAAGCGCAACGTTTTATTTTGTGTCACCAGCCTAGGTCGAGTTACACTACTCGAGTAACTGTGTTTAAATAGGGAAAACGAGGAAGTGTTTGGTCGCTTCTCTTTTTTGGCCCATATTTAATGCACTGTGCTAGCTAAGTGCTAACATAGTTTTGCGGCAATACAGAGAGATATAGTGCACGCACTGAGATGAGAGAGGTATGTATCAACTCGTCTTAGTTAAGGGAATAACATAGTTTAATATGAAAAACCGGTGGAGTATCCCATTAAGCACAAATACAAGCCTGACAACGCTTAATATTCAGTTTTATGATAATAATTCACATAAGTGTGGCAATACATTAAATGTAATAATTATATCAATACTAATTATAAAAATACCAACAGAGTTGCGCTTGATGCAAGTAAATGTTGGTCTAATTATTTTATGGTTTATAGGGAAAGGACCAGCGGGAGGAAATAATAATGACAAGACTGAGAGTAGATCATACAGCTCTGAATAGCACCTTGTTTTTATTGGGGAAAAGGAATAGTGAAAAATGAGAAAACTGTGGGATTTAAGAAAATGTTGAACATGTAATTTTGCATTGTATATTGTTTGCGTTGCAAGACAGGTATTTCATGATGGCTAGGAGTCAGGACGAGAATGGAATCTGATGGGGTTATTGGGAACAGAAGGAGAAGGAAAGGGGATAAGAATCACCAGGAAGGCATTATTTACATTTCTTAAAGACACTGGGTTGGTGAACAGAATATGAGAGTACCTTAATAGAGGGTATGCGCATGACGTCACCGTCGGCCGGAGTGAACGCGGTCACGCCCACTGAGTGGCAAAAAGACTGAGCGGCAGCATTTGTTTTCAGCGTGAATGCCGTGAAAAACACACAAAACACATCTAAAACGGGAAAGAGCTTTGCGATTGATTTGACAACTAGATTTGACCAGAAATCTGAGGTACTGTATATTTTTACAGACTGCAAAAAGCTACAGAGCAGACTATATTCTGCATAATTGGATGTTTTTAAATAAACACTGACAAAAAGCTATACAAGTTTTAGGGCTGGACGATATGATGATATACAGTATAACATTAATGTAAGTGATCACTCGGATTTAGACCTATATTGTATTTATACAAAACGTTTACAGGCAAATTTTCTTAATTTATTTCCCCGGCGTCGAAATCAGGCACACGCACATATAAATGTCAGGAAACACGATTCCTGGGGTGTATTCCAGAAAGCAAGGTTAACTTACCGTCAGATAAACCTTGAACTCTTGGTTGATTAACCCCAAACTTGCTTACTCTGGGTATGTCGGTTCCAAAACACCTGTGAGGAGTTAGTTTAATCAACATCCTATTGGTAACCCAGAGTTAATGCGCGCGCACGGCGAGTGCATAAAGACATTTTCAATGGATCGCCGATTTCAGGAGTCACCATGGAAACCAAGGGAGAACAAAAGCGAGCTACATACTTCGGTGAAACTGAGTTGGAGGTTTTAATGCTTGCTTATGAAGATAAGCCCGTTATAACAAAAATAGCAATACTGCTGCATTAGCAAAAGAAAGAGAGTTGGCTTGGCAAAAAATAACGGACAGAGTAAATGCATGAGTTTAGAAAATTATAAATGGGCTATTTTCCCCTTTCATTAGGCAAAAATTATTTGGGGCATGTAAAAATAGACAAGTAGCTTATTTATTTGTTGGCCTCCATACATTTATTAATATTACAGTAGTAATGCACATAATTGGCTAATTTAGGTAATATTTTCTATATTATAAATTGCCATGTAATTTAGTATTTAATGTAATTTAGTTTATGTAGCCAATAGAAAGAAGGCCGAGGCCTGTAAAACAGGTGGGGGTCCTCCTCCACCTTCCCTCACCCCAGCGGAGGAGCTGGCACTGTCCCTTAATAAAGGGCGACCTGTGGGCGATGGGGTTCCAGTGTCAGGCTCAGCTACCAAGACAAGTGGCTTAGTAAAATGTAGGTGTACCATATTAATACTTATGTTTATTGATGTTTTCACTGTTTTTTTGCATTTTGAATGCATTTTACAGTCATTGATTCACTTGTGCAGTATTCATGCTGCTTTGACTGCATATGCTGTATACTGTAATCGTATTATAGATGTTCCTAATGTCCTTCTTTATTAGTTGTATTTGTTTAAGAATATACATTGAGTATTGAATATGCATGATTATCTTGGTTTAATTATCTTGCAGTTGCTGATGGCCACATTGTATTGTTGGATCCTCCTGCAACACCACACTCTGTCACAGTTGTAAGTGATTATTGTCTTTAGGTTTCTGTTTGCTAGACCAAACATCCTTCCTTATTTTCACTGTAGGATGATGAAGAGACCACATCTGCTGTGATAGAAACAGAAAATGTGGGGAGGCCCATAGAGGTTTGATGCATAGAATGCATTCCCCTTTTGTACATAAGAGAATAAATAAATTGTCATTTTACAGAATATGGCAGGAGATTTTAATACAGATGAGGGTCCATCTACCTCCACACAGAATCTTAGCAGTGTAAGAAATGTTCTGCAGTTCTCCTTACTCATTTAAATATTTGGTCTGTGTTTGTATTACATACTTTTTCAGTGATTCTAGTTGCCTGCCAAAGAGCTGTATAAGGTCCACCTTCAAAAGCAAATCAGAAAAAAGTGACATGGAGATGGACCTTATACAGCTTCAAATGGAGGAGAAAAGGCTTAACCCAAAAAAGGCCAGACCTGAAATTGAATTGCTGGAGCACCAGCTTAAGGTGGGAAACAGTATGTGAATATTAATCTGTCATTTGTTGTTGAATGAAATCTAAAGCAATAAATACAAATGTCTTTTTTTACAGGAAATAAAGAAACAACGAACAACACTTGACTGTTAACTGGTTTTAATTAAAGTGATTTTGGCAAATCATGTCTTGTACCACCCTGCCATCTCTTTGGTCTACTGGGTTCACTGGGGGTTCCTCTTGGCCACATATTACCTAGTTAGTGGGGACCAGTAATGAGGTTATATGAGGAGTTATATCATTAGAAACATTTCATTTTTTTCATTTTCATTTATTTGTTTATTTTACAGGGACAGTGTTCATTAATTAACAGTAAAATAACTGTAAATCAGCCAGAGTTAGCTCAACAGGCTAATTTTCATCTGTTGTCCCTGGCCAGTTATTATGAGGGCAACCTAAAATCAAGATATAAAAACAAAAAATGACTTTTTACAGTCCACAAATAATAACAGCATAAAAAAGTAATGATAAGACAGATACAACACACAACAATAAGTAATGAGCAACATCAGCACACAACATAGGCTAAAAAATGATAGATAACCAAGTTTGACACAAGACAATCTGCTAGCAAGCAACAATTCTCAGTAGGCAGTCAGTAGTCTAATGTGCACATAATTATTTAAAAATTATTTAATAATTGAAAATTATTGTGACTGTATAAAGTAGGGATAGATTAAGTAGTGCTAACTAAAATGGTCAGGCCACGCCATGCTCCGTCACCTCTCTGAAACAAACTAACTCTGCAACATAACCTGCTCCGGAGCAGGTTATGTTCAGAGAGTGAGTTGCTATGACTACTAACATACCCTGAAAGTTACCTCCGTTTTTGGAACCGAAAGTTGAGGTTATCCGCTTACTTACTCTTAAACATACCCGGGTATGTCACATAACCTGCTTTCTGGAATACACCCTGGCTGCATGTCAATATCCACAAATGTTACACACTCCAGTGCAGTAGTTGGCGGCGTTATGCACTTTAAGTTGCTGTTCCATTAACTAAGAGAAGAAGAAGAAAGTAACAGCTGTTGACATCACTCACTGACTGGATCTGATTTCGTCTATGATCCAGAAAACATGTGTACATGAGAACGACGCGGGCGGACTGACAACAAGCATTACTGAGTTTAAAATACTGATAAATTCTCTTCTTAGTGGACAAGACTGCAAGTAAGTTTAATACATTCTCCATTACAGTCATTTTTTTATTATTAGGAACTTCATATTGTATATTAAGCGAGATTTAAATGTGAAGTTACAGAAGGCTTTTCTTCTGCTACTCCGAACAGAAGAAGCAGGGTACCCCCAGGATCCTCCAACTTAAATTCAAGGCTTTTTAAGACCTTTTTAATACCATTTCAAATGAAATTCAATGCCAACTTCGTACCCATTCCGACAGAAGTATGAGGGGAAAATGTCAAATCTGTATACATTTTAAACCCTAGAAAATAATTATGTACAAGGAGGCTACTTGAATTAAATAAAACATTTTACTTAAATTATATTAAATTATGTATTAAATTTACTTAATATTTAATACATACGCAACAGCATTGTAGCGCGCACGCGTATGTAGGCCAGTGTTAATTTTGGCAGCCATTTTTGATTTAGTCTTAGTCTTCAGACGAAAATGCTTATTGGTCTTAATCACATTTGAGTCATCCTGTTTTTTATAGTTGTAGTTGACGAAAAGTCTTTGCATTTTAGCACATGAGAAAATGTCATAATTATTCTCTCTAGGCCAATTCAATTAAGCTTATGAGAAATTATTGACATAGCACTCTTAAGCAGTAGCATTTGTGCAGTTCTACATAATTATCCCTTTTCCTAAGTTCAGTGGTTAGAGTGCTGTACCCCCTGGACCCCCTCTTTTCCACTTAGACTGCACTCACACCTTTTCCATTAAGGGACAAGATTTGCCCACTTAAATAATTTTTTGCATTTCATTTTTTACCTTTGTAATAACTTAAAAAAAAAAAATAATGCTTTAAATAAAACAATGTTCATTAAATTGGCAATGTTAAAAAACATTAAAATCGCCAGTAGGTGGCGGTAACTCACTATCTTTATGAGTGAGTCTTTGAGTCACTCAGTCATTGAATCTCACGATTCGTTCAAAGCCACATATTTCGTTATAGAGCAAGCCTGATAATGCTGTTTTAAATGTAGTACATGATTTAATGTTACCCTTTTTTCTTTTCTTTTTACTGTTGTATAAAATCAATGTCACATTTGAAATTGTGTGGATATTCGGGAAACATTGCATTCTTGCTCGTATGAACACTGCTGGATATCAGCCTGCATTTTGATCGCAGATTTAGTCGCACAAACAGCGCAAGCGGCTCGTGACAGAACACAGACCAACTGAATGACACTTTAATTTAAGTAGAAAATCTTAAAGATCGCTGAACTCCAGCTTGTCTGTGTTTTCAGATCATCCGCGCTTCTTCAGCAGTGTAGAGAGAGAGAGAGCGCGCATGGTTGCCAGATACTATTGAAAAGACCGGGTAGAAAATATGTTCTTTTAACAGAAAAGCTCTTATTTGGGGTTTCAATTTTGTCATTTGTGGCCACAGCGGATTAAACTAGGCTAGGTACTATCTTTGTTCTGTACCTCACTTGCCTAGTAACCATAGTAACGGGTGCGCACGCGATCGCTTTTTCTGCTATGACGTGGAGCGCGAGGTGCACTCAACCAAAGAGTATACGTTCTTTGACTCAATGCTGCGTGCATATATTTTGAATAACCTACATTAGTAACAGTTAATTTTGTTACAGTATGAACTTAATCCTAGCAAAGGCAAAAAAAAAATATATAAGACCTTTGTAACGAAATCCAAGACTTTGTATACTAAATTCAAGGCTTTTAAGGCCTTAATTTGAGATGATCAAATTCAAGACTTTTTCAAGGCTTTTAAGACCCGCGGGTACCCTGAGAAGAATCTGCCAGAAATTACAATCTTTTGAAGTTAAAACACAAAATGCCAAAGCCATTGAAAACAGAGTTTGCGAGTCCGTCATGCATTGATTTCGACACACGGCAGGGCTCCAGACTAACTTTTTGCCTTGGTTGCACTGGTGCGCCTAATTTATTTATTTAGGTGCACCAGCACAAAATGTAGGTGCACCCAAATTTTTCCTCGGCCGTCGCCTTTAACGCCACAATTTCCTTTTTATCACGCTCCATATACATTCATATATATTATGTAAATTATTCTATAATTTATACATATATTAAACAAAATTTTAACAATTAAACAAAGATATACATTAGGCCTATAAGTGCTTTAATTTCAGGAAGGTCTACTAACATTACTATTCAGGTATGGTCTAAAAATAAATCTAAGTAATCAGTGCTGCCCCTTTAAGACAGAGTGCAGCTCTAGTAGGCTACTGATCCACCAAATTTTATCCCAACTATTTCCATAACTACGTCCATTTAAGACATAAACTGGGGTTTTAGTGAATCTCCAAGCCGGTAATTTTGACATACTTTCGTGTACATTTGATCGTTTAGACACGCACATGAAACCCAAAGTATAATTTGCTTGTCTCGGTCTGTTTCGGAGCGCGCGCCGCCTTGTGAACAGCATCTCTTGCGCAGCTTTTAGCTCTTTTTTATTATTAGACGCGTCCCGCAATTTAGCAACAGTAGCTAGACTGCATTTTACAGCAATCATCGATCGTGCTGATTCTGTAGTTAAGTTTGAGTTTTAGGGGAAAATGACAAGGGAAGGGAAGGAAGTTGCGCTAGACAGAATGTGGCTATAGTTTTTTAATGGTTTTACCTTTTTTATAATCGTTGGAAGCCGAATATAATATCAGACTATTATCACAGACCTAAAATGTAACCAGTTCTGTCATCCGCCGTCACTCGTTAAGCAGGCCTGTCGTCTTGTGCGCGCTGTGGCCCCGCGTCAGAAACTCTGTCTCTCTCGGTACCCATCCCTACTGGAGAGTGTTTTGGGGAAACCCTCTATGGGTCTATTTCTTTTCATTGTTCGTCGTCTGTTTTCTTGCGTTTATTTTGCTGATGCTGATTGCCGTAACTGATTCTCTGGTGCTCGGGTCGCAGTTTCAATCATCACACAGCACGGAGCAGTGTAGGCCTACCACAGCCAATCAGAGGCAAATACCCTCCCCATCTCTGTCTCTGATTGGTTTAGACCACGATATGATCCAACCATGAGTGTGAGTTCTGTCAAAGGAGAACAAACGCTTCATTCGTGGAGAGGCAGCGGATTCAGGACGTTAGGTGCACCGGTGCGACCTAGGAAAAACTTTAGTCGCACCCTTACAAATTTTGGTCGCAAATGCGACCATATTGGTCGTACTCTAGAGCCCTGCACGGTCACGTGTTTCACGGAGCGCTCATTAGTTCCAAACAAACCAGCGCTGTCAACACATCTGAATGGCTTTAAGCAGGATACAGGTATTTGCAGACATTTTTGGTTTAAACATTGCATCAAAGTGTGCATTGATTATTACGTCGAAGACATTTACAGTATCATTTTATTCTGGAGAGATGGAGAGGCAACATTAATGTTAATGTTTTTCTTGCATTAGGGGTATTCCTTAGGGGAGAGCAGGGGCGAAAGTACCATTTTTCAGAAAAACATAATTTTAAAAGATGATGGTTTAGACAGAGGTATATTTTTGCTGTGGTCAGTCACTCACAAGTGTGGTCTATCAATACCAGGTCAGGTATTAAATGTAGAACAACTTCAGTATAATTTCACTTTGAACTTAAGACTGCCCATGTTACTTTTTCAACCCCGTCAGTTGGGACCAAAGTAACACACAGTTGGGTCAAAAGTAACACAACAATACAAGCTAGATTTTTTGTGTTATTCTTGTTTTTTTATAGCCTAAATATACCCGAGTATGACCTTGTGAAACATATTTTGGCCTTTATCTTTGCAAAAAATTGTTAATTTACATTTTTTAATTTTTAATTTCAGTTTCATCAAATGTTTAAAAGTAACCCAAAAGCTGCCACCCTTCATCTTCATGCCATGCAGGCTAGAATTGCGAAACATTATTGGATAATTCTTATAATTTACATTTCTCTGGGCAAGAATTTGCGGAGAATACATGGCATAATGAGCAGGCTGCGATGTCAAGATTGCAATGCTGGAGTGTGTGTGTGTGTGTGTGTGTGTGTGTGTGTGCGTGCGTGCGTGCGTGCGTGAGAGAGAGGCACCTCTCATTGTACCGAACCGTGATGTATGAACCGAACCGTGATTTCTGTGTACCGTTCCACCCCTAGTATTGTCGTCATACTATGAATTACGTTAAGCTAGGGTGACCAACAGTCCTGTTTTGCCAGGACATGTCCTGTTTTCACTTCCTGTCCTGGCTGTTTTTTTATAAAGTGATGAAAACTGGTTTTCAAAAAACTGCTGGGAAAGATCAGCAAAATATAGATGGGCAAACAAGGAGGATGAGGAAGAAAAACAGGATAAAGAGGAAGAAAACTAAAGATCTAATATATATAATAAAACATGTTGAGTGTAATATAACAATTTTCTATCTATACAGAGGAGGCATAGCCTACTTTAAATGTATTGAAATTAATAAGGCATCTTTGAGTAAACTTCGAGTATCATTCGAGTATCTGTTTGCTGGGCCGAGTGTCCTGGTTTTTGGTTTCCTTCGGATGAGATGTTAAACCGAGGTCCTGACTCTCTGTGGTCATAAAAAATCCCAGGATGTCTTTCGAAAGAGTAGGGGCGTAACCCCGGCATCCTGGCCAAATTTGCCCCATGGCCTCTGTCCATCATGGCCTCCTAATCATCCCCATATACTGATTGGCTCCATCACGGTCTCCTCTCCACCAGTAAGCTGGTGTGTGGTGGGCGTTCTGGCGCAATATGGCTGCCGTCGCATCATCCAAGTGGATGCTGCACATTGGTGGTGGTTGAGGAGATTCCCCCCTTCTATGTAAAGCGCTTTGAGTGTCCAGAAAAGCGCTATATATATGTAATGAATTATTATTATTATATTATTATTATGGTCATTGGTCACCCTACGTTAAGCAACCCAGTCTCATATAAAAATGTACCCTGACTACGTTGGTCCAAAGTGCAAAACGTAGAGGGGTTACAATAATGGCCCTTGAATTGTATGACTGTTACATTTTTTTTGCCTATTCTTTTCGTACAGGTCACGTGACTTTCAAGATTCCGGCCGTGAGAACAAAAAACATGGCGGACATTTCTCTCATTTTTAGTGAGAAAAATCTATATTTTGAGTTAGTTTCTGCATAAAAATAAGATTTGATTACATTTCTAGCGAGAAATATATATTTTATTTTCATAATATTCACTCAGTGAATGTACATAATCACTCGCTTGCTCGTTGTTGCGAAGATTTTTCAGATCTCGACAGAAAACGTGAAACTTAAACGTTTTGGTTGCTATATGGACTAGGGCTGCAACGAATTGATACAATTCGATTATTAAAAGAGTTGGCAACGAATTTGATTACCGATGCGTTTTGTCGTGGGATTATAACGCCAGTCAATATCGCAGAGATGTTTGAGTATAAATTAAAAACAGCTAAGTTACGTTCGAGTGCGGAGGGGAACAGATGAAACAGCGGTGAGTTTAACAACGCACATGGTGTGCAACCGCATTCATCGGTGAGTTTAACAACACCCAACTGCAGTTAAAACGCCATTCATCGTGAGTTTAACAACACCCAACTGCAGTTAAAAAGTCATTCATCGGTGAGTTTAACAACACCCAACTGCAGTTAAAACGCCATTCAACGGTGAGTTTAACAACGCTCCAAGTAAGCAGTTTAAGCGTTTTCTTGTCATACTGGTATAACGTATTTTTATCGGAGGTTTGTTGGTGTTAATAAATATTAATATATAATATGCTACGATTGTGTTCAATTAATAAAAGTTTATTTTTTTTATTTTTTTATTTTTATTTATTAAATCCTCAATAACGCTGACGTCACTGAATGGGGCTATCCCAACTCCCAAGGTCCATTGCGATTTTCCACTCGGTAAGTAGAAGCTAATAAATAGAGATTTTTTACACATTTAAGTTACACATCAAAAACTGTTGAATCAGGACAAGAAGTTGTGTTGTGTATAGAATCTTTAGATGTGTACGGTAGCAATTTCGTATGACCGTAAATGATAGAAGACGTTATAAAAATATAGCTTGCCAAATGTTAGTGCCAATGCTATTGCTAGCAAAGTTAGCTAATTGAATTCAAGTTCATTTTTTTGTCACATATAATCATGTAAGGTACAATCATAGGGTAACTTAATGCAGTATTTTCAGTATTACATTAGCCCACAACTATTATCCAACATTATAAATGTTCAGATGAAGAGCGGTGATGTGTATATAATATATATATATATATATATATATATA
The DNA here is from genome assembly GCA_036326025.1 of Chrosomus eos. Lineage (NCBI taxonomy): Eukaryota > Metazoa > Chordata > Actinopteri > Cypriniformes > Leuciscidae > Chrosomus > Chrosomus eos. The sequence continues at coordinate 210,862 of JAZAVI010000058.1, forward strand.
TATATATATATATATATATATATATATATATATGTGTATGTGTGTGTGTGTGTGTGTGTGTATAAACAATATTAACTTCTTGTTTATTGATCTGTATACAATGAATATCACACACAATCTAGCCCATTCTGGAAACACAGATGAAGAGAAAATGGTATAAACTGTTCAATTATTTTTTTTTTTTTTTTTTTTAGGTCCCTCAAATTTGGCAACTTCAAAATTTATTTTTATTCTATCTATTCGTTGTGAGTCTTTTCTGTCCATCACAATGTCCAAGAGTGATTCAGAAATCCAAGAACATCTCATGATCTTGGATAACCTGGTTGATGACCAAGAACTGAAGGATGAGAACTGGACGTTACTGGAAATATTGTCTATGCAAGGCCAAAATCAAGCAGGAATCAGTCAAATAAGGGTCAGTATTGTTTTTCATTCATGTTATTTTGAAAATCTACATTGTTTAGGCACTTATGAGTGTTCAAATCAAGGAATACATGTAAAGCTTGATATGTCAGGGAAACAATCAAACCAGAACCAATCATTTGATTTTTTTACATAAAAAGTAGATTATGTAAAATGATCATAATTCAAATGTACCGTATTATCCTTTTCAGTCCGGCTTGTACCTGTGGTGATGCCTGACAAAATCTGTGGTTGTTCACCAGAGTCATTGAGGGTCATTGCAGGAAAGATTGCTGCTGTAGTCACAATAAATGGTAAGAATGCGAAGAACTTTATTTTGTCCTGTTTGAGAAGCATCTTAAATATAAATATCTATCCATACGCGAGCGACTCCCTACAAGTTTGACATAGATATAAAAAAATATATATATATACGAAGTACACGAGGTAATGTATAAATTGTACAAAGAACCCAAACCTGGTTTATATTACAGTGGATGTGTTTTTGATATTTCCAGGACGGCATGATCTAAGCATGCCCGAGTTAATTTGCGAGGCATACCAAGCCACTTGGACTGCTGGAGTCGCTGACCTAAACAGACTACTGACTACTGGCCTGCAACCCTTCACACAGTTTATGCCACAGATGTCTTCTTTTCATTTGAAGAAATTAAGATGGCGGCACCATGCTGAGAATGCTGAATCGGCGAACTGTCCGCTTTGGTCGTGTGAGTATTGAATTTATCTATCCTGCAGTATTGTTGATATTTCTTGTGGTTTGATCAGCTGTTTGATGCTAATGTATTTGTTGTACATTATTAGCTGTTGGTTTCCTTATTTTTAATAGACTGGCAAGATCTCAGCACACAGTTTTCTGAAACGTTTTTTTGAGTGGGAGGTTGTGCGATTTGAGGTGGACAAGCAAGGAAGAACCCTTCAACTGTCCTGCATGCACCCCAGACTGTCCTGCATGCACCCCAGATATGCCTGCAGTTTCAGTTGATGGAAACGGCAAAGCATCACAGTTTCAAGAATGCTGCTAGGTACTCCAAACTGTGTATCACAGTGTTTGTATTAATAAGAAAACAGCTCTTTAATGTGAACTAAGAAATCTCAGATTATAAGTTATAAGATTGTTGTCCATCACCAATTGTTGTTTTTTGTATTTTTAGATCTGAGGAACAGGCCATCTTTGAAGGCGTCTTCATAGCCAAGGACGAAGACGTGAAAAGATTTGTAGACAAACATTCACAACACAACCAAACATGTACAATTCTAGATGATAATTAGACTACAGCACTATAATAACCTCTTTCTGAAGAGTTTGTTTAGGACAGTCTTTTTTCCATCAACCATTTTCCATATTGTAGGTCAGTGGAAGAGGTGTTTGTGGAGGAGAGTGGGCAGCAGCCAGAGAGAGACCTCACAAAGATCTGCCAGCAAGGTGGACGAGGAGGGATTGGAGCTTGCGGTGGGTCGGCACGGAGTCCTGCTCTGTGCCTTAAATATGTATAAGGGGGACATTGTGTCATATCCCCTGTACCTGCAAGAAAAGCTGGCCAGTAGGCAAATCACCTGCAAATATTGACCCTACCTCCAAAGAGTTGCAAAAAGCTGTCCGGAGCTCCAGCACCTTCTGAACATGAAGCCGTTCCTTTCTGTATTTCATGCCAAAGCCCATGGTTTTAAATGCGAGGTAAGGAAATGTTGGTATGTGATAGAATCACATTATCTAAACTGAACATCTGCAAACAGCTGTTTTTTTTTTTTATTATTCTTAACCAGGTGAAATGGAGTGGGGCAATTCAGGATGGAGCTGGTTTAACACTAGGGGAGGAGGTGGAACAGTGCAGTGCCTTCCTCTCTAGGATTGCAGAAACCACAAAGCATACTGTATATCAAAAGCAGGTAAGATGACCACATACTGCACTAGATACATCCTTGCATAATAAGTAGGAGGAATATGGTAACATATTTTCTGTGTTTGCAGGACGCACAGACATGGAATCGGCAAAAGTTCAACAATTTGGCTATCTCACTGACCCGCTGATATCAAAAGGTAATGACATCAGTAGAATACATTTTAGATGTTCAGTATTGCATGTTAGCAGTGTATGAAGCTGTACATTGAACATTTGGTTCTTGTTTCTTACTACTTTTTGCTATTGTAGACCACAAAAGCTATCCATGTCATGCACACATAAATTAATCTTTCAGCATCTGAAACACTTGTGTGTCATAATTTAATATTTCTAAGATGGAGAATCCTGTTGTACATGTGCTGGAAATGTGACTTTCCTCATCCCACTAATGACAACTTAATCCCTCAGTTTATCAAGAACTTCAGTCAATTTTGAGATGCATGGCTTTCAATGTACAGGAACTGTACATTGTTTAAGTAGAGCTGCCAGACAATTGTAGTTTAGTAAAAAGTACAATATTTTCCTGTGAGATGCAATGTTGTATAAAAATGTGTGAAATGAAAATACACTAGGTCCAAGTACCTCAATTTTGTAATTAAGTAAATTGAGTAAATGTTTAACAAACATAAATACATTTAAATGAACTCTCTAAATTTAACCCAACAGTGATTTTTTTTTTTTCTGTGTTCTAATGACATTTTTTGCACTTATGATATTTTACAGTGGCAAAACCTGGGATGACACATGAGAGCCTGCCAGTGAATTCATGTTATGCCTAATTCCCCACATCCCAACCAGCTTTCAGCATGACAGCCTAGTCACCTGGACTCATCAAGCACCCTTCATTTCTTTTTCTTTTCTTTTTCATTTTTATTTTATTGCTTTTGTTCATTAAAGGTTTTTTTTGCACAATACCCAGTCTCTTTTTGTGTTTATTTTCTTAATGGGTTTAAAAAAAAAAAAAAACTTTTGCATTTTCATGAACTGCACAACAGCCAGGAAGTACAAGTACAATGGAGATATAATAAGGGAGAAAATTAGTAGTTTGTCATAATGACATTCCCAAAGGCATTCTTTTTACATATTTTTGTTTTAGTATAGGTAAGTCTACTTGAAACTATTTGTTTGGTATGACAGCCATGAATAAATACCACAGAATACTCCTTAAGATATTAAAATGTCACACAAATGTTGTAGTCCTGTTTGAAATGTTCAATTACAATATTAGATAGTAAGTCCCTTAACATAAATCCATAATGATGAGGAATATTTTTTTTCACCAACATAATATTCAATGTGCTTTCTGTGTAATCTAGTACATGTTTCATAGTCAACTGATGTGATTTTGTGGTACTCAAAACATTTCACCACTCAATTGTGTAGATTCATCAGCTGTGACCTGATTAACAGTATAATGTTACAGTTTTTCTGAATTGCTATAACACATTTTTTGAAACCAGTCACTCACATTCTCAAAACCTTAAACAAAACCAAATTTTCAACCACATTCAGAGAATATCTGATTCTTCTGCAAAATCAAACAATTGCCTCAAAACCATTTGATCTGTGCTCAAAATCAAACAATGCTTTCAGATCTTACACACAGCGAGTCAATATTATAAACACTACAGATCATCCGTTAGACACTACATCAAAAAATGAAGAACATAATCCAAAACATGCAGTTACCGAAAAAAGTATATCGTAACTAAGTAAACAAATTTTGCAATTACGTAAAAAAGTATAGTAATGACAACTTACAGTAGTAAGGTGAATTTTACAACATTTGTAAAATATTACTGTATTTTTGTATTCCGAGTTCAGAGTCTTGCAATATAATCAAAAGCTAGCACAAGCATGATGTAAATATAGAAAAGTTGGGAAATAAAAATACATTTCAGATATAAATGTGACTCAATAAAGTTTGCTGTCCATGATGAAGAGAGTACTGTGTAGGTTTTACTGCCCTTCCTCTCCCATGGGGTCCCATCACCCCTGGAAGAGCAAAACATAATGCACATTCTGCAAATGTAAAGTCTGATAAGCGTATCAAAGTGAAAATTGGTTCGGCAATCATTTATGCTATGTTTAATACATAATGTTGGACAGAGATGTCTGGCATACATGCAAAGGTGTTATAAAAGCATTTTCAAAATTGCTCACAGTAAAATACCAAATTTCAGTCTAGCTCTCAAATATGTCAAAGAGGTTTGTATATTGAACATATTCAGATGTCCCTTTGTTCATTAAAGATTGTATTTATTTAATTACATTACTAAACGTTTTAAACAACATTACCCATAGGCCTCTATCATTGTGTCAAACGGGCGGGCGCTGTAAATTGTAGTTCTTTGAAGTGTGTAGTTACACTATAGGGTTAGGGTTAGGATCTCAGTAAACGTGTAATTTCTTTTAATATTGCAATACCTCATGGTTAACTGATAGTATTACTGACGTCATAACGACAGCAAAACATAGTTTGCGATATGGAGCGCTTTTTATTCAGACCTAAACGTTAGTCCAACCACAGCTTGTCCTGCCAGCGCCATGGAAACTTCAAAGCACGTCACACTTGTCCATATATGGTATTTACAGGCTCTTGTATGCAGAATTTACAGGATGTATGCAAATTATTTTGTTGTTACATTGAAAGAAATACAACAACGCTTAATTTCCATGATTATGTATGTATAAGTTCTGCAATAAAAAAAAAAACACTCAAAACAACAGGCCCTTCCGAGTTTAAACTGAAGATAGGCTATGTAACCCTACAGGGATCTTACAAAAAGAAAATTACTCTTGATAGTTATTCTAGCATGCATTATTTGTTTTAAACAGATTTAAGTTCAAATCAAATTAAATGTGTCTGTAACATTGCGCGTACACTTTGTACCAATTTCCCAAAATGTATTGATATGCCAAACTATTTAAAGACTTTAATTTTTCTTTTCTTTTAAAACAAACAAACAAACAAACAAACAAACAAACAAACACAGGAGATGCACGGCTGCCACCAGAAAATACATTATTTTCTTCCCTTTGAAGAACACATTGCCCCCCAAAATAAGCACTATATATATTTACATGATTATTCTTACATTATTTTGCTGTGAATAAATGCAAGGCAATTATAAATAGGTAATTATAAATGTTAAAGGACTTACTATCTAATATTGTAATTGAACATTTCAAACAGGACTACAACATTTGTGTGACATTTTAATATCTTAAGGAGTATTCTGTGGTATTTATTCATGGCTGTCATACCAAACAAACAGTTTCAAGTAGACTTACCTATACTAAAACAAAAATATGTAAAAAGAATGCCTTTGGGAATGTCATTATGACAAACTACTAATTTTCTCCCTTATTATATCTCCATTGTACTTGTACTTCCTGGCTGTTGTGCAGTTCATGAAAATGCAAAAGTTTTTTTTTTTTTTTAAACCCATTAAGAAAATAAACACAAAAAGAGACTGGGTATTGTGCAAAAAAAACCTTTAATGAACAAAAGCAATAAAATAAAAATGAAAAAGAAAAGAAAAAGAAATGAAGGGTGCTTGATGAGTCCAGGTGACTAGGCTGTCATGCTGAAAGCTGGTTGGGATGTGGGGAATTAGGCATAACATGAATTCACTGGCAGGCTCTCATGTGTCATCCCAGGTTTTGCCACTGTAAAATATCATAAGTGCAAAAAATGTCATTAGAACACAGAAAAAAAAAAAATCACTGTTGGGTTAAATTTAGAGAGTTCATTTAAATGTATTTATGTTTGTTAAACATTTACTCAATTTACTTAATTACAAAATTGAGGTACTTGGACCTAGTGTATTTTCATTTCACACATTTTTATACAACATTGCATCTCACAGGAAAATATTGTACTTTTTACTAAACTACAATTGTCTGGCAGCTCTACTTAAACAATGTACAGTTCCTGTACATTGAAAGCCATGCATCTCAAAATTGACTGAAGTTCTTGATAAACTGAGGGATTAAGTTGTCATTAGTGGGATGAGGAAAGTCACATTTCCAGCACATGTACAACAGGATTCTCCATCTTAGAAATATTAAATTATGACACACAAGTGTTTCAGATGCTGAAAGATTAATTTATGTGTGCATGACATGGATAGCTTTTGTGGTCTACAATAGCAAAAAGTAGTAAGAAACAAGAACCAAATGTTCAATGTACAGCTTCATACACTGCTAACATGCAATACTGAACATCTAAAATGTATTCTACTGATGTCATTACCTTTTGATATCAGCGGGTCAGTGAGATAGCCAAATTGTTGAACTTTTGCCGATTCCATGTCTGTGCGTCCTGCAAACACAGAAAATATGTTACCATATTCCTCCTACTTATTATGCAAGGATGTATCTAGTGCAGTATGTGGTCATCTTACCTGCTTTTGATATACAGTATGCTTTGTGGTTTCTGCAATCCTAGAGAGGAAGGCACTGCACTGTTCCACCTCCTCCCCTAGTGTTAAACCAGCTCCATCCTGAATTGCCCCACTCCATTTCACCTGGTTAAGAATAATAAAAAAAAAAAACAGCTGTTTGCAGATGTTCAGTTTAGATAATGTGATTCTATCACATACCAACATTTCCTTACCTCGCATTTAAAACCATGGGCTTTGGCATGAAATACAGAAAGGAACGGCTTCATGTTCAGAAGGTGCTGGAGCTCCGGACAGCTTTTTGCAACTCTTTGGAGGTAGGGTCAATATTTGCAGGTGATTTGCCTACTGGCCAGCTTTTCTTGCAGGTACAGGGGATATGACACAATGTCCCCCTTATACATATTTAAGGCACAGAGCAGGACTCCGTGCCGACCCACCGCAAGCTCCAATCCCTCCTCGTCCACCTTGCTGGCAGATCTTTGTGAGGTCTCTCTCTGGCTGCTGACCACTCCCCTCCACAAACACCTCTTCCACTGACCTACAATATGGAAAATGGTTGATGGAAAAAAGACTGTCCTAAACAAACTCTTCAGAAAGAGGTTATTATAGTGCTGTAGTCTAATTATCATCTAGAATTGTACATGTTTGGTTGTGTTGTGAATGTTTGTCTACAAATCTTTTCACGTCTTCGTCCTTGGCTATGAAGACACCTTCAAAGATGGCCTGTTCCTCAGATCTAAAAATACAAAAAACAACAATTGGTGATGGACAACAATCTTATAACTTATAATCTGAGATTTCTTAGTTCACATTAAAGAGCTGTTTTCTTATTAATACAAACACTGTGATACACAGTTTGGAGTACCTAGCAGCATTCTTGAAACTGTGATGCTTTGCCGTTTCCATCAACTGAAACTGCAGGCATATCTGGGGTGCATGCAGGACAGTCTGGGGTGCATGCAGGACAGTTGAAGGGTTCTTCCTTGCTTGTCCACCTCAAATCGCACAACCTCCCACTCAAAAAAACGTTTCAGAAAACTGTGTGCTGAGATCTTGCCAGTCTATTAAAAATAAGGAAACCAACAGCTAATAATGTACAACAAATACATTAGCATCAAACAGCTGATCAAACCACAAGAAATATCAACAATACTGCAGGATAGATAAATTCAATACTCACACGACCAAAGCGGACAGTTCGCCGATTCAGCATTCTCAGCATGGTGCCGCCATCTTAATTTCTTCAAATGAAAAGAAGACATCTGTGGCATAAACTGTGTGAAGGGTTGCAGGCCAGTAGTCAGTAGTCTGTTTAGGCCAGCGACTCCAGCAGTCCAAGTGGCTTGGTATGCCTCGCAAATTAACTCGGGCATGCTTAGATCATGTCGTCCTGGAAATATCAAAAACACATCCACTGTAATATAAACCAGGTTTGGGTTCTTTGTACAATTTATACATTACCTTGTGTACTTCGTATATATATATATTTTTTTATATCTATGTCAAACTTGTAGGGAGTCGCTCGCGTATGGATAGATATTTATATTTAAGATGCTTCTCAAACAGGACAAAATAAAGTTCTTCACATTCTTACCATTTATTGTGACTACAGCAGCAATCTTTCCTGCAATGACCCTCAATGACTCTGGTGAACAACCACAGATTTTGTCAGGCATCACCACAGGTACAAGCCGGACTGAAAAGGATAATACGGTACATTTGAATTATGATCATTTTACATAATCTACTTTTTATGTAAAAAAATCAAATGATTGGTTCTGGTTTGATTGTTTCCCTGACATATCAAGCTATACATGTATTCCTTGATTTGAACACTCATAAGTGCCTAAACAATGTAGATTTTCAAAATATCATGAATGAAAAACAATACTGACCCTTATTTGACTGATTCCTGCTTGATTTTGGCCTTGCATAGACAATATTTCCAGTAACGTCCAGTTCTCATCCTTCAGTTCTTGGTCATCAACCAGGTTATCCAAGATCATGAGATGTTCTTGGATTTCTGAATCACTCTTGGACATTGTGATGGACAGAAAAGACTCACAACGAATAGATAGAATAAAAATAAATTTTGAAGTTGCCAAATTTGAGGGACCTAAAAAAAAAAAAAAAAAAAAAAAGAATTGAACAGTTTATACCATTTTCTCTTCATCTGTGTTTCCAGAATGGGCTAGATTGTGTGTGATATTCATTGTATACAGATCAATAAACAAGAAGTTAATATTGTTTATACACACACACACACACACACATATATATATATATATACATATATATATATTATATACACATCATTTTTTGTTATTATTAATTATATTAGACAAAAATTGTTAATAAAATGTTCCAAACAAAGCCACAGCAGAACTTCTAATATATATGAATCAGTCAATAAGTTATGACAGCATTACTTATTACATTAATTATATACATTAATTGTTTTATTTAATATTTAAAAACTATGATTAGCCACAATTTAGTAGTTATGAATTATTTTTTATTGTTTATGACAGATTTATTTGGGTGTTTATATAATTTTATATAAATAAATAAAAATTAGGCTGTAAATAAAACAACAAACCAATCTGGCAACACCGCTCTTCATCTGAACATTTATAATGTTGGATAATAGTTGTGGGCTAATGTAATACTGAAAATACTGCATTAAGTTACCCTATGATTGTACCTTACATGATTATATGTGACAAAAAAATGAACTTGAATTCAATTAGCTAACTTTGCTAGCAATAGCATTGGCACTAACATTTGGCAAGCTATATTTTTATAACGTCTTCTATCATTTACGGTCATACGAAATTGCTACCGTACACATCTAAAGATTCTATACACAACACAACTTCTTGTCCTGATTCAACAGTTTTTGATGTGTAACTTAAATGTGTAAAAAATCTCTATTTATTAGCTTCTACTTACCGAGTGGAAAATCGCAATGGACCTTGGGAGTTGGGATAGCCCCATTCAGTGACGTCAGCGTTATTGAGGATTTAATAAATAAAAATAAAAAAATAAAAAAAATAAACTTTTATTAATTGAACACAATCGTAGCATATTATATATTAATATTTATTAACACCAACAAACCTCCGATAAAAATACGTTATACCAGTATGACAAGAAAACGCTTAAACTGCTTACTTGGAGCGTTGTTAAACTCACCGTTGAATGGCGTTTTAACTGCAGTTGGGTGTTGTTAAACTCACCGATGAATGACTTTTTAACTGCAGTTGGGTGTTGTTAAACTCACGATGAATGGCGTTTTAACTGCAGTTGGGTCTAGTCCATATAGCAACCAAAACGTTTAAGTTTCACGTTATTCTGTCGAGATCTGAAAAATCTTCGCAACAACGAGCAAGCGAGTGATTATGTACATTCACTGAGTGAATATTATGAAAATAAAATATATATTTCTCGCTAGAAATGTAATCAAATCTTATTTTTATGCAGAAACTAACTCAAAATATAGATTTTTCTCACTAAAAATGAGAGAAATGTCCGCCATGTTTTTTGTTCTCACGGCCGGAATCTTGAAAGTCACGTGACCTGTACGAAAAGAATAGGCAAAAAAAATGTAACAGTCATACAATTCAAGGGCCATTATTGTAACCCCTCTACGTTTTGCACTTTGGACCAACGTAGTCAGGGTACATTTTTATATGAGACTGGGTTGTAACCCACCCTCAGCCCCCGACGTAAGCATGACGTGGTAAAAGAACGGTTCTAGTCCAGCAAAGAGTTGGTGCCGCTTTGGAACCAGTTTTCCTGGCCGAGAACCGGTTCTTTGGCTGTTCGAAACACAAAGAACTGGTTCGCGCGCAGGCACCGGCTCCGAACCAGCTCTCAAAATGCTTCGGTGGAAAAGGGGCTTGTGTGCACCAGTGGAGTTTTGCTGGCAACCAATGGGGAAAGTCTGTTACTGCGCCCAAACAAAATCTTACTGAAAGCTCATTTTTTTAAATATCAACCTCACATTTGGAACACAACTTATTTATATTTATGGCTTTGATTTTCTAGCCGTTTTTGAGTTTTGTTTAATAAAATACATATTTTATATAAAATAATGTTCATAAATAAATTCATAAACCTATATAACTTTTTAAAATGAGGCACAAGGGTTAAATAAATATTTACAAATATATTCTTGTGTTTTTATTCTGTCTCCCAATGTTGTCTGTCTAAAAATAGCCTTTAAATTATACTAGCTCAAGACCACACAAGAACTTGGAATCGACGCTTACCTACCTTTCAACCATCAACAGTGATAGCGTTCAGCACGGCTATACCTGGCTCTTCTTCATCCATTGCTCGTTTGCGTATCGCCACCTAGGGTTGCTCAATTATATTTAACAAAGTGGGACTCTCAAACCTAAAAGAAAAAGAGGGAAAAAAAATATATGACATATTTGCTTTGAATAAAATATAGCAAAACAAAAACACTGTAGTATTAGAAACCATGAATAATTTTAAATGAAACCTCACGAATCTTATTAATGACACAGTATTTCCTGGAAACCATAAAAACCTCCTCCCACTTAATGCCCTGAAAACGTGAATTCCAGAAACTGTTAGCTGGAGGAATTCTAGATGAACAACAAACCTGTCTGATGAAATTATTGTTGCATTTTTTATCAACAATACTTATACCCTCTAACCTCAAATTAAAGTCAATAGTTATATTCAAATCAACAGCATTACAGAGCGCAACAACTGAAGAAGACCAGAAGGTATTGCATCAAAAACCACTGCATAATCCTTTGCAGATATCGGCAGTGTGAATTTATCCAGAAATTCTCCATATGAAAGCAAGCGACCATCATGACGAAGCAACTGCGTCACTAATAGAATATTGTTTCTAAACCAATATTCCAAGAAAAGTGTTTTATTCTTATATTTAATATCTTTATTATTCCATATCAAACATCTATGGGGAGAGAAATTGTGTGTGTATGCCAGCATCCAGGATAACAGAGCCTGCCTGTGAAAGTTAGATAGCTTAATAGGAACTTTATTAATATCAAAGTTGCAACTGAGGAGAAACTTAATACCTCCAATTTGGTTAAAAATTTGATTTGGAATATAATACCACAATTTGTTATTAGATTTACAATTCTGAATCCATTTAATTTTAAAGACAGTATTAGAAACTTCAAAGTCAATGGCATTTAAACCACCTTGATGAAATAAATTGCCTAATATACCTCTATTTAAGTAATGTGGCCTATTCTTCCAAAAAAAAAATGGTACATTTTCGTATTAACTTGCCTAATAATTGAGTTTGGAGCATCTAAAACCATTGCTGTATAAGATAATCTAGACAACCCTTCAGCCTTTGATAGCAATATTCTACCGGTCAAAGATAAATCTCTCATTAACCACATATTAAATTTCTTTTGCACTTTATCAATTAATGGAGGATAATTTATGTCAATTCTTTCCTTTTGATTTTTACATATTTTGATCCCCAAATAAGAGACTTGGTTTTTAACTGGTATTCCACACAATTCCACCACACCACCAGGCATGTTTTGTTTGCTTTATTTAGATAGGGACAGGTACAAATAACATAGATACACTTTAACAGTGATCTGATGCATGTATCAATGTTTTTAGCCAAAGCTAATTTACAACATTTGTCCCTAGAAGGGCTTTTTAGTAAAATGCAATACATGCAATACAATATGTAAACAATGCGATAAGATAAGGGCTTTTTGATAAATGCAATACGAGGATAAAAATAGTAATACAAAAAAAAAAATAATGGAATATAATATAAAATAAAGTAAATAAAAAATAAATAAAAAATTCGAAAAAATATATATAAAAAATACAAAAGGAGCAGAGTCAACAAGGACTAAATATGTGAACAACACTGTTCCTGAATTAACCACAATTTGGTTTTTTTTTTTAAAGATATCTAGTGTCGGGATGCATTTCAGATGATCTGGCAGAGAATTCCACAATTTTGCCCCTTTCACTGAAACAGAAGCCTGAGCAAATGATGTTCTACAAAAAGGGATATTACAAGTGACTTTAAAAGCGGATCTGGTCGGTCTAGTGCTTTGCCGTCTTATTATTATTTTGCAAAGCGGTAGTGGAGCAACTTCATTTAAACATTTGAAAATCAGCTTAACCAGATGCAGAGAAATAAAGTTAGCAAAACTTAAAATCTTGTATTTTGTTTGAATTTGACAGTGATGGTACCTTATTCCACTGACTTATCCATCCTCGATCTGTCAGTGGATCTCCAGCTTCCTGACGGATCGACAGCAGCTCGTGAGACTGGGGAAACACACATCCAGGACTCTCACCACCAGCACTGGCGCCCCCCAAGGGTGCGTTCTCTCCCCACTGCTCTTCTCCCTGTACACTAACGACTGCACTTCTAAAGACCCCACTGTCAAGCTCCTGAAATTTGCAGATGACACCACTGTCATCGGTCTCATCCAAAACGGTGACGAGTCTGCTTACAGACTGGAGGTTGAACATCTGGCTGTCTGGTGCAATTATAACAACCTTGAGCTGAACACGCTCAAAACAGTGGAGATGACCGTGGACTTCAGGAGGAACAGCCCAGCACTCCCCCCACTCACCATCATGAACAGCACTGTGGAAGCAGTGGAGTCATTCAGGTTCCTGGGCACCATCATCTCTCAGGACCTGAAGTGGGACAATCACATTGACTCCATTGTGAAAAAGGCCCAGCAGAGACTGTACTTCCTTCGCCAGCTGAGGAAGTTCAACCTGCCACAGGAGCTGCTGATCCAATTCTACTCAGCCATCATTGAGTCTGTCCTATGCACTTCCATCACTGTCTGGTTTGGTTCAGCTACCAAATCAGACATCATGAGACTACAGCGGACAGTCCGAACTGCAGAGAGGATCATTGGTTCCCCCCTGCCAACCCTCCAGGACCTGTACTCTTCAAGAGTGAAGAAGAGAGCAGGTAAAATCATCACAGACTCCACTCACCCTGGACACCACCTGTTAGAACTGTTACCGTCAAGACGGAGACTCAGATCACTGGCCACAAGAACATCTCGGCACAGGAACAGTTTCTTCCCACAGGCCATTTCCCTTCTGAACAGTTAACACACCTCCCAAGGCATATGCCTGTAAGTGCAATACTCCCCCCAAGTGCAATACTTCCACTGTTTAGTGCAATATCTCCTAAACTCAGGTGATTTTATTTATATGTATTCATACTACTCAAATACTGTAAATATGTTCATAATCCGTAAATGTTTATTCTGACTAAACCCAACTGTGGCCTTATATTTTATTTTATTTTTTATTCTATATTTATAGTATTTTCATATTTTTTATAATTTTATTTTAAGATTTTGTATTACTGTTTCTTGTTGTATTTGTATCTGTATATGTGCACTGGAAGCTTCAGTACTAAAGAAAATTCCTTGTGTGTGCAAGCACACTTGGCAATAAAGCTCTTTCTGTTTCTGATTCTGATTCTGATTATTCTCTTCTTATCCAAAACTTTCAAGGCTCTATTGTAAAGACACTCTATAGTTTCGACTGATGATTGATGAGCTTGAGACCATGCGGTTATGCCGTAAGATATATGTGAAAGAATCATAGAATTAAAGAAGGTAAAAGCGCAATCAAGAGTAAGACAATTTCTAATCAGCATAAAGCAGCTCAAATTGGCCCTAATGGTTTTATAGATTTTCTTGATGTGACTTTTGAAATTCAGCTGATAATCTATATTTATTCCAAGATACTTTAGTTCAGGTACTTGTTCGATAAGTTCACCCTTAATTTTTATGTTCAAAAGTTGTGCTGGAGGTAGTTTTCGAATAGAAAAACAGATAGAGTTTGTTTTTTTAATATTTAAAGTTAAATGAGATGAGGTTAGCCAAAATGATATTCTTTCCAAGTTAGTATTAAGTTTGTCAGCCACAGAAACACAGGTATCAGCAGAAGCATACACAACTGCGTCATCTGCATACATCAGAAGACGTGTATCTGGACATACTACATCCGGCAAATCGTTAATATATAAACTAAAGAGTATGGGTCCCAAGACCGTGCCCTGAGGAATACCTGTTTTAATTTTAAGAAAAGTAGATCTTGCACCGTTAATCACAACACACTGTTCACGGCCCTTTAAATATGATTCAAACCAGGATAATGATTTTTTGGATAAATTAAACTTGCTTAATTTTGTGATTAATATATTGTGATTTACTGTGTCGAATGCCTTTTTTAAATCCAGGAACACAGCACCAGCTACATTTCCCTTGTCAAGAGATTGTTTAATATTTTCAGTTAATAGACAGATTGCGGACTCTGTGGAATGATTCTTCCGGAATCCAAATTGTAGAGGACTCAGATATTGATTTATCTCAAGATAGTGAATGAGTTGTTCTGAAACAATCTTTTCTAAAACTTTAGACAAAGCTGGAAGAAGACTAATAGGTCTATAATTACAAGACATTGTATCATCTCCTGATTTAAAAATCGGTGTTACCACCGGTGGCATTTTTCCACCCATCTGGAAATTGTCCGGATTTAATGGAAATATTAACAATATTTGTGAGTGGTTGGACCAAAATGCTGCTATATTTTTTAAGAAAAACTGTATCTAAATTAAAAATATCTTTCGAAGAGGAGGTGTTTAGGTCCTGTATAGCTTTCAAAACAGCTGTCTGATCGACCTTCTTAAGCTGGAATGAGTTAGCTTGATCTTCAGGCAAGTCTATTGTTGTTAAGCCTATATCATTGCAGCATGGAAAGCTTGATGCTAAGTTGTCAACGGATTGTATAAAAAAGGTATTAAATTCATTAGCAACTTGTGTGCTATCTGTAATAGTGTTTTCACCCTTTTTAAGTTCGTATTTTGTTTGGGTGAAGTTACCTTTTGGATTTAGTAGGCTATTTAATTTTTTCCACATTAATTTGCCGTTCCCTTTAA
Organism: Chrosomus eos; assembly: GCA_036326025.1. Taxonomy (NCBI): domain Eukaryota; kingdom Metazoa; phylum Chordata; class Actinopteri; order Cypriniformes; family Leuciscidae; genus Chrosomus; species Chrosomus eos. The sequence goes on from JAZAVI010000058.1 coordinate 226,560, forward strand.
CCTCTTTTAGGGCTTGAATATAGTAATTTGATTTAGACAATCTAAGTTCTTTTACAACTTGGTTATGCAAACCTTTAAATATTTTAAAATCAATATCCCTTCGGGTCTTAATAAAAGTTTTCAAGGCCAAGTCTCTTCTTTTCATCGTTTTTCGAATGTTCTCGTTCATCCATGGTAGCTGAAATTTTCTCTGGGATTTCTTTTGCTTTTTAGTGTATTTATTGACAATGCTCTCAATAGTGGACATAAATTTATCACAATAGTCATTTGTTTGATCGTATTGTTGAAGCTCATCCCAGTTAACCCTCTTTAACTCATTTTCAAATTCAATCTGCTTTTTACGAGGAATTTCAAATTTAAATAAGTTCTTATTTGGATTTAAAAATCTAGTCATTCTTTTCTTTGTCAGTTTTCTTGCAGTTAAAATCATATTATGATCAGATAGACCAGTGACTAAATTATATGTTTTTATGATTCTATCAGGTTTATTAACAAAAACTAAATCTATCAATGTTTGAGTCTTCTTGGTAATACGCGTTGGGGTTTCAATCATTTGAATAAGATCATGTTTAGATGCAAGAATTTTCAATTCTCTTACGAGAGTACTCTCGTGTTGCGTAAGCTAGCTTACGCTACGGGGAAAACCCCTTTTCTCGAGAATACTGAAGCCAAAAAATTATCCTTTAATTTTCACATATTTAAAACGCATGCTTGCATAGAGCAGACCTAGAATAAGCAGCTCATGCGCCTATTGGCTGCTCTGTGGCAAGATGCTGCAACCTATCGGTGGACTGATAGTGACGTCAGCACCAATAGGAGCGCGGGTTCCCAAGTGCGTCACGTCCCGCCAGAATAGGTGTGGCTTACCTTAATATAAGCCAGGTCCAGATAGGGTGTTCTTTGATTTTTCACCTCTTCAGCGAAGTGTTCACTCTACATCGCTGATTCTCCGGAGAAGCCTGCGCCGTCGAAGCAAGCACCTCAGCGGGACGAGCCCTCTGCACTGCAGTTGGAAGCCGCCTTCGCCGCTTCATCGCCGTACCTGCTGCGCTATCCGGCGCCCATATCCTTTTCTTATTCCTTCTCTAGTATTCTAAAAGAGCAATTAAGAGGCGTTGTTTCAAATGCCTCGAGTTTCCAAATGCGGCTCGTGTCGAGCCCCTCTCAGCGTCGGGGACCGCCACATCTTGTGCGCTTCCCGCCTGGGACGGAACCGCGCGTAGCTTCCTTTACGTTACAAGGAAGCTACCGCGCCCCCGCAGAAGCAGTCACTCTGCCCCTTGTGGGATCGCGCAGTGATAAGCGCCGTTCCCAAGGGCTGCCGGAGCCTGTAGCCACAGCGACGCGCTCGCCGGAAAGCCTCCCTCGAGCCTCGCTTTTTCACCTTCCCCGCCTCCCTTCACCGACGCGCAGCTGCCGCTCACGAGCCTCACTGCCGTCGCGTCTGAGGTTGAGGGACACGCATCAATGGACTGCTGTTCTAACCGCGCGTAGCTTCCTTTACGTTACAAGGAAGCTACCGCGCCCCCGCAGAAGCAGTCACTCTGCCCCTTGTGGGACCGCGCAGTGATAAGCGCCGTTCCCAAGGGCTGCCGGAGCCTGTAGCCACAGCGACGCGCTCGCCGGAAAGCCTCCCTCGAGCCTCGCTTTTTCACCTTCCCCGCCTCCCTTCACCGACGCGCAGCTGCCGCTCACGAGCCTCACTGCCGTCGCGTCTGAGGTTGAGGGACACGCATCAATGGACTGCTGTTCTAACCGCGGCTAGTTTCCTTTACGTTACAAGGGAGCTACCGTGGCTGCTCGCGCTACTCAAGCTTATGTTGTTTCCCCCGTGGCTCAGTGGCTAAACTCTAAGCTTTCGCGGCAGAGACCCGTGTTCGATCCCGTCACTCGCAGCAGAAAAAATTATGCAGCTCGCGACCAGCTTTCTTACGTACAGGAAGCGAGCGCGCGACCCGAGACGTCACCGTCGAAAGAAAGTGTGGTTTTTTTTTGTCCCGCCGAGGCCTGACAAACTCCCTCTTCTTCTCAAACATTTTCCAGCTCCTCCTAGTACGAGCGGCCGGTAATGTCTATACTGCAGTAGTGTGCCTGTTATACACGCACGCCTGTAAACAGTGATGACGCTCTCTCTCTCTCTTATCTGCTCGCGGCAACTAAAGCTTACGTTGTTTCCCCTGTGGCTCAGTGGCTAAACCCTAAGCTTTCGCGCCGGAGACCCGTGTTCGATCCCGGCTCCCGCAGCAGATAACATTTATGCAGATCCGGCTCACGCCGATGGTGTTTTAGTGTAGAAAGGTGCCCACATCTCAGTGTTCACCCCTACACGCAAGCACAACGCTCGTGTTATTCACAGAGCCCACTCCCTTAAAGCGGGAAACCGCTCGAGTGTTGAACGTAGGAAATGTGTCCGCGAGTTCGCGTCCACGCCTATTTTTCTGCCCGCTCTATCACTAAAGACTCATATCAAACTATGAGAGAGAAAGACGCGCGTGTCCCGCTGCGGCCGGACCACAGTCAAAGTTTATTTCCCTGTCAGTCCCCTTCAAAAAGGCTACTGCAGTGGCCCATTTAGCAGCCAACGAGCCGGTTCATTTACCCTCTCGCCTGTACACATACGCCGTTTTCACGGCGACCCAGAGAAATCTCAAAAGAGTATACTGTCTGGTTATCCGGCTCACGCCGTTGGTGTTTAAGTGTAGTGCAAGTGCCCACGCCCCAGTGTTCACCCCTACACACAAGCACATCAAATCTCGTGTCACTCACAGAGCACACTCTCATAAAGCGCAGAAAAGCCGCTCGAGTGTTGAATATACGAAATGTGTCCACAGGTCCGTGCCCACTATCTGCCCGCTCTGTTACACGTTCAATAAAACAGGTTATGAATGTAAGTCTCGTGCCCGCCGGAGAGCGTTCACGCTTACTAACACACACCTCCCCCCGGGCGCCGCCCGCGTGTTAAAACGAAACACAGGGCATTGATATGACACTCCCTATCCGTTATGATCGGGGCATCAAATACACTTGTAAGTCTCGTGCCCGCGCACACGCGCTCACGCTTACAGAAAGCTTTTCCGCCCAAAGCGCTGCTCGCGCGTCAAAAAGTGAGAATAAAATGCTCCCCATCCCTTATGATTGGGACTCCTCACATAAATCAGCCGGTCTCGGCTTTCAGTGAGCAGCCATTGCCCAGAACCTAGAGCGCGCGCGCCGCGCTTTCGGCTCCGGTTTAGTTTCACAAGCCCGCAAATGGCGGCGATCTGAACCCGGAGGCCATTCGCCCCCTAGCGGCTCACATAGCTGCGTGGGAAATTATCCCAGGGATTTCAGAATGGGTTCTCAGCACAATAAAGCAGGGCTATACACTTCAATTCATTCGCCCTCCCCCGCGCTTTCGAGCCCGGTCCGCGACGATAGTGAATGCGGAAGTAGCATACCTACTTCACGCAGAAATAGCAATACTGCTGTGCAAAGGGGCTATAGAAAAAGTACCGCCTTCTCTTAGCGAGTCAGGCTTTTACAGCCAATATTTTCTTGTACCCAAGAAGAACGGAGCTTTCAGGCCCATCCTAGATCTGAGACATTTGAACAAGGTGCTTGCAAAAGACCGTTCAAATGCTTACAACCAGGAAAATCCTCGCGCACGTTTGCCCGAGGGACTGGTTTATTTCTCTAGATCTGAAGGATGCCTATTTTCTGTTTCAGATATCACCCCGTCATAGGCAATTTTTGAGATTCGCCTTCGACGGTCAGGTATATCAATACACCGTCCTGCCGCTCGGCCTGTCTCTAGCACCCCATACATTTACGAAGTGCATGGACGCAGCGCTCGCCCCCCTGAGAACTCAGGGGCTGCGAATAATGAACTATCGGGACGACTGGCTGATATTGGCTGTGTTCGCCACCTAGCCGCGTTTTTCCAGAAGGGCAGCTTTCTCCCTTTGAAAACGTTTCAACGGATGCTGGGCTGTATGGCATCAGCTGCAGCGGTGCTCCAGCTGGGCCTATTGCGCATGCGCCCGCTCCATCGCTGGTTGAATGCTTGCGCGTCTCGCCGAGCCTGGGTTTCTGGCGGCCAGAAAATCAGAGTGACTCAGACCTGCATAGCGGCTCTGCAGCCCTGGTTAGTAGCCGACTGGTACCAGCAGGGGGTGTCGATGGGAACCATCTCTTATCGGAAAGTAGTTTCGACAGATGTGTCCAACTCGAGTTGGGGCGCGCTGTTCGAAGGCAGACCGGCCTTTGGCCAGTGGTCAGACCAAGAGAAGTGTTTTCACTCAAACTGTCTGGAGATGATAGCGGTCGAAAACGCGCTGAAGCGCTTCCTCCCGTTCATACAGGACCAACACGTTCTCGTTCGCTCGGACAACATGTCTGTGGTTTCCTATGTAAACCGTCAGGGTGGTGTCAGATCCAGGAACCCCTGCAATCTGACGGAACGCATCCTTGTTTGGTCCCAGATGCACCTGTGCTCGCTGAGGGCGGCGCATGTGCCTGGCCATTCGAATGACGGTCCAGACAAACTGTCCAGGGACAACGTTCCCCTGGGGGAATGGTCCCTGCACCCCCAAACAGTCCAGAAACTGTGGCGCCTATTCGGCAGAGCGGAAGTCGGCCTATTTGCGTCAAAGACAATGCTTATTGCCCGATGTTCTTTTTGAAGAACGAGGACACGCTGGCCCAGGTCTGGCCCAGCCTCCCACTGTATGCTTTCCCTCCGGTCTCTCTGTTACCACAGGTAATCAAGAGAGTCAGGGAAACGCGCCACTCGGTGCTCCTCATAGCTCCGCACTGAGAGAATCAGAATTGGTTTCCGGAACTAGCACGGCTGTCACATACAGCTACGTGGCCTATTCCGGTGAGGGCAGATCTCCTCTCTCAGGCTTGCGGCTCGATCTGGCATCCCCATCCAGAGCGCTGGTCTCTGCACGCATGATTGATCAACGGGTACTCGTTACCCTGCCAGAAAGAGTGATGAGCACGATCACGCAGCCTAGAGCTCCTTCCACGGGACGGCTCTACGCGTCTAAATGGTCGGTGTTCTCCAAGTGGTGCACCGACAGAGATCTGGACGCACGGTCGTGTGAGGTTGCGCAATTGCTCACTTTCCTACCAGAGCTGATGGATAAGGGGAGGTCCCCATCCACGCTCAAAGTTTATGTGGTGGCCGTGGCGGCGTTCGCAGAATCGACGCACGGTCAGTCACCGGGAAGACATGAGCTGGTCATCCGCTTCCTTAGGGGAGCTAGAAGGATGAATCCGCCGCGCCCCCCGTCGGTTCGTATGCGGCCGCTGCAGTGCTTCGGTTGGGTCTGCTGCGCATGCACCCCCTCCAGCGCTGGCTGAAAACACGAGTCCCGCGACGAGCTCTCTGTGAGAGCGTCATGTTTGGAATTTGGGCCTAATGATTCTAAAGTTACGCTCAAACCAAGACACGGTTATGTCCCCAAGTGCTCTCTACTCCGTTCAGAGCGCAAGTCATTTCCCTGTCGGCCCTTCCGGGAACCGACAGTGACAGCGATGTAAACTTCCTTTGCCCGGTCAGGGCTTTAAGAGTTTACGTTCAACAAACCGCTGCCTTCAGGCAGTCAGAACAGCTGTTCGTTTCGTTTGGTGGCCGCACTAAGGGGCTAGCTACCTCGAAACAGAGCATTTCCAGATGGATAGTTGATGCTATCGCCTTGGCTTACAAGTCTAAAGGCCTTTAATGCCCTTTAGGTGTTCGAGCCCATTCCACTAGAAGTATGGCCTCATCATGGGCTTGGACTAGTGGTGTTTCACTCCATGATATTTGTAGAGCGGCAGGCTGGGCCTCTCTGTCTACATTTATAAGGTTTTATAACCTGGAGGTCCCTGCTTTGCAGGCCAAAGTGTTATCTGTATGAGATTGTCATACACGCTGACTGTTATACTGTGTTAAGCACTCCCTTATACATATGAGGCGTCACCATATGGTCAATATGTGTTAGGGCTCACTTTGTGTCGGCCCACATATCTTCACTATTATGTGTTCCCCGGGCACTGGCCCTTGGACTTAATGTGAATGGTCTCAGCATACACGGCGCTTTAAACTGGGTTCCCGTAGCGTAAGCTAGCTTACGCAACACGAGAGTACTCTCGTAAGAGAACGACACTCGGTTACTAACGTAACCTCGGTTCTCTCTAGAAGAGGGAACGAGTGTTGCGTAACCCGGCCGTGTTAATGCTGCGTTCTTATTTCGCTTCAGTGTGAAAAACCAAAGAACACCCTATCTGGACCTGGCTTATATTAAGGTAAGCCACGCCTATTCTGGCGGGACGTGACGCACTTGGGCACCCGCGCTCCTATTGGTGCTGACGTCACTATCAGTCCACCGATAGGTTGCAGCATCTTGCCACAGAGCAGCCAATAGGTGCATGAGCTGCTTATTCTAGGTCTGCTCTATGCAAGCATGCGTTTTAAATATGTGAAAATTAAAGGATAATTTTTTGGCTTCAGTATTCTCGAGAAAAGGGGTTTTCCCCGTAGCGTAAGCTAGCTTACGCAACACTCGTTCCCTCTTCTAGAGAGTACCGAGGTTACGTTAGTAACCGAGTGTCGTTTTTTCCTGCATAATTTATCTATCCAATTTATATTAAAATCACCAAAAACAAGTACCTCGTTCTTGTGATTAAAATTTTTGAACATAACATCCAAATTATCACAAAGCTTTGTGGTGCATGCAGAGGGAGGATTATATACCACTAAAATATAAAGTTGCATACTTTGCGATAATATCACATTAATGCATAAACATTCAGTTGACATATCAACAGTTGGATACATTTGCTTTGCATTAAATATGTCCTTAATATATATCAGTACACCCCCACCCCTTCCCACAGATCGGTCCCTTCTATAGCATGTATACCCCGGAACATCAATTAAACAAGTTGGAATTTTATCATGCAACCAGGTTTCACTAATACATAGAAAATCGATGTTAGACTCAGACAACAGTATTCTGATCTCGTCTTGCTTGGGAAGTAAGCTTCTAATGTTTAAATGACCTCCTAAAATACCTTTAGGCTTTGTAGTGGGATCCCAGACCACTCTGGCATGATTAACAGTCTGAAAGAGTAAAGTTTGTCTCTGTTTAGTCAATGCTTGTTTTTGGAGTGATCTTACTTTGTCGGTGACGATTCTTCTTCGCCGGTCAGCACTGTTGGCTGAGCAGTTTGGGGCACTCGCGTAGGCCGGCTTGTTGTTGTCCATCATCCCGGTCCCAGTCAACCCTTCAACGGCACCAGTCAGCCTCTCCGCCTGCTTCCACGTCCCTCCGACGTCACGGCGCTGTGCGCTCAGATCCCCGCACCAGGCCCCGCTCTCGCCGGTGGATAAGGACCAAAGATCCGCGGGCAGTCCGGGCAGCGTGGAGTCGGTCGAACAAGCGTCATGAAACGCACGAAACTCCACACGCTGGAGGGGAAGAAGGTCCGCCGCGCCGTCAACAGGTGCACTTGCAGATGCACCTACAAGGCCTAGTATGGCAAGCCGTTTTAGCTTAAATTGTACCCAGCCTTACTCGTCGTAATTGCATTTTTACTAGTAACAATTCAATTAGAGAGCTCTAAAATTCAATTCTTACTAGTAACAATTACAATTAGAGAGCTCTCTAATTCAATTCTTACTAGTAACAATTACAATTAGAGAGCTCTCTAATTCAATTATTACTAGTAAGAATGTAATTGCAGAGCTCTTTAATTCAATTACAGAGCTCAGCAATTGCATTCTTACTAGTAAGAATCGAATTAGAGAGCTCTCTAAATCAGTTTTTGCTAGTAGGAATTACATTTAGAGAGTTCTTTAATGCAATTATTACTAGTAAAAACTGATTTAGAGAGCTCTCTAATTCAATTCTTACTAGTAAGAATGCAATTGCTGAGCTCTGTAATTGAATTAAAGAGCTCTGCAATTACATTCTTACTAGTAATAATTGAATTAGAGAGCTCTCTAAATCAGTTTTTTACTAGTAATTATTGCATTAAAGAGCTCTTTAATTCATTTGTTACTAGTAAAAATTACAATTAGAGAGCTCTCTAATTCAATTCTTACTAGTAAGAATTCAATTACAGAGCTCTACAATTCAATTCTTACTAGTAACAATTACAATTAGAGAGCTCTCGAATTCAATTCTTACTAGTAAAAACTCGTATTCATTAGATGCAAAACAGTTTACACCCATTTCCTACTACTTTTCAAAATAAAAGCCATGTGGTAAGACATTGTATAGGAGATATATATATTGCATTCATATTAGGCTACTGTTACATTATGACGACGACTGGAATGTAGACGTCCCGAGATATATATATATATATTTTTTTTGAGTTTATGATTTTAATGTTGTTGTTTTTTTTGTGGCAGACTATGACAGACTGTTATTCTTTGAATACAAATATGTTTGGTGGTTCTTTTATAATAGGCTATGTAGTCTAATATCATAGTAGGGCTACTTATTATTTACAGTATGTTTTCCTGGTATTTGTTTTATGCACCATTATAGGTTTGAATGGTTGGGCTGTTGGATAAAATAATAACAAAAATAATAAAGAAAATAAAAATATTTACACAAATGAAAATAACACAATTACCTATAACTGTTTAAAAAAATTATCTTAAGGTTGTTGTTTTTAATGCTTCAACTTTACAAACATGGTAAATTCCCAGAATATAACAAATCATGTACAGCCTTAGGTTGTTCACAATCATGAAAATGATCCAGCTGGAGTGCGAGCCTGCGCGGTCACTTTTGATTTTTTTTTTGGCTCAGGGCGCGCGTTTATATCCGGTGCCACGCCCTGACGTTGTTGAATAGAGAATATGGAAGCGCTATCTGTAATTAATGCAGTCAGAAGAAAGATTTTATCTATCAAACGCGTAATGGTTTTTATACTGGACAAACTATATATTCTATCCCCCTACACTGCCCCTATCCCTAAACCTACCCATCACAGGAGACATGCTGCATTTTAAAATGTTTAATAAAACATTGTTTTTTTATGTTTTTTTAAGCCATTTGATTTATGAGGACTTCTGAAATGTCCTCATAAACCACCCATAAGTTGTAATACCAGTGTAATACACATGTCATAATACAAATTTGTGTCCTCATAAATCACATAAACCAACCCACACACACACACAGCTGTGCTTTTGTGATATATGAGGACATTCCATAGGCGTAATGACTTTTATACTGGACAAACTATATATTCCTATCCCCCTACACTGCCCCTGTCCCTAAACCTACCCATCACAGGAGACATGCTGCATTTTTACATAAAAAAACATTGTTTTTTATGTTTTTTAAGCAATTTGAAATATGAGGACTCATGCAATGTCCTCATTTATCACGTGCACGTTGTAATACCAGTGTAATACCCATGTCATTATACACATTTGTGTCCTCATATATCATCACAAAAACATGAGCACGCGCACACACACACACACACACACACACACACACACACACACACACACACACACACACACACACACACACACACACACACACACACACACACACACACACACACACACACACCCTATCCCTAAACCTACCCATCACAGGAAACATGCTGCATTTTTACTTTTTTAATAAAACAGTTTTTTAATGTTTTTTAAGCCATTTGATTTATGAGAATGTCCTCATAAACCACCATAAGTTGTAATACCAGTGTAATACACATGTCATTATACAAATTTGTGTCCTCATAAATCACATAAACCAACACACACACACACACACACACTCTCTCTCTCTCTCTCTCTCTCTCTCTCTCTCTCTCTCTCTCTCTCTCTCTCTCTTCTCCTCTCTCTCTCTCTCTCCTATATATGAATAGCTATTTTATATCTTTAGATTATGTATTTTTTAAATTGTTAGATGACATCCATAACATGTTCTGATAAATACACCTTAAATCTATTAATTAACTATACAGTGTTTCGCCACATGTTCAATTCTGTTTTGTGATGAATAAATCTATTAATTAACTATACAGTGTTTCGCCACATGTTCAATTCTGTTTTGTGATGAATAAATCTATTAATTAACTATACAGTGTTTCGCCACATGTTCAATTCTGTTTTGTGATGAATCAAGGAAAAATTCAGTTTGTTTTGTTGTACTTTATGCAACAGGTTCAAGGGGTAGACCAAGCTTAGACGTGACCAGGGAACAACTGCAGCTGTTGCTTAAGCAGGGGTTCAAAGCCAAGGCCATGGCAAGGATGCTTGGATGCTCAACGTCCTACATGTACCACAAACTCCGTGCCCTGGGAATACGAATGAGGGACCGATTTACTCAAATTGATGATGATGCTCTAGAGCAGTGTGTACAAAGGCTTCATCGACAGTATCCCAAATCAGGTTATGAGGTATGTTTAGGCATATATACACACACACAAGCTGAACAATGTTGGTCAAACATTTTGTAGCCCTGTACATACTTTTCCTTTCTTAAATTTTTTTTGTAAAAATAACTATTTGGAGGGAAAAAAATAAGTAAAATAAAGTGCATATGAGAAATTTCCAGGCTTAAAAAAGGCATCAAAGTGTATTTGCACCTGTACATAGTTTGGACATAGTTTTACTCGGCTTGTGGGGAATCATTAATGTGGGGCATCATTGTTTCTATTCAACCATGAACAAGCACTTCGTTTTCACAAGTTTGTTTTAAAACAGATGATGCAAGATACCTGTCAGCTGAGGATACATGTACAAAGACAACGTGTGCGTAAAATGCTCAGTAAATTACCCAGCAGCAGCAGCTGAACGTGGAGCTGTGCGTGCAAGCGACATACTTGTCCCATTTCCAAACAGTCTTTGGCACATAGATGGGCACATGCGCCTTATAAGGATTAACTGAAACGTTGTCTGTGCACTTAAATTCATTGTACATCACTCATACACACACTTTAAACACTCTCTCTCTCTCTCTTACAGTTGCAACACAATCTCTCTCACACACACTTTGTTTCTGTCACATAATTGTGGTCAAAAGTTTGCATACACTTTGCAGATTTGTGAAAAATGTTATCATTTTTAACATTAAATGATAATTCTTTTTTTACTGGCCCAAATAAGCTATTTCACATAACAGATGCTGTGTCCAAATACTCCAGACAAAATTGCTGGATTTATAAAACCTTAATTCTTAATATCGTTGTTACCTAGATATTTCACATCTTTGATAGTTGTTACTAGTCCCTTATTTAACCCAACAGTGAAACTGCCTACTGTACACAAATTCTCCAGTCCTGCCAGATTCATGCATGATTTTGAGATCCATCATTTGCACTGAAGACAATCAAGGGACTTGTTCACAACTATTACAAAATTTGAAAACATTAACTGATGTTCAAAAAGGGGTGTAAACAGTTTTTGCTAAATTGAATCCTTTATGTACACAGATGGGAATAGAGACACACGAGGGATCAATGGACACTACACGAGTCATCACTTACCTAAGAGCAAACCTTGACAACACTGCTTTGACAGTATTGGCCAGTTTTTGTTGAGCAAACATTTCAGTAGGACTTGGGATCCAAGTGAGGTCTGACAAGGTGAGAAAACACTCAGTCGCTTTGCTAATGAATTTGATTTATGGTGATGAACGGAGGAGTCACATCACAGGAAGATCTGTACACAACCAGCGCATCGAAAGGCTCTGGAGAGATGTTTTTACCCAGGTAATTCAATACTTCTACCACCTGTTTTATTCCTTTGAGGATGAGCAAATTCTGGACCCAGACAATGACATACACAGATTCTCTGTACAACAAGTTTACCTGCCAGTCATTCAGGAAAGATTGGACACTTTCAGAGCAGCATGGAACAGTCACAGGCTACGTACTGAATCAAACCGTACACCCAACCAGATATGGATTATTATAGAGAGCTCTCTAATTGGAATTGTTACTAGTAAGAACTGAATAGAGAGCTCTGTAATTGCATTCTTACTAGTAACAATTCAATTCGAGAGCTCTCTAATTGAATTAAAGAGCTCTGCAATTGCATTGTTACTAGTAAGAATTGAATTAGAGAGCTCTTTAATGCAATTATTACTAGTAAGAATTACAATTAGAGAGCTCTCGAATTGAATTGTTACTTGTAAGAATGCAATTGCAGAGCTCTTTAATTCAATTAGAGAGCTCTCGAATTGAATTGTTACTAGTAAGAATGCAATTACAGAGCTCTCTATTCAGTTCTTACTAGTAACAATTCCAATTAGAGAGCTCTCTAATTCAATTCTTACTAGTAACAATTACAATTGTAGAGCTCTATAATTCAGTTGTTACTAGTAAGAATGTAATTGCAGAGCTCTTTAATTCAATTACAGAGCTCTGCAATTATACATATCTTTAATTTGTTTTTTTACTAGTAACAATTCAATTAAAGAGCTCTGCAATTGAATTGTTACTAGTAAGAATTGGATTAGAGAGCTCTCTAATTGGAATTGTTACTAGTCATAATTGGATAAGAGAGCTCTCTAATTGAATTGTTACTAGTAAAAATTTAATTACAGAGCTCTCTAATTGTAATTCTTACTAGTAAGAATTCAATTGTAGAGCTCTCTAATTGTAATTGTTACTAGTAAGAATTCAATTAGAGAGCTCTGTAATTAAAAATAAATGGAAGTCAATGGAGACATATGACTAGTAAGAATTCATTTGTAGAGCTCTCTAATTGTAATTGTAACTAGTAAGAATTGAATTAGAGAGCTCTGCAATTGTAATTTTTACTAGTAAGAATTGAATTGTAGAGCTCTCTAATTGAATTGTTACTAGTAAGAATTGAATTAGAGAGCTCTCTAATTGTAATTGTTACTAGTAAGAATTGAATTGTAGAGCTCTCTAATTGAATTGTTACTAGTAAAAATGCAATTACGACGAGTAAGGCTGGGTACAATTTAAGCTAAAGCGGCTTGCCATAGGCCTGGGCCTGGATTGAGCTGCACATCTCCCGCCAGCAGAATCAGGAGGAAAAGGTATGATACCGCACAAGATTGATTTACTTTAATGCGGTTGAAGTGGCCTGGTGTTGTACGACAAGTGAGCTTTGAGTCAAGGATTAAAAAGAAGCGGTAAATAATGAATTGTCCGTATCCAAAGTTATTCAGATGTATTTTCTGGGAGAAAAAGCTTAGTGTTTTGTCATTTCTTCCAGACTTTGGTTGGGTTCTGGGTTTTAAGGATCCAGTCGTAGAGGCAAAAAATGTGGAAAATACCGCTATAGTGCAAATGAACAGCAAATATAAACTCAAGTAGAGGCTCAGATAGCATTGTTTGTTTGTGTGCTGTCTCTGGCACTCAAGTTGTTTCTGTTTAAGACGTGCACGCTTGATTTGTTTTTTGTTTATTATCGGCGGTGATTGTGTCGGTGTTAAAAGCTTGATCGACCAATATTTAAAATATATAAGTCTTAAAAAGAGATGAGTTGATCCAAAAAGAAATGCAGCAAACACGGAGCCCCACCAACCGTGTATGCGCGCCATCCTCTCTACCAAGTTCGAAATGTCTTTCAAAGGGAACAATTCACATTTATTAATATTTATAATTAAGCCAGAGACTGACGAAAACATATCTAAACACCTAAGTGCTGCATTTATTTCTTTGTCACTTCTCAAAAATATGGTTGTATCATCTGCAAGCTGTGAACATTTTTATTTATTTGTCAAATAAACAAATACCTTGAAATGGTTTTTTTTTAACATGAAGGCACAACACTTGCATAACCAATAAAAATAAGAAAGGAGCTATAGGGTCCCCTTGTTTAACACCTCGAGAAATGTTAAATCTGGGAGTCGTTCCAAAAGGCAATTTAATAGAAGTATTGCAATCACTATACATTGTAGGAATTGCTCTAATAAAAATGTTACCAAAGCCAAAAAAAGCAAGATTATCCATCAAGAATGCATGGTCCACAGAGTCAAAGGCTTTATAATAATCAATGAATAATATATATAACTTTCATCCTGAATTAAGAAATTATAATCAATTAGGTCCAAAACTAGACAAATATTATTTCCAATATTATATCTGCCACGCATAAAGCCAGACTGGCAGTCATCAATAATTGTATCCAGACAAAGTTTCAGCCTCTCTGCAAATATAGATGATAACAGTTTAGTATCATTATTAATTAAAGATATGGGCCTCCAATTCTCAATACTAAGTGGATCTTTATCCGACTTTGGAATAAGGGTTATTAAACTCTGATTCATAGTAGGCAGCATTTTCTCAGTTTCCAATATTTCCTGAAAAACTTTTAAAAGAAACACAGAAAGATCTTCCTGAAAGGTTTTATAAAATTCGGCGGTTAAACCGTCATTACCCGGTGATTTATTATTCTTCAATTTGGCAATGTTTTTATGAATTTCATCCAATGTTATTTCCCTATCACAAAAATGTTTTGAATCTTCATCTATTACTGTAGAATTAATTTGAATATTTTCCAAAAAAATCTCTGCGCCTCCAATATCTTCATCTTTTGTGTATAATTTTTTATAAAAATTGGTTACAAACTGAGAAATTTCATTTGAGTCAGTTGAGATTTTAGCATCAATCAAACGTCTTTTAAGAGAGGACAATTCAGTATTTCTCTTTTCGAGATTAAAAAAATATTTTGAGTTCCCTTATCGAAAAGGGAACTTCGAGATGCGTCGAAAACGCTACGCTACGGGAACGCCTTCTGCGTGATTGCGTCTGAAGCATCTATGCCAACTAGTCCAATGGAAAAAGGGAATGAGCGTCACGGGCGGGTGACGTCATGACGAGGAAATGATAAAAGCACTTCCGCTGCGAAACGCCAGTTAGCTTCTGTTGCCTCAGCAAGCGATCTGTGTCAAAACTGTCTCTGTCTATTTATTGTTGTCTGTTGCAATATTGTTGGAAACGTTATGGCGAAACAAATGTACAAACAGTGTGTTCTTCCCTGCCCACGTTTATTTAAACGGGTGGGGACACACACGAGCTTTGTGTCATTTGTTTGGGAGTAAGAGCATTGTGAAAGTGAAACTACCAGATTAGCATGCTCTGCTCTCGCCTGTCACTCTGAACGATAGTGGCAGGCTCGCGATCCTCAGAGATCAGGACCCGCGTTTGCCGAGGCAGCGCGGAGAATGCATTCCTGGGGATCGCAGAAGGATCTTGTGGAGGGGTGGAGACAGGTCCGAGGGCCTTTTCTCTGTCCTTACCCGGAAGATCCAGCGCTATCTCCCCGGTGTCGGAAGCACGCTCTGCGGTTTCTTCCGCCCGGGGAGAGAGAGCCCTTTTTTCCTTCATTACTCTTCCTCCGAGGAGGTTAAATGTTTGAGTATAGTAAGTGAAAGCACACACGATTGAATTAGATTCGCCATCTATTTCTCCAGTATATGATGAGCTGGTGGAGGTTTTGTCCCGTGCTGTTAGTAAATTAAATATTTAATGACCAGCTGAGAAAAAAGGACGCTCGTCCTAAAACCAAACTAGACGAGCGTTTCCTTATATTTATCACATTATCTCCACCACGAGGCTTCCCTTTTTTCCCTGATTTACACACTGAATATCTATATTGTGGAATAAACCGTATTCATTACTACCTTTCAGCCCTCATGTTAATGTTTATTCAAAGTTAGAGGGTTGAAAGATTACGGTTATGATATGATGCCCCAGGCTGAAAAAAAAAAAGAAAAAATGCTATTTTTTCACCTGGTCCAGCATCGTCATTTAAAGCCTCTGCTTTGCTCAAACCTAATACTAAAAAATCTCGCGTTTGCCGAGGCAGCGCGTAGGTTCAATGTTGCCTTGCATTTGCAATACAGAATCTAGCTCGGATCTCGCGTTTGCCAAGGCAGCGCTTAGATTTCGAGTGTACTTTGCAATAAGATTCTGTGGCTGGGATCTCGCGTTTGCCGAGGCAGCGCGTAGGTTTAAGCAAAACTACTTTGGTTTTATGGGTAAAGCTTATACGGCAGCAGGTCAGCTGGAGAATGTTTATAGAAAACTATAGTATAATGCTCCAGGATCAGGCCGATCTGCTGGGGATCTGGATATAGCGAAAATTGAGCCTTCGGGTCTCTTCGGCGACGCATTCCATGCGGTCGTTGTTAGGTGATGCAAGATATATATATAAAAATATATATATAATAAAGGTTTCTCCCTCGCCGTGTCCAGCCCCCCTGGGGCTGCTGGGCGTGAGCAGCCCCAGCCGTCGAGTTCATCATATTATGTGCACAGAAAGAGAGTGCTGCATCTCGTGTTCCTCCATGTAGATACTGGAGACAGACGCAACCCTCTCAACCGAAGTCGTCTGAGCCTAAGCCGGATCTGAGGACCGTTCTTCAGGCGAAGAATACTTCGGTTCAAAAAAAAAAAGGTCTTGATGTTTAGGCGTCAGGCCTGTGAGGACAGCCCCGACCGAAGTGGAGTGGTGTACACCTCATTACACGGTGCCCGTTCCATTTCGGGGTCCTCACGAGACCCTCCTGGCAACCCTGCCACCTCCGGTGCTTCAGGGCGCAGCGGTCTCCAGTGAGTCGCTGATGCTATGCTGCGGCACAGCATCGGTTTCGCACCCTCTGAGGGGGGCTTTAGAGCAGTCAGGTCAGGTAGTTCCTGCCATTATGTTTCAGGCTCCAGATTTGGCTCTCTCAGTAACACCAGAGACCAGCCTCGAGAGGCTGGTTCCCTTAGTAAATTTTCTGGCAGCGTGAAAGCTTCCGCCGAATATTTCTCGTTGGGTCCTGTAGATTGTAGAGGAGGTTACAGAGTCCAGTTTGGTTCTCGTCCTCCTTGTTACAACGGGGTGTTGCCCACAGTGGTGCATCCCGAGCAGGCTCTGGTAATGGAACAAGAGGTAAAGGCCTTGTTGGCAAAGGAAGCTATAGAACAGGTGTACTCACCCGACCGAGAGTCGGGTTTTTACAGCCGTTATTTCATTGTTCCAAAGAAGGATGAAGGGTTGCGTCCCTTTTTAGATCTTCATCTGTTAATTCGGTCAGTTCAGAAACTAAAGTTCATGATAGCTGACGCTCAAACAGATCGTGACTCAAACCAGATCCGAGGACTGGTTTGTCACGATGGATCTGAAGGACGCTTACTTCCATATCTCCATCCTCCCTCAGCACAGGAAGTTCCTAGGGTTTTCTTTCGGGGGCAAAGAATACCAATATCGGGTTCTTACTTTCGGTCTAGCTTTATCACCCCGCACGTTCACGAAATGCGTGGATACAGCTCTAGCCCCCTTGGGCTTCAGGGTGTACGTATTCTGAACTACATCGACGACTGGCTGATTCTGCGGAATCGGAGCAGTTGGCGGTTCGGCACCGAGGTGTCGTTCTCGCTCTTATGCAGATGTTGGGGTTGATGCTCAATACCAAGAAGAGTGTGCTTTCTCCAGTATTGAGAACCACTTTCCTTGGTGTGGTATGGGATTCAGTGACGATGCGGGCCACTCTGTCGCCCGTTCGTTTAGATGCTATCCTATCAGCCACAAAAGAGCTGAGGCTAGGCCAGTCACGCACTGTAAAACAGTTCGAGAGACTGTTGGGTCTACTGGCAGCAGGGTCCAACGGAATTCCTTTTGGCATGCTGTACATGAGACCTTTACAGTGCTGGCTCAGGACCAGAGTGTTCTCCTCGAGGGGAAACCCACTTCGCATATCAAGGTCACGCGGCGATGCTTTCGGGCCTTAGTTATATGTAGTAAACACTGGTTCTTAACCCAGGGTCCGGTGTTGGGAGCTCTTTGCCATCGAGCTATTATCTCGACAGATGCTTCCCTCACCGGCTGGGGAGCGGTGATGGAAGGCCGCTTGGTTCAGGGTCTGTGGAAAAGCCATCATCTTTCGTGGCACATAAAATGCCTGGAGATGATGACCATCTTCAATGCGTTGAGACATTTCCTTCCAGACCTAAGGGGCCATCATGTGCTCGTTCGAACAGACAACACATCAGTGGTCTCTTATCTGAACCGTCAGGGGGGTCTGCGGTCGCGTCAGCTTTGCAAAAAACTGGCGCACCAGATCCTCCTGTGGTCTCTGGGGAAGGTACTCTCTCTGAGGGCAGTGTATATTCCTGGAGACCAGAATATAGGAGCAGACATCCTGTCGAGGCAGGAGCTGAGGCCAGGGGACTGGAGACTCCACCCCGAGGCGGTGGAGAAAATCCGGTAGGTTTATGGCCAAGCAGAAGTGGATCTGTTTGCGTCTCAGAATACGACGCACTGTCCTCTTTTGGTTTCACTTACTCACCCAGCCCCTCTGGGGCTGGTTGCTATGGTGCAGACGTGGCCGAGGCTACGTCTGTACGCCTTTCCCCCTGTTGCTCTGCTCCTAGGAGTTCTGGAGCGAGTTCGTCGGTATGGAATAAGCCTACTGCTAGTAGCACCACGCTGGCCAAGTCGGATCTGGTTTTCGGACCTGATCCATCTTCTAGACGGTCCTCCGTTGGAGATCCCGATCAGGACAGATGCGGGTTGGCCTCTGAGGGGGCCCAACTCATTTAGAGTGGTCTCTCAACTGAGGTTGTTGAGACCGTTCTAGCTCCAGAGCTCCCGCTACGAGGAAACTATATTCTTGCACTTGCACTAGGGTTCCGGCTTGGGACCTTACAATAGTTTAGGCCTATCTGGGGCTCTCTTTGAGCCCTTAGATTTGGTCTCAGAGAATTCCTTTCTTTTAAGACTATTTCTGCTAACTATTCGTCCCTATAGAGTCAGACCTTCAGGCCCTTTCGGTCCCCAACTGCCTGAGTGCACCGGGGGTGGCCAAGGCATAAAGTTGCCTACCATTATTCCGAGGCTTATTGTGCTGCAGGTTTCTGTCCTCTCCCTATTTTTCGGACCAGGGAAAAGCTGACCTCTTGTGCCCAGTGTACCACTGGACACTTATGTGTTCGGACATCCTCAACGAGAAAGTCCGACATATTACTGATTTACTTAATGGATCACCTAAGAAAGGTCTTCCTGCTTCTAAACAGACGGTCAGTAAGTGGATAGTTGAGGCTATTTCACTTGCATGTGAGTACTCGGACCAGCCTTGTCCTTTGGTGGTCCGAGCTCACTCGACTAGGAGTATGGCGGCTTCTAAAGCCTTACTGTATGGAGTTTCTCTTCAAGATGTCTGTGATGCGGCGGGCTTCCTTTCCGCTTACATTCGTCAGATTTACAGTTTAGACCTGGATGCTATGGCCCCAGGTTCTCAGGTGCTTAGTGCTTAGCTGAACAGACTGACACTCAGGTACTTGAATTATGGCGCATTGGGTATTCTCGTTCCTGTAGCGTTTTTGACGCATCTCGAAGTTCAATTCAATTCAATTCAAGTTTATTTGTATAGCGCTTTTCACAATACACATTGTCTCAAAGCAGCTTTACAGAAAGTGCATTTCAGAAATGTACAAAGAAAAATACAGTTAGTTAATCATGTATAAATTTAGGCATAACATATCGCCGGTGTTTAGTCGTCTCTTCACAGGCGTCGAGTCGTCTCTCCACAGGCGTTTAGTCGTCTCTCCACCGGCGTTTAGTCGTCTCTCCACAGGTGTTGGGGCATCTGAAGTCTTCGTGAGAGGCTGGATACAAACTGGAGCTGACGAACGCTATTTACCTCGGGACTAGCGTCCCGAGATAACAGCAGAAAGACAGATGGGAAATAATTAGCATAGCTGATGTTCATAATATTAATGCATTCAAACTGATTCAGAAGTAGTATAAAGGGTAAGCATTAAGTGAATGCTTGGTTAAAGAGATGCGTCTTTAATCTAGTTTTAAACTGGGACAGCGAGTCTGAGTCTCGAACAATATCAGGAAGGCTATTCCAGAGTTTAGGAGATAAATGTGAGAACGCCCTCCCTCCTTTAGTAGACTTAGATATCCTAGGAACGACCAGAAGCCTCGAATTTTGTGATCTTAAAGAGCGCGATGGATTGTAGGGCGATAGAAGGTCTGTTAAATACACAGGAGCTAAACCATTTAGAGCTTTATAAGTCAATAGTAATACTTTGTAATTGATACGGAACTTAATAGGTAACCAGTGTAGAGATGATAAAATTGGTGTTATATGATCATATTTTCTTGATCTAGTAAGAACTCTAGCGGCTGCATTTTGCACTAACTGAAGCTTGTTTATTGAGGATGCAGGACAACCAGCTAATAAAGCATTACAGTAATCTAGTCTCGAGGTCATGAATGCATGAACTAACTTTTCTGCATCTGAAACAGATAGCATGTTACGTAGCTTAGCAATGTTTCTAAGGTGGAAAAAGGCTGTTCTTGTAACATATGATATATGATTTTCGAAAGTCAAGTTGCGGTCTAGCATAACACCCAGGTCTTTTACTGTAGTGGATAGAGTAACAGGACATCCTTCTAAATTAAAGTTGTATTGTAAGGGATTTTGTGGGTAGTTTTTTGGACCAATAAGTAATACCTCCATTTTATCTGAATTTAATAGCAGGAAATTACACGACATCCAGCATTTTATATCTTTTAGACACTCAAGTCAAGTTAGATAAGTTAGTGTTTTCATCTGGTCGTGATGAGATATATAATTGAGTGTCATCAGCATAACAGTGAAAATTAATTCCATGTTTTCTTATAATATTACCAAGTGGCAGCATATATATTGAGAATAGCAGAGGGCCTAGGACAGATCCTTGCGGCACTCCATAGTCTACTGATGTTATCTTTGATTTTTCCCCATTTAAACAGACGAAATGGTAACGGTCTGATAAGTACGATCTAAACCAGCTTAATGCCTGTCCCTGAACACCAGTGTAGTTTTGTAGTCGATCTAAGAGTATTTTATGATCTATAGTGTCGAACGCAGCACTAAGATCAAGTAGAACTAGTATTGAGATACAGCCTTGGTCAGAGGCTAAGAGTAAATCATTTGTAATTTTAACTAGCGCAGTTTCTGTGCTATGATGCGGTCTGAATCCCGACTGAAATTTTTCGTAGATATAATTTTCTTGCAGGAAAGAGTATAATTGAGCGGACACAATTTTTTCTAGTATTTTAGACATAAATGGAAGATTTGAGATGGGTCTGTAATTTGCTAGGTTATTTGGATCTAATTGCGGTTTCTTAATGAGAGGTTTTATTACTGCCAGCTTGAATATTTTTGGAACGTGACCTAAAAATAAAGACGAGTTAATAATATTGAGAAGAGGCTCTTCCACTACAGGTAACACTTCTTTAAGTAGTTTAGTGGGTATTGGATCTAATAAACATGTTGTTGGTTTAGATGCAATGATAAGTTTATTTAGTTCTTCCTGTCCTATAGTTGTAAAGCGGTGTAGTTGTTCTAGAGGGGCCATAATTGAGGCCGAGTCATAAGACACCATAGAGGATTGTACATTTACAATTGTGTTTCGGATGCTTTCTATTTTCTCATTGAAGTAATTCATAAAATCATTACTACTATATTGTAACGGAATATTTTGCTCTGGAGATGTCTGATTATTTGTTAGTCTAGCCACGGTGTTAAATAAAAACCTTGGATTATTTTGGTTATTTTCAATTAGTTTGCGGATATGCTCAGCCCTGGCTGATTTTAGAGCCCTTTTATAACGTGACATACTGTCTTTCCACGCGATTCTGAAGACCTCTAAATTAGTTCGTTTCCATTTACGCTCTAAGTTACGAGTTTCTCTCTTGATAGCATGCGTAGCACTGTTGTAGCACAATTTTCGATAAGGGAACGTCTCAGGTTACTATTGTAACCATAGTTCCCTGAGAACAGGGAACGAGACGATGCGTCCCTCTGCCATACTTCTGGCGTCCCTGCGATCGGCTTGCTTCGGCAATTTCGAAGCTAACTGGCGTTTCGCAGCGGAAGTGCTTTTATCATTTCCTGGTCATGACGTCACCCGCCCGTGACGCTCATTCCCTTTTTCCATTGGACTAGTTGGCATAGATGCTTCAGACGCAATCACGCAGAAGGCGTTCCCGTAGCGTAGCGTTTTCGACGCATCGTCTCGTTCCCTGTTCTCAGGGAACTATGGTTACAATAGTAACCTGAGACGTTCTTTTCTACCTCTTCCAACCATTTACGCCTTGTCCTCACAAATGCTCCTTTTGCCTTATTCTCAAATATTTGATCCAATTCTAATTGTAATTTAACTAACAAGTCTTTATCTATTTGAGATAAATTATGTTTTTCATATATAAGAATAATATGTTTAATGATGGAATCCTCTTTAACCCTTCTGGCTCTAGCCAATTCTTTTCCAAACCTGATAGCAAACTTTCTTACTGAATACTTCATAAATTCCCAATGTTTCCCAAACACATTAGAAGCATTTGCCTTACTATAAGACTCCTTTATAATATTTTTGACATATTTCTGAAAATTTGTTCATTTTCAAGGAGAGAGTTATTTAACTTCCAATAATTAAACCCAGATATTTTTTCAGCCAAACTATCAAAACCAAACATGATATGGATCATTTTATGGTCAGTAAGAATGGAAGGTATTATATCAATTTCCTTAACCTTCTGTGCTAGTTCTTTAGACAGTAGCCAAAAGTCAATTCTGGATTGTCTGGAACCATCCTTATTACTCCATGTAAACTCAACTTTACTAGGATTCCTATCTCTCCATTCATCAAGATAATTAAGATGCAAACATAAGTCGCTAATATAAGAAAAAGAATACTGTCTAACCTGTCGTGGAGGCAGACAGTCCAACAAGGGGTCACTGATGGTGTTCCAATCTCCACCCAAAATCATATTAGCATTAGAAAATGTTAACAACATCCCTGAAATCTCCTCTTCAAAACTCTGCAACAAAGTCTGATTCTCAGCTTTATTATTATAACCATAAATGTTTCCTAAAATAACAATATTATCATCTATCTCAACTATCAAAATTATCCATCTTCCAGATGAGTGTACATTACTTTTCAGTATTTTCCCTTTAAACATTCCTCTTAAAATTGCAACACCTGCAGAGTTACTGCTTCCATAGGACAGCCAAAGATCATCTCCCCATTGATTCCTCCAAAACTTGTAGTCAGATCCTAAAGCGTGCGTCTCTTGCAAAAAATAAAAATCTGCCTTGAATTTTTTAAGATATAGAAAAAAAGCTTTTCTTTTCAACATGTCACGAATACCCCTCACATTAAACGAATATAGACATAATGACATTGCACACAACGAGCAATGAAAGGAACATTACACGCCGTAGAACAACATAAACATAAAGTCAACCAGTCCCGTGTGTACATTTAAAGAAATATATAAAAAAATGTGAAACATAATAATGTAAATTATCTACTAGTCCAACGCTCTCATAGACAAAGCAAAAAAAAAGAGCTTAACTGAGAATCTCAAACAGAGATGGTGATTAACCATCACGTACATCGTATCAAGCAGCTATTGCACACTACACTCAATCTTCTTTTCCATCGATTATTGCTTTAGCTCCCACATAAAAAGCTCTTTTCCCCTCTTTGCGCGCAGCATCGATTTGCGGCCACAGTTTGTTACGAGCCTCCTTATCTTTTGTCGTCAGGTCTTCCCCAAACCGCAACTTCCTCGAGTTCAAATATTCCGATCCTCTGCCGTTCTTCCAAATGAGATCTCTTGTTGATCTAGCTACGAACCTAATAATAACTGGCCGGATCTTCTCCACACTCTTTCTGCCAACCCTGTGGCTGACATCAATGTGCTGTTGACAGGCTTCCTCATTTTCCGGGATGACAGAGCGGCAGATTTCAACCACCCGGATTTTAACCACCCGGTACCTTTTCGAATCATTGAGCTTGTCCTCCAGTTCAGTTATCCGTTTCTGGTGATCTTCACCCATCGTTTTCATATTGGAGATGACTGCCTTTACATCCTTCAATTCTTGAAAAAGAAATTCTGTAGCCTCCTTCAAAGAATTAACACACTCTCGATTTTGCTGTATTTCTTGATTGAGAACAGCTGTATTCTGAGTCATCTTCACCACTAATATCTTGACGATATTATCTTGTACCTCCCCGAGTGTGGGTTCAGGCCGACTTCTCTAGAATCTGGGGTGCAAGGCTCAGATTCGGGCAGGGGTATACGACAATCATCACCTTTCCGTACATATGAGTGCATGGTTGTCTGATCAGGAGAATCCTTTGAGCGCCCAGCCGCGGTTTTATCTTTGCACTTTGCAGGCCTTTTCTCCGCCATTGCGTAAAGGAATGTATCAAATAAGTTACAAAACAATTGAAGAAAAACTCGAAGCGTAAGACCGTTTCCTCGCTATGTCTCACAAATTAAGACTGCACAACATTAAACTAGGAACGTTATCGTTGTTCATATGGCGTAAAAAGAAAGTTCGTTTTTAAGCACAGAAAATGCGTGTGTCTTGCTCGCCATCTTGGCCACGTCCCCGACATGCCCTTCACTCGCTAACTTCCCTCCGTCTCGTTCACTCGGATGTACGTCATTCACAGTCCCGCCCACAGCCGGTGCCGGAAGTAAAAATTCAATACAATTTCTCCATTGACATTTGGGATATAAGCCATAAAAACGTAACCACACATGGTAGACTTAAAACCAGCTACGGCTGTACTAAGTGATTGTATATGCTCATATAAACGCCAAAAGTTCATGGGGCACTAACCTTGTTTTAAGATAAATCCCTTTTATTCGCGATGTATTGGTTAAGTACTTCATTACCCACAATCCTGAACAATCCCATAATCCCACAGTGATGCATCTGATTGGTGGAAGTCGTGTCACGTGTCTGAAACCCTGCGAAGGCGCGTGAAGACTGAAGATCGCGTAATGATGTAGGGCTAAGTTCATTGGTCGCACCTCAGAGTGGTGAGGTGCGATTGGATGCGCAGTTGCCCCAGCACAGCCTATGAGCGAGCCAGATGCTCGATGTTTTAGCATACGCATAAGCTTCAGTAAATCGAGGAAAAGGAGTTTCCCTGCACATTCACTATATAAAATTCACTGGAGGAAAAAGTTCACGTTGCCGTCGTCAGATTTGGAAGTCACTCAAAAGGCTCTTTCACGGTGGATTTTATCAACTTTAGTGAGGCGCGGTGGTTTATGGGAGGAGTAGTTCCTTTGCTCGGAAATGAAAATATGTACACAGGCTTGTACCCTTGACTTTTTTTGGATTTTCTCTTCGTTTTTTCACTCAAAATGATATGTTGTATGCTTATGAGTTCAGCCGTAGCTGGTTATCCTCAGACATGCTCTAATACTCTTTAGATATGGATTTTACAAAATGTCAATGGGAGAAATGAATGGGAAATTTACTTCCGGCACCAACGCTCTCTCAGGCTGTGGGCGGGACTGTGATGCTCTATGGGCTGAACTCATGGCTGAACTGGAACGTCCTAAGCCCTTGATCACTTGGAATCAGCTATGGAGTTGATTTATTTTTTTTTTTTTAAATTCACTTTAAGAATTTGTTTAATGCAGCATCCAAATGTATATAGGTGTGGTTGGGTTGTTTTACATTAAAAAAATATAATTAATATATCATAGAGTTGTTTGTTGTGGTTGTGATTAGACGAGATCTGTGGTGACGTCACAATCGTACTGCATTGTGGGACATATGGTGCCTGAAGTGTACATAGAAAGTAGACTCGCTTCCTCGGTCTCAATCGAGGGAACAAGTGTCTGTCCATATAAACTTCCCTCGTCCACTTCACGAAGTGGAACGCACTTCAAAATGGCGGCAGGGATTCCCCCGAGGGGAAGTGCTTAGGGAAGTTCGCAAGTGCGTGTCTAAAAGTGGACTGGAACGCAGTTGACATCTGCACCTGTCACTCACTGACTGGATCTGATTTCGTCTATGATCCAGAAAACATATGTACATGAGAACGACGCGCGCAGACTGACAACAAGCGTTACTGAGTTTAAAATACTGATAAATTCTCTTCTTAGTGGACAAGACTGCAAGTAAGTTTAATACATTCTCCATTGAAGTCATTTGTAATTATTAGGAACTTCATATTGTATATTAAGCGAGATTTAAATGTGAAGTTAGAGAAGGCTTTTCTTCTGCTACTCCGAACAGAAGAAGAATCTGACAGAAATTACAATCTTTTGAAGTTAAAACATTACGTTTTATTGAGAAAGGGTTTATTGAAAACAAATATGTTTTTGAAAGTTTTCTCCAATTTCCTCTTACGTGTTAGGCTGTTGTTTTTGTGATGTGAAATCGAAAGTATTTTTGAAGCAGACATTAGACAGACAGATGAAGCCTAACGTCAATCAACAACAATCTGCTGTTATTTAATATTTCAGTTCATAGCAATTATGATTAGTAGTTATACAGTATGTCTATTTTAATTCTGGTTACTTTTACTCAATCAGTTATTTTAGGATCATTTGAAAGTAATGATATCAAACATCATTGTGAACTTGATGATTAAATGGCAAACGATTCAACAATTAATAAAGATTGGGTAAATATGATTGTAAAATGATATTATACTCTAATAGAGAATATATCAAATTGGGTTCAGTTTTCTCAGCACAGTGTACATTTCTGTTCCACAATTAATTCAAATTTAGAGTCAGTTAAACTCATTAAACAATCAGAAATTATAAAGACCATTCGGTTATTTTACATGGCAATATATTTGTTTGTAACTCACTTTATTTAAAATATATTGTTTTTGCTGTGTCTGTTGTTGATGATAACTCTTTATTCTTCATGGTTGTCTTAAATAAGATGTTGTTGATAATAACTCTTTATTCTTCATGATTGTCTTAAATAAGATGTTGTTGATGATAACTCTTTATTCTTCATGATTGTCTTAAATAAGATGTTGTTGATGATAACTCTTTATTCTTCATGATTGTCTTAAATAAGATGTTGTTGATGATAACTCTTTATTCTTCATGATTGTCTTAAATAAGATGTTGTTGATGATAACTCTTTATTCTTCATGATTGTCTTAAATAAGATGTTGTTGCTGATAACTCTTTATTCTTCATGGTTGTATTAAATAAGATGTTGTTGATAATAACTCTTTATTCTTCATGATTGTCTTAAATAAGATGTTGTTGATGATAGCTCTTTATTCTTCATTATTGTCTTAAATAAGATGTTGTTGATGTGTGTAAATGTTGTGATTTGCAGGTGATGCTGAAGGATTGAGTGTTTTCAGAAAGCAGTGCTGATCAGTTTTCAGGGTCAGTTTAGCTGCAGTATGTCAGAGGAAAGAGGAAAGGACTCTCTCTCTCAGATGAGTCTCTCAGAGAAACACAGGTAAGACTGCGTCTGTTTTCACACTCTCAGTTTACACTCCACTGGACTTTGTGTTTGCCTGCCAATAACACAACTTAGTTTGAACATTGTTTCATATTTACAAATGCTTTGCACACTACTAACACTGACATTGTCTATAAAGCCCTGTTTGCTTTATAGAAAATATCACAGTTAATAATTTGTTAATAACCTTCTAGATGCTGAATTAATCCAAATAAATGACTTTAGATTTTAAATCATAAAATTATTGATAGACATTACTAAACAACTTTACTTAATTTAATTTGCACAGACATTTCTGCTCTCAATTTCTGTCAATAAACAAACACTTGAAATGTTCTCTTAAATTAGAGTATTTTTAACATGTTTAATCTCACTCATGTATATTAAAGAAATTGTTAAACTAATGTGAGCCAGTAAATAAAATGATGGTTAACTATAAAACTGTAAATTGTGTGTGTGTGTGTGTGTGGGTGTGTGTGTGTGTGTGTGTGTGTGTGTGTGTGTGGAGTTGATCAGTTGATCCTCCTTGATCCTCCTTTACTAAAGTCTCTCTCTCTCTCTCTCTCTCTCTCTCTCCTCTCTCTCTCTCTCTCTCTCTCTCCTCTCTCTCTCTCTCTCTCTCTCTCTCCTCTCTCTCTCTCCTCTCTCTCTCTCCTCTCTCCTCTCTCTCTCTCCTCTCTCTCTCTCCTCTCTCTCTCCTCTTCTCTCTCTCTCTCTCTCTCTCTCTCTCTCTCCTCTCTCTCTCTCTCTCTCTCTCTCTCTCTCTCTCTCTCTCTCTCTCTCTCTCTCTCTCTCCTCTCTCTCTCTGTTCTTTGTGTCATCAGTGTAAGATCAGGCTCACATGTGTCCAGCTCTGTGTCTCTGAAGAGTGATCAGTCTAAAGGTTATCCACCAGACTTCAGTGAGAAAACACCATCATCTAATAAAAGGTATTTTGTGTTACAATTTTTTTTGTCACACGTTGACTGTGTTTAAAAGTTGTATCAGTGAATACCAATCATAAAACATGTTTTGATAAAATATTTGTCAGAGTATTCACAGCTAATGCTTATTTCTCTTTCTGTAAAATATCGGTTAATATTTTATTTTACTAATTTGATTACAGGCTTCAATATGAGACATTAGACTCAGATCTTCAGACTCACAGGAACCACGAGAATTTCAAAGACAATCTTCTAGGGATCTTCCAGGTAGGAAACACATTTTTATACGTGTTTAATATTTATAACAAACAAATGTGTTATTGAACAAAGAAATTTATTTACATTTTTCATGATCACTTATTTTTCCTTTTAAACACATTTTAGCACAACTTGGTTAACATGTTAGTCTTTTAACTGGATTTTGTAATGCACATGTATTATAATTATTGAATAAATAGTGTTGACCAAATGTAGATGTACAATTGTGACCAGTTACGGAAACTAGGGACACAAGTCGGTTCTGGGGCATTTTGAGTTATTCACAGATTCTGAAAGTGTAGTCTCCAAGCTTTCCAACGATGTGTAACACATGGAAATCTGATCATATTTTGAGAAGTTGTGGCCATTTGAAGGTAGGCACTCAGAAAAACTAAAAGCGGAGAAAACCGCCTCTAAAGATCTGCAGTTCTCACCTCTCTCTGCTGGTGGGAGTGACAATAAGGCTCATTTACATCTCATTTAGATAAGCCATACCCCATGTAAAGCTGTAAAGCACACAGCACAAAAAGCACAAGGGGGGGGAGCAAAAAGGTCAGGAAAATGTGCCATCAAAGAAAGGAAAAAAAGTTTGCAAACAGGCAACTCTTATGTACACTGAATAAAAATAAGATAAACTCTAGAGAATGTTAAAAAATATGTTGTGCTTTTACTTTTAAAAATGTTGATAACGTTACAGTTAATTAGGGTTGGGTATCGGTTGGGTTTTATTCGATACCAGTACCTACTCGGTATTTTTTAAACGGTTCCGGTGCTTAAACGGTTCTTAAATCGGTACTTAAGAAAATGAAACCGCACACACTTTATCAAAAAATAATACCCTTTAATTTACAGGGCCAAACTGGACACAAAATTAACTTAAATTTTTAAACAATATAAATACAAGTAGCCTAACATATGGTAATAATAAAACCAATATAAAATAAAAATTCATATTTACATAATATCAAATGAAACAATATTGTATCAAACAATGTAATAATACTGGAGAATGAGATTAATAGAAATTACTAGCAGGCAGAGCTGCCAACTCTCACGCATTGACCGTGAGACTCACGCAAATGACCCTTTTCACACAGAAAAATCACGGACAAAGAGGACACTGACACCGACAGACAGAGAAGACAGAGAAGGTTACTTTTGATATGGAACAAATCCACAGCTGTCAGATTCTGTCAATATTTTTACGAGATTCACACAATAAATAACGTTTTGGCTCTTTGAAATGTGACAGATCGCTGTAGCGCGTCAGTTCAAACGGCACGTGATACGGTAGCCTACAAATCCACTGCTTCTTAGCGTTGAGTGAACCTATGAAAGAGAACATCTCTGGTTACTGGTGTAACATACCTATGTTCTCTCAATAGGGAACGAGACGCTGCTAAGCTCCTCGCGCTGCCGACCAGCTTCCTTTTTCGGCAGAGAAATCTGAGGAGCAGATGGCGCGCGCGCGGCAACATAATATGACGACGTGTAAACAACTGCGTCGATGCGGCGCGTAATTTTACACGTGAAATGCAGCCAAACCTTGCGAGAAAGAGCGCGCATGCGAGACGAAACTGTGCTCCAAACCGTGTAGCGCACGCACGGCGGTCGGCGGAGGGGGAGAGAGCGAGAGACCTTGCGTGTGTGTGTGCGTGTGTGCTTAATGAAGTTAGGCACCGAAATCAGGCACCGAAATTTTCGTTCTTATTCGGTCTGGTTACTACCGTTTACGTCGGAACCGGTTCCCTATTGGCACCGAGTTTCGGTACCCAACCCTACAGTTAATGCTTACAAACATTGAAGATTTTGAATACAGAAGTTACATTTCATTATTATACATATTATACATATTATTATTTGTGCAGTAGGTAAGATTAATTACTTCATACATTAATTAAGATTATTAAGTAATAAATTCATTTTAAGACAGCATGGAATAGATTGTAGAATATGTTGTTAGCTATAATTTGGTAATTTGAATGGTATAGTATCATGAGCCACAGATAAAGTCTTGTGACACTCATGGAAGGCATTATTGTTGTCGAGTTTCTGCACGCCGATTGCTTTGGGCCGTGCCTAGTCAAAGTCCAGGGCCGTTTTTTTAGTCCCAGTCCGTCCCTGTGTGTGTGTGTGTATATATATATATATATATATATATATATATATATACATATACAGTATCGGAGTATGAATCAGAATAGATTTTATTGCCATTGTCAATGAAAGGTTTTACAAACTAGGAATTTTCTTCGGTGTACTCATGCAACATGAAACACAAACTTTTGCTAATGATAAAAAATAAGCAATAAACTGGTTGATTTATATATTCTTTTTTTATTTTCCATAATCAAATCAATCAAACATTGTTTAGAGTGCTTTTCATTTAAGAATGTAAAACTAAATTCAGGTGGTTGGTTGATAAAGTGACATTGAAGGTGTTGTAAACAAGAAAAAAGGTCTTTGTGACACAGTCCAATAAAATTACATTCGCATCCTCTTCTGTGGACTCTTCTGTGTTGTGATCCTTGGCGCTGGGCATGTGATGTCTCTTGCCTCGTCAGCACAGAATGGCCTGATTTTTTCATATAGATAGGTCTGCCTGTCAATTTTCAGTCCAGGTGGGGCCAGGACAGGAAGACCGTCGATAGGGGGCAAATCTGCTCCGTCACGCAGTAGCTGATATTCGACAGGTTGTGCATCACGGTGACTTTTTGCAAGCACCGCACCTCTTGGTCTCTTGGCGTCAAAGCTGTGACAGAAAAAGCACATAAGACATTTTAAACATGGCAAAGTATTTTCTTATAAAAAACTGTCATGTGTATGTTGTTGCTATGTTATATTGTATGTAAACAATGTGAAAGTTTCAATTACCTGAAGTGCTGATAACTCTTGATCTGTGGGAGTCTACGGAAGTGGCGAGTCAGATGCTGCTGCCAGTCAAAGGTCTGGACTAAAACTTTGCCCTCTGCTGTTCCAACAAGCTGTGGGATATTGAGGTGACTCACAGGAGAGCTGTTTTCCACAACCTGATGACAAAAAAGAGAAGAGAGGAAGAAAAAAAAAGATCTTCAGTTAAATGTTTCATTGAAGCAGAACAGAAAACAGCACTGAAGTCATTAAAGCAAAGTAAAGTTAAAGTACTTCAGCGATGTCTGCCAAAGTGTTGACTCTTGTCTTCATGTAGGCTTGCTTGATGAGTCCAAAGCCACAGTCAGGGGAAAACTTGGTGTGGCCAGCAATAAGGAAGTGGATTTCAATTTTATCGTGAAGCTTGTGTCCAACCCGCCAGGCAAGGTACCAGAGCATGAAGTTGTTCTTGTTCTGCCCACTGCAGTTGTCACAATGAAGATCCACCTCTGTTTCTCCAACTCCAAAGTTGCCGAAGAAATTATGCATGTAGCTGATGACTTCATTGCTTCCCTTAGTAGATGACATGCCTTCATCAATCAGGTAATTCACCTGTTTCTGCAGCCCTTCACATGAAACACCAAATAGGCCACATTTCCGTGGGGTCAGGAAGTACATTGGTCCTGGCTGGAGAGGGTTTGAGGGAAAGTGTAACTGTAGGAGACAGAGGGAGAGAGGGAACTTGGATTAGATTAAATTAAATTTGCATCTATTCATAACTGTCTAATAAAGATAAAACTTACTATATTGATGCTATTCTGCATTTGCACTATTTATTCTCATGCACCAAATCACCCTTTAAGGGACATCGATAAAGTAAAGTGAAGTAAATGTGTGTGAAATATTACCTGTTGAGCAAAATCAAAACTGTAATGCATCCTAATCTTCTTGCTTGCTGGTAGGGATGGTCCAAAAGACAGGCCAGAGCCAGAGCAAGTCTTTCTGCAGGCAGCAGTCATGTCATTGTACACAGCCCTCTCTTTCTGCACAAGGGAAAGATGATCTTGTTGCATCTTTACTGCTTCAGACTATCATCTTGGAGGTTTGCACTTCGTATCAGCTGCTCATTATTGCTTTGGCACTGCCAGCAGAGATCTGTGCGCGGCCGGCAACTTTTGATGTGTGGGAGAAGTCGATTCCACAGTGCTTTGAAGCTGGTTTTACAAACTGCACGCTCACCTGAAAAACAGATATTGCTTATGGTTAATTGTATTGTAATTGCTAATAGTGCTCTGCATTATTTCACTTTATAAGCACTCAATTCTAAATCAATGTTTACACATACCAAGCTCCTTAGCAGACTTCACGTAGAGACGCCACACTGACGCCTTGGACACATGAGTTGGCAGCAACTTCACATGCCAATCCTTATGCCCAGGCTGTCGGCCAGGCAGCATGATGGCATTGTCTTCTGCATAGTTTTTTATGAAGTCCACAACTCTGTTGATATCCTCAGAGCTGATGAACCTGGCTGGTGGACGTGGCAGTGAGTGCTTCTTCCTCAAACGTGGTCTTGCCCCATTCTCCTCATAGTGTTTGACTATATAAGCCAGGGTGTCTTTGCCAATGCTGAAAAAAAGGGGGGAAAAAGAAAAAACGTTTAACATCATGGTCTTGCTAACAGGCGTCTTGTCACCTATATCAAAATGTATTGTACAAATTATAGGTACTTTTACTTTAAAGGGTAACTAAACGCTAAACCAACTTTTTTTAGTTAATGATCTGTAAGAATGGGGCTTTATTAGTACTGTTCATTGATTCGAGTAACTTTTTTGACATTTGTGTATAAAGTGTTTTAATTCTACAATATATGGTGTAAAAACGTCTGAGTGCTGCCCTCTTCAGGTTGAACGGTGGCTACTGCAGTTGAATTTTCCTATTGGCTGTTTGCGGTAGTTCATGACGTAAGCGGTGAGAGCTGACGTAGGCAGATTCTAGCTCACCACGCCCTTGGTACGAGCTACCACGCCCATGGCAGTATAAAAAAACGTCAAAAACCACTGTAACGAGTCAGGAGCATAGACTGTAAAAAAAAAGGAGTTGGAATTGCGAGTATTGAAAAACTATCAGGATAGAGTATTTTAGCATCTATTTATCATAGCATTTATATAGTTATTTAGATTATTTCGTGTAGCCTAGGTAGTTAATTATCGCATATGGCTCGAGTGTGCACCCTGCATTTTACACTGGATTGCTTCCACACAGCTCGCGCTGCCAAACGCTGCTCTTCCTGCATGAACTCCTCCACCGCAGCGGCGTCATGATGTAAGTGAGCATATATTTTTAATCACAATTTATGTTCATTCATATTAGGCTAAAGTTAACCCTCTGGTGTCGACAAACGCGCGCGCGTGATTTGCTGGATATTTTTTTCACATAGCAGCAACATATACTGAACGTAATAGTAATAATAATCGGGGAAATAAATTACCTCAAAATGACTGAATATAAGAATAATCGGATGCCGATCGCGATGCGGGAGTTAAGACCGCAGTTTGAGCGGATCGAATTGATAAGGGTCTGGCCCTGAGTCCACAGACAATTCAACATCCTCCACTTCAGGTGAAGGTGGGGGAGAAAGTCTTCAAATGACTGCTCTGTTGCAAAGCTACTTGCGTCACTCCAGTCACTCCATTTTAGCGAGTCTGACAGCAGCTGTCACTCACTGCGGGTCTCAGGCGCCCTCCCCTCCGCTCAGCCCCGCCCTCGATTCATCCCCTCTATCTCCGTTGGGTTCTGCCCACTTTTCCAGCATTTTTCAAATATTGCCAGTGGGTGGAGTCAGGCTATGACCAGGGGTTTAGTTACCCTTTAATGAAGTAAATTTTATGATGAATACTTTTTACTTTAGAGTTTGTATCTGTACTTCCTGGTTTAGACCTCAGTTAGTGGTTAGACCTGGTTCGAGTCAAATTATAAAAAATATCCTGTACATTAAACTTTTCATAAATACTTTTACTTTTGATTTATAATGCACAGTTTACGGCTACGTATACTTTATGTTAAGGACTGTGTCTTTGACAAATATGAAATATATAATGATTTATTTGTTTTGTATGGTATTTGATTTGATTTTTGAGTCTTATTTGTGTTGATAACGGGAGTCTTTTATTTTGAAGTTTACTAACGTGAGCGGATATAACGCGCACATGGTCCAAACATTTCAGTATGAATGAGACCTAGACGCACACGGTCATGGTATCAAAGGCTTACGGTTTATGAGGAGTTTTAAAAGGATTTAGCTCCTGGTTTGAATGGAGAACAAGGTACGATATAGACTTCCTGTTATCTTTGTGTTTTTGGTTTGATTTATATTGTTTGTGATAAAATTACTTATTAGTTGTTACTTTGTATAATGTGTAGATCATTCATTGTTTACTTATTTTTATTACTTTGGATTATTTAGATGTTTATTCATTTTTGGTATTTTGGTTTTGTATACAAGCTTTTACAGATGATTCCCAATGAACACGGTGTCCAATGATGCTTTGTCTGTGACGATGGACAAGACAATAAAGAAAGGGAATCATCAGTATGAGTCCAATCGTTTTTGAACCAGGCAGCTACAGTAAAAGCTTGCCATCATCGATCCGCTGTGTTGCTTCAAGGAACGCCATGGTTGATGGACTAGAGAAACTTTAATGTCAGCGCACTCGTCGTGGATTGTGTGATTCTTCTCTAAATGGATCAAGTTTCCAATGAAGTTCCAGCGGACGGCGGCTCTACAAATCTACGGGCAGCAGTTGGAGCGATTTGATGGACTGATTAAGGAAAGTGAACTGCTCCAGATTGTTTGGTGGATCGCAGTGAGTACTACCAAACAAATGAAATTGATTCTGAAGAGACATTTTTTCCTCTCTCCTTCTTTTCATTGAGCGTGCCTGATTTAAAGGTTGATGGACATTGCTGCGTGCAGATCGCCTATCAATGGACTAAAATATATCAAACAGTTTCATATTTAAGGGTGATGTGGTTTAAACTGAATTTGCTGAATATACTTTATACAAATATCTTGAATGTTAAATGTGAATGCTCTGTAATTTGGTGAACTACAAATGTAAGAGAAAATGTCCAGATCAGATGCAGGTGCAAGTGAGGCAGATAGGCAAACTGATAGCCATCATGCAAAAACCCAAAGTGAAAGTACACGCCAATCAAATCGCACGCATGTCCCTACTGAAAAAATGTTAGCATATCAGCAAGAAGAGCTACAAAAGAAGGAAAAAAGGATTGTATCTTTATATAATCAATGGAAAATAGAAGCTTGTAGTGCACGTGAGCACCTTAAATCAGATGCACTAGGAACTCAACTAGCCATTTTAGTTGATACTTTGGAGGCGGCTAAAAACAAAGTTTTGAGTGCTTACAATGACTTTAGAGAGCGTGTAACGCCTGCTATTGAAATGAGGAGAAAAATGGATGCTTGTGAAGCAGTTACAGCTGACATCATTAAAATTATTTATGAAAGAATAGCAGGTGTAGATGGAGATTTTGATGGTGAAAGGGAGAGAAGTCGTCTTTGTACATTATTAGACCATCAATATGCCCATTCAATCTTCGGTTCAACGGTTTCACGAGCTAGTCGGAAACCTAGTAATTACTCTAGTCATCGGTCTGCTGCATCAAGCTTAGAGGCCAAACGTGTGGACGCTGCAGTAGAAGTGGCAGCGAAGCAAGCTGCATATAATGTTCTACTAGCAGAATCAGAACAAAAAGAAAGGATAAAGCAGTTAGAAGAACAACATAAAAGGGCTCTTGATGTCGAGTTAAAGGAATTAGAGCAAATTCAAGCGCAAAGGGATCTGAAAGCAGCTCAAGCTAAACTAAAAGTCTACAATCAAGAGGTTGAGAAAGAAAAGACCAATTTTTCCAAAGATTGCAGCAGTGCAAATGGATCAGAATCCGGTTTCTCTCAGACAAACGTGAAAGGGCAGGAAACGTTTCAAAGGGTGTGTCAGGAAACCAAAAGGGAGAAAGTTCAAGCATCAGCGACTGAAATACCTTTTCTTGTTCAAGCATTTCAAGATAGCCTGACTATGAGCAAGTTGCCGATGCCAGAGCCTCCTGTCTTCACTGGTGATCCCATTCATTTCATTGAATTTAACCAATCCTTTGAGGCACTCATTGACAAGAAAACTATTTCACCTGCTGATAAGATGTTTTATCTCAAGAAGTATGTGAGTGGCCCTGCAAGAAAGGTTTTAGAAGGAATTTTCTTCAGAACAGATGACGAAGCCTATCAAGATGCATGGGGCAGACTGAAAGATCGTTATGGCCAACCATTCGTGATACAAAAAGCGTTCAGAGAAAAGCTGACAAACTGGTCTAGAATTCACCAAAAGGACGCCATTGGTCTTCAAACATTCTCTGACTTTTTAGATGCATGTCAAGGGGCCATGCCACATGTCAAAGGCCTTCAAATTTTAAATGATTACCAAGAAAATCAGAAACTTGTTCTGAAGTTACCCGACTGGGCAATTGGCAGATGGAATCGTCAAGTCACTAAATCTCTTTCCGAAAATCACGAGTATCCCACTTTCAAAGAATTTGCTGCTTTTGTGTCTGCTGAAGCAGAGATTGCTTGCAACCCAGTTACCTCATTTCATGCTCTTCATGCTGCAGAACCTGTTACTGAAAATGCAAAGCTGAAAGAGAGCACGAGAAACCGAGGTAGAGTTCTCACCACTCAAACGAACATCGAGTGTCGAAAGGTTGTCAAACCAGTGAACAAAATTATGTGTATGCTTTGCCAGAAAGATAACCATCAACTTGACAACTGTTTCAGCTTTCTCAGCAAACCATTGGAGGAGCGACGGAAATTTATCCAAGAGAAAAGGCTTTGCTATGGTTGTTTGAAGTCTGGTCACAGTGCAAAGAGTGTCGTTATCGTCTCGCTTGCAAAACCTGCAAGAGGAAGCATCCAACTAGCTTACATGATGACAACTTTGTGAAAATGGTTAAGACTCTATCTTCTTCAGTTCAGACTCAAAGTGATCCTGATGGTACAATGAATGCAGTAGCCTTGAGTGTGAGTGGAGAAGAGCGAAATACGTATACTTCAATGATTGTACCTGTTTGGGTGTCTGTAAAACAAAATCCAAGTTGTGAGAAACTGGTGTATGCGCTTCTGGATTCTCAAAGTGATGCCACGTTTATTGATAAAGGAGTGAGTGATGCTCTACATGCGACAACATTTCCAGTAAGATTGAAGCTTACCACCATGCTTGGAAAAGATACTATCCTGCAGAGTGAGAGAGTGCCAGGACTCCAAGTGAGAGCGTACAAATCTGGGAGTTATATAGATTTACCACCTACCTACACCAAAGACTGCATACCAGTTAATCGTAGCCACATTCCTACTTGCGAAGTTGCTAAAAACTGGAGTCATCTTACAGTCATTGTGGACAAGATACCTCCATTGCAGGACTGTGACGTTGCTCTTTTAATAGGCTACAATTGTTCAAGGTCAATGGCTCCCAGAGAAGTAATAGTAGGAGGAGATGATGAACCCTACGCCATTCGGACAGATTTAGGATGGAGTATAGTAGGTTGTTCTTCACCACATTCTGATTTAACTGGAGTCAGTAGATTGTGTCACCGCATCGCAGTTAAGGAACTTCCTTCCATTACACCAGGCGATGTCATTCATGTTCTTGAGAGTGATTTTAAAGATACCGAAGAAGAGAGCACAAAGGTTTCCCAGGATGATGTTCTTTTTCTTGAGAAATTAAGGAAGGGTATACAGAGGAATGTTCATGGGCATTATCAAATGCCACTTCCTTTTAAAGTGAGAC
The DNA here is from genome assembly GCA_036326025.1 of Chrosomus eos. Lineage (NCBI taxonomy): Eukaryota > Metazoa > Chordata > Actinopteri > Cypriniformes > Leuciscidae > Chrosomus > Chrosomus eos. The sequence continues at coordinate 264,669 of JAZAVI010000058.1, forward strand.
CCAACTTACCAAGCAACAAACAATGTGTTATGGTTAGACTTAACCATCTCAAAAGAAAGATGGCTAAGGATGAGTTGTATAAGAAACGTTACAATGAATTCATGAGTGAGATCTTGCAGAGAGGAGATGCTGAGGAGGTACATAACGACGGCAAAGAAGGAGAAATATGGTACTTACCTCATCACGGTGTTGTCCATCCGAAGAAGGCAGACAAATTGCGCGTGGTCTTCGATTGCTCTGCAAGATATGAAGGTTGCTCCTTAAACGATCACTTACTTCAAGGTCCAGACTTGATAAACAGTCTAAATGGCATCTTAATTCGATTTCGTCAACACCCCATCGCGTTCATGTGTGATGTAGAGAAAATGTATCATCAGTTTCATGTCGACGAACCTGATAGAGACTTTCTGCGCTTCCTATGGTGGAAGGATGGCAATTTCAACCAGCCTGTAAGTGAGTTTCGTATGAAAGTCCATCTCTTTGGTGCAACCTCCTCCTCAGGGTGTGCTAATTATGGCTTAAAACATCTTGCAACTGAAAACAGCGAGTTGTATCCACTAGGTTCACAGTTTGTGAGAAGAAATTTCTATGTGGATGATGGAGTGATCAGTGTAGAGAATGCTGAAGAAGCTGTTAAAATTGCGGAAGAGGCAATCAAGCTCTGTGCTATAGGTGGCCTACGGCTCCACAAACAGTAAAATGTGCAGTAAAAAAACTCAAACATCAGTATGAGTCCAATCGTTTTTGAACCAGGCAGCTACACTTTATACTTTTACTTAAGTAGGAATTTAATCTGATACATTTCCGATTACATTAGTAAATCCTTGGTAAGAATATTAAGTAGTACTTCCTCCACCACTGGCTAAAATTATTAGCATCACAATCAATTCAAGAATGCTAACAGGCAGGTTTACATGGGCTAAGTTAAGTCATTAACACCAGTCAATTCAAGCAATTGAAGCATTATTCAAATTAATAGCAGAAGTTCACATTACCATCTTAAAGCTCATTATATTAATGGGGGTTTTGGCAAGTGATATGATGCTAACGTTACAATTAAAACGACAGTCCTGAGCTGAGCTAAACATGAGAACGTGTACGTGATCTTAGAATGAACAAAAAACGACAAACTTTGTTTATGGAAACTCACCCCATAAGAAACAGAAAAGTATTCTTGCAGATCTCGTTGCCTCCAATGAAATAAGTCGTTCGGGCACACTTTCTCTTTGTCGGGGTCTTCTTTGTGGATGTAACCATCTCCGAAGTTTGCACTGTGCATCTGTTTGCCTCTAAATGTCCAATAATTCGCATGTCCTGCCACTCTTTTTCTGCAGCTAAAGAATCCAGCCGTATGTTGTACATAATGTCTGGAGAAAGCTTCTGGCTACAAGACTGTCTCCCATGCAGAGAGTTTTCTTTTCTCCTCGTGTAACATTTACAGTCAAAGTTACGGATTTTCCCCATTTCTCTATCTATATCCCCATCAAATGTTACTATCGATATAGCCTCTGATATCTTACGGTCCAACTCGTCTGACGCCAGTCCGATACATTCTTCCTCGTCTTCATCTTCACTCAGTTGTAGATTAGGGATATTATTCAGTCGTATCATGCCACTTTCATCGTCGCTCAGATCGTCTTCAGAATCAGTGAACGCGTGTTCATAAGCATCCGGCTTGTCGAAGAAGTACTTCAAAACATTTTCGTTGTAACGGCCACGGTTCAGCTCGTCTGCAACAATCTTTGCGGCGTCCATCTTCATTGAATGTTGATATCAGATAGAGCCAGCTAGAGCGCTGCATAATAAGTAGCCACGCTGTTGGGGGGCGGGGGCAAAAGCGCCGGCGGCTATTCAGTATGGAAATACAAACAGACAATGACACGCCCCTACTGCATGCTAGAATCCCAGAAAAACAAGCCGATTTCAACCTCAAAATGTACGCTTTTAAATATACCAATACTGTTATCTCAAACATGGAGAGGCTTCTTCATGATCTCAACTAACAGATTCTGCAAAAAGCGGAAATCACAAATTTTGGAAAAAAACGCTTCTTTCTCATTTTCCTCGCAAGTTGTGCTGTCGACTTGTGTCCCTGGTTTCCGTGTTCGGTCACAATTTGACTTAAATTGTGTTATTCTGTCTTTTTACTTACTTTTGTTTGTAGGATCTTGAGAGCAAAATAATCACATTTCTGAAGAATGAGCTGGAGAAGTTAAAGAAAATATTAAAAAAGAGAACACACAATACTTTGTGAAGGACTTTATTGAGAATAGATGTAGTATCAAGGAATCAGCTCTTGATCTCACACTACATTACCTGAGAGAGATGAAGCAAGATGAAGCTGCTGATGCTCTAGAAGGCAAGAGACTCATGATCATCTGTCTGATTGTCTCTTATAAATGTAGGAGAGAAAATGAAGACTAAAACTATCTATTTTCTGTTCCTGTGTTTAGGTGAGCTATTCTTCATTCATCAGCTGAAATGTGGCCTAAAGAAGAAGTATCAATGTGTGTTTGAAGGAATGGCGAAGCAAGGTGACTCCACACTCCTGAATAACATCTACACAGATCTCTATATCACTCAGGGTGGCAGTGAACAGGTCAATACTGAACATGAGGTGAGACAGATTGAAGTTGCTTCCAGACGTCATGAAGCACAAGAGATACAGGTTAAATGCTCAAATTTGTTTGAAGCGTCTGAACAAAACAAGGAGATCCAACTGTACTGACAAAAGGAGTCGCTGGCATCGGGAAATCAGTCTCTGTGCAAAAGTTTGTTCTGGACTGGGCTGAAGGAAAAGAAAATCAAGATATCAGCTTCATATTTCCTCTTCCATTCAGAGAGATGAACTTAAAGGAGAAAGAAAAACTAAGTTTGATGGACCTTATAACTAAATTTTTCCCAGAGACAAAAGGACTGAACCTTACAAGAAGGAATCAGTTCAAAGTGCTGTTCATCCTTGATGGACTGGACGAATGTCGCCTTCCTCTGAAGTTTGATTGTAATGAGACGTGGCGTGATGTTTCGTCACCAGCCTCTCTGGATGTTCTCCTAACGAACCTCATGAAGGGAAATCTGCTTCCTTCTGCTCTCATCTGGATCACCACCAGACCAGCAGCTGCCAGTAAGATTCCTCCTGACTGTATCGACCGGCTGACAGAGATACAAGGATTCAGTGACGCACAAAAGCAGGAGTACTTCAAAAAAAGATTCACTGACCAGAATCAGGCCAACACAATCATAGATCATGTTAAACAATCAAAGAGTCTCTTTATCATGTGCCACATCCCAGTCTTCTGCTGGATTTCAGCCACTGTTCTCCAGAACATTCTGGAGGAGAAGAGAAATAATGATGTGAAAAACACTCAGGCTGATGAGATCTCTAAAACACTGCAGGAATCAAACACTGAAGACACTCCCAAGACTCTGACACAAATGTACACACATTTTCTCCGCTTTCAGATCCAGCAGAGCCGCCGAAAATATGATGGAGAATACACACCAGATGTTTCCTGGGATAAAGACGCCATCCTTTCACTGGGAAAACTGGCATTTCATCAGCTGGAAAGAAACAACCTGATCTTCTATGACACAGACCTGGAAGCCTGTGGTCTTGACGTCTATAAGGCATCAGTGTACTCAGGCATGTGTACCCAGATCTTTAAGGAGGAAACGGGGATTGTTCTTGGCACCATGTACTGCTTTGTTCACTTGAGCATTCAAGAGTTTATTGCAGCCCTTTATGCACATCTGTTTCTAGACATCAACAAGACAAGTGTGTTTGATCATGAGTCTACAGAACAGGAAAACAGAAATGAAACCATGATTGATTTTCTCAAGACTGCAGTGGACAAGGCGCTGGAGAGTGACAATGGACACCTGGACCTTTTCCTTCGCTTCCTCCTCGGTCTGTCACTCCAGTCCAATCGACGACTCTTACGAGGTCTGTTAACACACAGAGATGGCACTGACCAGAGCAACAAGGGGATAGTTCAGTACATCAAGCAGAAGTTAGAAGATAATCTTCCTGCAGAGAGATCCATCAATCTGTTCTACTGTCTGAATGAACTGAACGACCAAACTCTGGTGAACGAGATCCAGACCCAGCTTAGCAAAGGAAGTCTCTCATCTGGTGACCTTTCACCTGCCCAGTGGTCTGCTTTAGCCTTTGTGTTGTTGACATCAGAGGAAGAGCTGGAGGAGTTTGAGCTTCAGAAATTCAAGAAATCAGACGAGTGCCTCATTAGATTATCAGCAGTCATCAAAACCTCCAAAACAGCCCTGTAAGTCTTTTAATATGTGTCATGTTTTACTCTCATCTGAAAAATGCATTTATCTACATTACTTTATAGTGATTCTCAATCATGAAATTTCATACGTAACCCTGTAAAGCCGGACTTCAAAATAATAGTTTTTAAAATATACTATTTTTAATGAAGACAGTTTATCAAACCTTTAGACAAAATATAAAAGAACATATAGAAATGTTTGCATATTTATTTTGTACCATATGATACACCAGACTTTTATGACTTATATAGAATTATTATAGAATTATATATTAGCTCATACTCAAGGAAGAAAAAATACATACATTTTATTCATATACCCAAATATGGGGATGGGGGGGGGGGGGGGGGGTTAAATTCTGAAAGGTTATAATTTAAATAGTGCTGTCAATCGATTAAAAAAAAATTAACCCAATTAATAAAACATATTAGAATTAGAATTAGCAATTAGAAACACGTGTTTTTTATAGGGTTATATTTTGTTTATATATTTTAGAATGTAGTAATTTCACAGTTTATCTCCAAATTAATGGAGAGACAACATAAAGACAGTATATGCTAAATATTTGTTTAATGGCATCTTTTTATGAATGAAGGCCAGTATCACTGATACTAATACAGATATTGATGTCTGGATAAAAAAAAGATTTCCCCCAATTTTACACATTTATTATAGCCATTCATCATTAAAGTGAAATTGACAGCTATACTTTTTTATTTTTATTTTTTACATTTATGAGGCTTAAAAATAAACAACTTTTAATTTAAGTGAACTTCAAACAATCCTCACATGAACCCATAATACATGTCATATTTACCTGTGGCCTTCCTTCCTGTCTAACATATACAGAACAATATACAGAAATTGAATAAAGTTATCAAATGGTCTGCACTGGATTAGATTAAATATCGACTAATCATTATTAAAGCTACAAAGGTTCTTTAATCAAGAACAGGGAGTGATTTTCTCTGTTCCCTTTGTTCTTTGGTTAACTTTACTGACAGAAAGCTTTATTCGCCGCTGTCTCTTTAAGAGCAGCCGCTGCTGACAGAGACGCGGATCTCACAAGCGCCTCATTCTCACACAACTCTTTACATTCATTTAAGACTTTATTTAACTCATTTAAGACTGCTCTTATGTTATGAGGTTACTTGACAAAACAGACATTTTGGTATAATTGTGTGTGATAATGTTCGCTCAAAAGTGTAAGAGAACTGTATTCTCAGCACTGTCTGTGCGCTCGATACTGGCGAGAGCCTTTCTGTGTGTCGTGTGTGTGTCACATAGACAGGACATTCACAGGCAGAGCTTTCTCTTTTCTCTTGTCACTCTTGAATGGTTTAAAGCATTTGCATGAATAAGAGCGGGATCATAAATGTAACATTAGACAAATGATGACAAAAAAAAAAACGAAACGGATGCTGCGTTAATTGCGTTAAATATTTTATGGCGTTAAACTGGACAAAAATGTATCGCATGTGTTAACGTGTTAACATTGACAGCCCTAAATATAAAACATTGAGATTTTTCTAAAACAGGATACTTAAAGGTGGGATCAGCAGTTTTTTAAAAACACTTTTGGCCAATGTTGATATTTGAAATCACCAAAACAAACACACTCCTACCCCAAAAATATCTCGCCCCTATTTTGATAGCTCCGCCCCACACTTACGTATGTGACCGTAACCCAGGCAACGACTATGGCGGAATCTGCATGATGTCATCAATAGGGATGTCACGATACCAAAATTCTAGTAGTCGGTACCAATACTATTAAAATTTTACGGTTCTCGGTACCAATTTCGGTACCACAGCAAAATCTGTTGGAACTATTTTTCTATTTTATTTAACTATTTGAAAAAAAAAATATGAAATGAAATTACTTTCTTATTTATGATGGTAATCATAAGTACATAATACATATAAGAATTGAAGGCTACATACTGTTTAAAAGTCAACATTGCTCATAAAAAGTGAAAAATAAGCAACTTTCTATGCACACATTATTATTATTAGTAGTATTATTTTTATTACATTAAGACGTAGCTAAATCTACTGTACAATAGTAGGCTAATATAATTATTTCAGTCAATTTCTTCAAGTTAAGCCAAACCTTTATTTTGGCGGGTTGCCGTAAAGACCTTCGAGTTTCTGTGTGTGTTTGATATGACGATAGTTTTTCTCAAATGAAACGGTAAATGCTCATGAAGTGACTCTCAGATCGGCTCTGGAGAGGAAGTTCATCATGTCCTCATATCGTGAGGCAGTGAGACTGAAACCTGCGCGAGCTTCACGTGTGCTTCAGTGTGTGTGTGTGTGTGTGTGTGTGTGTGTAGTAAATGAAATTCATTCGCACAGAGACAAGCAGGACATGCAGGGTTAATAGCCTAGATTTTTGCGGTTTAATATTTTTTATCTTTTATTTCCTTGGCATTCTATGAAAAAATGTTGATACAATTAGAATGCATAACACATCAAACGAAAATAGGGAAATTATTTTAATATTACTAAATATTATTTAGAACACAACTTTTATGAATTTTGAAGCGTATGAACAATCCAACGTTTGTATGACTTTAACGTCACCATCACTAAGCTTCCGACAACTCTTTCAGGGTCCGTTTACATTACAACGATGTACTAATACGCTGTATGCAAGCAGGCCAGTAGTTGGCGATGCCACTTTGTAAAGAAACACTACACGCGTATAGACTGAACACGTGATACATGTGTGCATAACGTCACCGTTTTCAAAATCTTGCACTTTGAAACCCGTTTTCAAAAGTTTGCATTCTCAGGGCCCCAAAATGCCATTGTCATGTAAATGAACGGCCAAAACCATTAATTTTTAGTTGAAAACCGAAGTACCGTTTCTTTTGACAACACTAGTCATCAATGAGTAAAAGCAATGTGTTACTATGATAATCCATGTCGAATGTGTTTTGACAGTAATGTGTGTTGTCAGTGGCGGATTTAGCAAATTGGGGGCCCAAGGTGAAGGTAGTATGGGGCCCACCATCCGATCTTTAAAGCTACACTGTGTGAATTTTACCCCCATCTAGCGGTGAAAAGGTATATGACCATCCAGTGAATATTAGTTTCTGTTCCTCTCAATTCCGTTTTCAGTTTAACTCCTATGGTGGCCAATGTAGTCCAAGATTAACATGGCTTCTAGTTCGACCTCGTCCATGAGTGTTCCTTCAAGTGATACGCGAAAGGCAAAGCTTGAATTAACAGGTATGTCCCTCTTTGGCTAATGTACTTTCAAGATGGAGGGGCAACATGGCGACCGACATTAGAACCCCTTACCCGTATGTATTTTCAATGGCATATTATACACTCACGAGAATACTTTATTACTTGAACGAAGTAAATATACATTAATGAGCACATATATTTTTGAAAGAACTAAGTGTTTTTAGCTAAGAATAAACTAAAAATGTTACACAGTGTAGCTTTAAAAGAGAACGAAAAAAGTAAATAAAAATTGAAAAATAAACCATTCAATGGCACTTTCTGGAGAGTTTTGTGCAAAGAAATATAGAAAAAAAGTTGGTCTAGCAAATCTTATATTTCTGTAATTCACACAGATCAAACACAAATATGCTGACTGAATAGATTGCTAGTTGAGAAACACTGCTTTAATTAATGTCTTTATGATGACTTTGTGAAAGGTTAACTAAACAGCATGAGTTATTTGGCAAATTTCATTCATACAGATCTGTATTATGCTATAGTTTTTGACGGCTAATTAATCATTCAGATAGCTTGACATTTTATTTTTGAATGTAAAAAAATGACAGAGGTCCAGAACTCGGTGACTTCATAGCTGGCTACCGCCATGGACTTGTAACATATCGTTAGCATTGTTGTCATTGTCAGCGGGCATCACAAAAAAGTTTGTTACCTTCTGCTAGTGATGGTGAAATGAAGCTTTGTGAAGTACTGAGGCTTTCCCCTAAAGTGTATCGTAAATTGGTTCATTACTCGAAGCTTTTCAACACGGTGCACACTAACGACATCTTGTGGTCAAAAGGTGGAAAAGCTACCTTTCCAATTTTTTTATTGTTTAATGTAATAAATCACTTTGTGCTATGAAAACCACAAAGCAATAAAAAATCATCAGTGTTAGTGTTGATGTTTACACAATGTATTAACAAATGAGTCTATGAATTAATTTATGAGAGAATTAATACATAGGACAAATTAGCCCTGCTTTGTTCAACAAATGCAGCCTTAAAACTTTAGCCATAGTCTTAAACCTATGAGTTCATAGGCAAGGCTCATATAGGCATATATAATCAAAATAAAAGAAAATTATTGTGGAATGGTGACGTGCTGGGTGGTGAAAATGCTTGTGAACTGGGGAGTAATTGAAAACATTTTTTTTTTATTAAGGAACAGGACTTGTTCAACAGTGTGAGGGCTAAAGTCTATTTCTTTTTTTATTTACTACTTCCCCTGCCTTTGAGAATATTCTCTCACACGGGACTGAGGAGGCAGGAGTGCATAACAATTCCAAGGCAAGACAATGAAGATTTGTTCCATCAATCATTTGTTTTCTGATCCCTGCAATATAAAGTATTTAAAATATTACATAACTATGCACTATTTAAGATACCTCATTATAAATACAGAAACTGACAAAAAAAATTGAGAACATATTAGCCTCTAATATTAGGGAGTGAAGGATTACAAATTTATTAAAAGGTTTAATTTAGGTTCCAATACAATAGTACATAAACTGAGAAATATTCTGAACATTGAATGTAGCATTTAAGGGTGGAATGTAAATGATATCAGCGGTGAAACAAGAGAATGTGGCAAATCCTATTTCTCTCTATTGTGAGTTAAATGAGTCAGATCACTGAAACTCTCACCTTTTGTTCTGCAACTGGCCTTCGGAGCCCCTGGCCCAGACGTTGAATAGTTATGCTAATTGGATTAGCAATGCAATATAGTGTTATGCTGATTGGGTCAAGCCAGATAACCTGCCTAACCTGTTTTCACTTGATAGAATGAACTCCTCCCCCTTGTAAGGTATATGAACAGTCTGCATTTTAGTTTAGTTAGAGACTTGGGTACGATTTTGGACGAAGCAGACTACAGCAAATAAAGAATCCTGCTTTAAAAGATACACTCGAGTCTCCTGGTCATCGCTCTTCTGAGTTCCTAAACTTTAGAAGAAATTAAATTCCAACAGATGGTGCCGTGACCCGGATAGAATTAACTTCACCGGAATCCAGATTTGAAACAAAGACTGAGTTCCAGAACTTCAAGCTCAACAAACAAAGACTGAGTTCCAGAACTTCAAGCTCAACAAACAAAGACTGAGTTCCAGAACTTCAAGCTCAACAAACAAAGACTGAGTTCCAGAACTTCAAGCTCAACAAAGAATTTCAACAAGAATTCACCTTTCTGACTGAAGTTCCAGACGGAATCTTTTTCATACAAACAAAGATTCGGTGAGTTTCACTCTATTCAAAGAACCGCTGAACGACCAGTACAAATTTTGTGCCTCTGCGCAGCCAGAGAAAGAGTTATCAGACAGCTGTAGTGTTTGGTTAACTTAAGTTATCCTTTAAAAGTTTGCTTTTAGAGATGAAAATTTTGATCCTCTGTTCAGGCAGGGAAGTTTTTAACATTACATGTTAAAAATTATATCCTTTGTTTCAGGCAGACAGGGAAGAAAAGAATATCCTCTGTTTCAGGCAGACAGGGAAGAAAAGAATATCCTCTGTTTCAGGCAGACAGGGAAGTTTAGCATCTTATGCTACTGATTTAAATACCCTCTGTGCAGACAGGGAAGACTTAGCCGAACTTAAGTGTGAAATGTTGGCAATTTGGAAGGTTAACAAGAATTGATCTGTGTTAACAAGTGTACCCTCTTTTGATCAGAGAAGTTTTAGTGTTTGATTGTGTGATAAAGAACATCACAAAATGGTTAGAAGGAATGCTAGGCTAGTTCCATCAACTGAGAAAAATGGACTAGCTACTCCTTTATGGACAGACAGTGAGTTCAAGTCATTGTTAGGAGAGCACATGAATTCCATAGTGACTGAGTCAGTTAGATTGGATTTGACAAATAAATTTGGTATTGACCAAGACAAAGTTTGGTCTATTGAAGAATGCAAGAAGGTGTTAGGTGCTTGTATCAGAAAGAAAAACATGAAAGGCATAATCTGTTGCCATAGAGAATATAGCTTATCCATTGCACAAGAACAAGCTAGGTGTATTGATAAGTTAAATGAACAGAACAAACAATTGCAGACTCAAGTGTCTTGTTTCAAGACAAAGGTGAGCCATAACCCGGCCTCAACCAAATGTGACTCTGAAGACCAACAGTCAGATGAAAGCTATCCTGATTTACAGTCTTTCTGTAGACTAGAAACCCCTAGAAATTCTAGTTTGGTAGATAGAGATGTAAATGCATTTGAAGTGTGTGGAGCAAGACAAAAGGCTCAGACTAGGGCAAAAGGGATTGACTCTGTTCAATCTGCAACCCTCACACTGCAGTTACAAGCAGTCAAATTGTCTTTAGGTCCTAAAGAAATCGAGAGAATCGCTGAAAATTTGCCATCAGTGCAAAGAAATTTTTCTGAGTTTAGGAGAGAATTGTCCAGAAAGATGCGGCTGTACGATATGTCTCTAGCTGAAATCACTCAGCTAATATCACAGATCTTGAATGAGTCAGAATTCAATGATTTTGAAAATGCCGTAAACAATTCTGAGTTTCAAAATGCCAGAAAAGATGAATTGAGAGAGGGAGTTCTGAGAGTGTTAACAAGCATTGTTGGACCGAAAGTAGACTGGTCAAAGATCACTAATTGTGTACAGAAGAATGATGAAACTGTTAGTGAGTACACAGAAAGATTTTGCCAGACAGCTGCAGCTTACAGTGGAATTGTAGACACTCCAGAGAAGGTTTTAGCTGATAATGGCCCTTTGGTTCGCACCTGGTCTCATTGTCTTTTGCCAGAACACAGAAAGGCGTTGCCTTTCTTAAACATCACATGGGCTACTAGAAATTTGCAAGACAATTTGGAAAGTTTAGCTACTTGGGAAAGAGACTCTGATGTCAAGGAGAGAGTAAAAATTGCAGCAGCTTCCTTAAAGGTCAACCCAGAGAAGCAGCAGAAACGCAAATGTCCCAAGAGAGAGGGCATCAGTTGTTATTATTGTGGTAAACATGGACATTTTGGAAAAGAATGTAGAAAAAACAAAAAGAATGTTAGAGAAGTGAACAATATTACTCAGCTTCTGCTCAATCTCCTGGCTGCTCTGAAGCAGCCCCTCCCCTCGTCAGTAACCCAGTTGGGAAGCTGTTTTAGTTGTTAACAGTGTTGGGAGTAACGCGTTACAAAAGTAATGCATTACAGTAACATATTACTTTTTGCTGTAACGCAGTAGTGTAAGGCATTACTAATCAATTTTCAGTAATATTTTACTCGGTACATGTTCAGTAAGGCTTGCGTTACAAGTTAGTTTTAAGTGTAAAAAAATAAATAAAAATACACAGCAAGACCGGCGAGACATTAACAAATGAAAAATGCAAGTAGGCTAAATTACCTGTTTGTGGTCAGTCAATAGCCGCGTGTGGTGTCCAAGTCTGTTAATAAAAACTATATGGCAGCGTCTGATATAGTCTGATATAGCCTATTTGTATAGCGATTTATTTTTTACAGGAGTGCCGTGAGGTATAATTTTGGCCTCTGTGCTCGCGCTGGCCAGTGGAAAAGCGGCTAATGGTGAAGATGGCATGAAGAAGACTGTCCATTCGTGAGATGGACGTATGCGCATTAGGCTATTCGTTCTGTGTTTTCTTTCTAAACAGTTAGGCTATGTTTATGTGGTATTTTTCATGTTTTCATCACGCAATCATGTTTTTGATGCGGTGGTGACGCGTTCATTTAAGGGCGGCGGCGCTGCCGATAAAGCAGATAAAAGCTGTCACAAAGAACCGGCAAAAGCAATGATTATGAATATGTCAAATATAGCAAGGAGACATTTTAATTGTTTATTAATAAAGTCAAGATGAAGTTGACGATGCTGACTCGCGATCTTCGCAGTAGGCTAGTGCACCAGAGAGAAATGCACATTTCATATCATAAGCAGAGCAGTCTGTTTTCTTTCGTTTTGAATTGTTCTGTTTTACACGTAGACATTTTAATATAGATATATTTTTCAGGTGAATAGGCTACCTTATACGCTGAGTTTCGGTTCATTTATGAGTGAATTGTCCTCCATGTCGTGATTATTTATAATTGCCTATATTTAGCCTACTTCTTATTTATAAAATCCAGGCAATTGATTGATCAAACATTGATTAAAATTAAGATACAATTAATACAAAACGAAATTCACTTTAAAGAAAGGCTTTGTGTCTTCTGTGTAAGGTCTTTGTGAAAGTTTTAAAGCAGCCTTTTAGTGCCGCTTCAGAGCGCTCGCGTCCGTAACGGAGAACTGTCACGTCTGTAACATTGTTTTTCCTCATAAATGCGAACACGAAAAATAAAATAAAACGAATATTTTATGTTCTGTGGAGAGCCAACCCTTCTTCATCCGATTTGCGCAGTGTAATTCACAAAATTACAACAACAAAAATCGTTGCCTCCTAAAAGTTAAAGATTTTTTTTTGTCACGCATGACTGACTATTTCCCTAATATTAAATATAAAATGCATGTGTAGACTGATATTTTTCTAATGTCTGGACTCCTTTCAGGGAGGAGCCTATGGATAAACAGACGTTTCAATATTTTGGTATTAATGCATTTTCTGAGAATTTATATTTCAGGTTTTAACAGCAAATGTTATGTCCATAATGCTGGAATTCCCAAATTTTAAATAATTTATCCTCAACTTGTTTTGTGGTGTAGGTCTACGTATTTTATAATGTTAAGTTAACTTCAAATAATACTAATAGTAATTTAAAGATGTGGTAGCATTGGATCTGGACGGTATGGATAACGCTGGGAGTTGGAAGGGGTGTGTCGCGATTCTGCAGGTTCGTAGATCTGAGTGTCGCGATTTCGGTTTCATATCGCATATCGTTACAGCCCGAGTCATTTTAGAATGTTAAGTTCTACTTCTGTATAGTTATTTTGGTGAAAGTAACTCAAAAGTAATACAGGAGTAATGTAACGCATTACAATTCTGAGACAGTAATATTGTAAGGTAATGAATTACTTTTAAATAACAGTAACATGTAATATATAATGTATTCCAGTTTGGAAGTAACTTGCACAACACTGGTTGTTAACCATTCTGGGCTGTGAGTGCTTATTTTAGATAAAAGACTTCTGTTTTTGTTTAATAGAACAAAAGGAAAGTGACTATCTCAGCTTTCTTTTGGGGGACACTGGTTAAGTAGACTCACAGCCTTAAATGTTATTTTACAGCACAGGCCTTTCATCATTAATAGTGTTAGGTCAGACTGTAAACGTAAAATGCCCTCATGCAGTGTCCACAATAATGCCAAACATTGTTTCATCCTCATGTATGATGTCTGCTATGACTGAAGTTGTTAGAGGATGGAGAAATAACTCAGATGAAGATTACACACGTCACAGGACAGGTAGTCCAAGAAATCTCTAGAATGTTGCAAGCCATTAGAGCCTAAGTGGCACATCAAGTGATATTAATTACAGCAGTTGCAGTATTGTGTCAAGATAAACCTGAACAGATTGTGTCACACTGTAAAAGTTGCTCCCCCTCCCACAGGGAAATGACAGGACACAGGAACAGTGAGGAGCCGAAGGAAGAACCGATTGCAACATGCATCGGGGGCCAACCCTTCGGTGAAGACTCCCTCATAATCCTCCCCTATCCATTAGTCCATTCCTCACCTCACTGCGTTATTTAGGTGTCAAAATAATTAAGAGAATAGGGAAAGATGGAACAACAATAGCAGAACAACAACAGCAGACGTTTACAACACTAGTGTTTGAACAAATTACTGCTCCTGTCTTTTTGTTTTCTCTCTTCCTCTGTACAGATACCACTTGCTGACCTGAGACCCATACGCACCGACCTCCTCGTCTGCGTATGAAGACATAACCTCAAGAAACAACTAGAGGACTTCCGAGCCAACTATCACAAAAGGATAAAGAAAAGAAAAAAATACACAACACAGAGACGACGAAACCTTCAGTCATCCATCGGCATGATCAAGATTGTCCTACTACTACACATCATAAAGATCGCACAAAGTCCAGAATCCAGAAACAACATATTCTTAGAGCTGATGAATATGTAAAAAACGCCTTGTTTGCTGGAAAGAACGTTTGCATGTCACATCCGAAGATGACTGCCTTCCAGGACTCACTTGTGCACAAATATGATAGTCCAACCAGACATTCTTGATCTTGTAACACCTCCTTTGTTTTAAAGATGTTACTCTGGGGGGTTCAACAGATTTTTGACATGTACTGATAAATAAATATCCTCACAAACAAATCAACATTAAACCTCCTTTATTTTCCACCACTGTGCTAAATGTGTCAAACACACAATAAACAAACTGCAAAGCACTCTCAAGATCTCTGTCTCTTCAACAATGAATCCATGCAATGAAGAAAACTTAACTCTGGAATGTCCTGTCTTTTGATACGTAGCGATGACGACGATGATGATGATGATGATGATGATGACGACGATGATGAAATGAGAATTAACTCCACAAGGTCAATTTTGAGTGCGATGCAATGGTTTTAATCCACCTATCCACAATGTGAGAAAAGATCATACACCACGGTGGTCAGTGAATCGTTTGTTCCTCGTGCCCTGTTGCTGGCCATGTGCTGTAGCCTCGTTGCCAGTGGAGATTGCACTTGGCTTTTCTGTCTCTTTCTTCAAATAATGTTCACAACAGAACAAGTGAATAAAAAGTCCTTTAGTTGAGCAGAAACTCAAAGAGTTCTCAACAAAGGACTTTAGAGGAGCAAGAAGGTAGCATGAGTTCAACCATTTGATTTCCCTCTACCAAACGAACTGACTTCTTCATTGCTTACCAGGCTTATATCTAGCAGCCCACACTCACTAGTGCCCCCAAGCGGATATTAGTGGTACTACCACTTGACCCAGGTAATTTCAGGCAATAGTCAGAAAATAAACTATAAAAAACTCAGGTAACATTTAAACTGTTACATACCCCTCCCCGTGGTCTAAAAATTTGACTCATGGTAAATTTTTAAATTCTGGGTATGATAAGTGTCTACCTGAACAGGATCAGACAACATGGATACCTTGTAGTTTACAGGTCCTAGCTTTTTCACAATCTTAGCTGGGCCTTTCCATTTAGGTGAGATCTTAGCCATGAAAGCATCATCTGCACTAGAAAGAGGGTGTGTTCGCACCCAAACTAAATCCCCCTCATTGAAGTTTTGAGCTCTTCTCTTGAAGTCGTAGTACTTTTTTTGTTTAGTTTGCGCCTTCTCTACATTCTCTCTTACTGACTCGTACAGAACCTTTTGGCGTTCCAGGAGACTGTAAGCTGGTTGGTCCGGATCTGGTGGATTTTGTAAGGCTCTCTGCAGAGGACCTTTCAGTTGTCGTCCTAGGGCTATCTCAGCAGGTGAATACCCCGTACTCTCATGCCATGCGGTATTTAGTGCAAATCTGAACTCACATAACCACTGATCCCAGGTACGGTGGTTTTGGTCGACGTACGTGGCAATCATAGTTTTCAAATTACGATTGACCCGTTCAGTGAGGTTTGACTGAGGATGGTATGCGGTGGTGAGTTTTTGTGTTACTTGCCATTGCTTACATAACTGGGCTAAGAGGTTTGAGGTGAATTGTGCACCTCTATCAGACACGATGAAGGCTGGTGTTCCCCATCTTGTGAAAATCTCCTCTATAAGAATTCGCACAATGGTTGTAGCTTTAGCAGCTCTCATTGGGAAAACCTCTACCCACTTAGTGAAATAGTCCACTATAACCAGAAGATAATTATTCTGGCGAGTGCTTCGTGGAAATGGTCCCATGATGTCCATTCCCAGCATATAACCAGGTTCAACTAGTGGTACACTTTGTAAGCCCCCAGCAGGTTTTAAGTTAGTTGGCTTGTGTTGCTGACATTTCTGACAATTCTTGCAGTGTTGCCATACATCTGTACGAATTGAGGGCCAATAAGCGAACTCTAAAAGTCTCATCAATGTCTTAAATTTACCCAAGTGCCCACTCAGAGGATTGTCATGTGCATAAGTTAAAATTGCTTCCTTCAACTTTGCAGGAATGACAACTTGGATTCTCTGACCTTCTTTGGAGTCTGGTACACTCCTAAATAAAACTGCGTTCTTGAAAACATAGTGTGTTCTCTTCAAGTCAGTGGATTTCTGGTTTTCGGCTTTAACCATCAATTCTTGGCACTCTGGGTCTAGTTTCTGTTCTGCTGCAATTTGTGCCAAATCCACTGGCAGATCACATGTGACAGATGTGTGCAACGACACAGCTGGTGACTCAGCTGCATACCTTCGGGACAATACGTCAGGCACTACATTACATTGTCCTCTCCGATACCGTACAGTAAAGTGATACCCTTGTAGTCTGATCGTCCATCTTTCCAGTCTGGATGAGGGTTTTGGATGTTGGAAAAGCCAGACTAAGGATGCATGATCAGTGATCACCTCAAAAGCTCTACCCTCTAGGTAATGGTGCCACTTCTCTACAGCCCACACTACCGCTAGACATTCCTTTTCTGATGTCGAATAGGACTTCTCTGCACCTCTGAGCAAACGGGATGCGTATGCAATTACTCTCTCTTGGCCATCCACCTCCTGTGTTAACACAGCTCCCAAGCCCACATCACTTGCGTCAGTCTGTACTTTAAAAGAAGCCTCGAAATTAGGTGTGGTTAAAACAGGAGCCTTAGTGAGTTCATCTTTAATAAGCTCAAACGAACATTGGCACTCATTAGTCCACTTCCACTTCGCCTCTTTTTTCTTCAGTGCGTGCAATGGTGCTGTTTTACTAGAAAAATCAGGGATAAAACGATGGTACCAAGCTGCTAAACCCAGAAATCGCTGAACCTCTTTTAAGTTCTTAGGAGTGGGAAATGTCCTGATCGCATCCACTTTGTCTACATTCATCTTTACTCCATCTGCAGTGATAGTATGTCCTAGGTAGTCCAGTGAAGAACAGATGAACTTACATTTTGTGAGGTTGAGCGTGAGACCGGCGTTGTGTAAACTCTGGAACACCTGCTTGAGATGGTGCATGTGAGACTGGATGTCTGGGGAGTATATAATGATGTCGTCGATATAGACCATGCAACATTTGTTCTTGTGCTCTCTGAGAACTTGCTCCATCAGCCGTTGGAAAGATGCTGCGGCGTTTTTAAGGCCAAAGGGAAGACACAAGAATTCATATAGCCCTGCAGCAGTAATAAAAGCGGTCTTTTCCATACTTGCAGAATCCATTTCAACTTGCCAGTATCCGCTCTTTAAATCCAGTGTGCTGAACACCTTGGCTCCTTGGAGAGAATCAAGAATATCCGTGATTTGAGGCATCGGATACGCGTCGAGGTGTGTCTTTGTATTCAGTCCACGGTAATCAATGCAAAACCGGGATCCTCCATCTTTCTTATCCACTACCACCACAGGTGAAGCCCACGGAGACGTAGAAGGTTTGATGATTTTTAATTGAAGCAACTCCTTAATTTGCTCTTCAATGAAATCATTCTTCACTTTCGAAGGTCTGTACGGTCTCTTTCTTATAGGAAGTTCGTCAATAGTTTTAATCTCGTGCTTGATCAGGCTTGTACGTCCTAGATTTGTGGTACAAACTGAAGACCAATCACACATGAGAGATTTCAACTGATTCTTTACCTTGAGGGATGCATGAGAATTTTCCACTGCTTGATCAATGAGCTTCAAGTCTTCCTTTTTTGAGATCAATTCGACATTATCTTGTGCAGCATAAAACTGGATGGCAGCGTTCTCATAAAGTTCATTAAAACAAATGGGGTGACTGGCGTTGGAATCGGGCAAGTAAACACGTGAGGAATTAAAATCAATGGTTACTTTGGCTTCCCTTAGGAAATCCAGTCCCAGGATGATAGGAACAGCCAAGTCTTCATCATTCATCACGTAGAATGTTACAGCAAGTTTCACTCCATATATTTCGCATTCCCAGAGAACCTTTCCCTGAGTTAACTGACTCTGTCCATTAGCAAGCATAAAAGATTGAGTACTTTTGGTCAGATGCTCATCATTTCTTCTCAACCTCTTCCAAACTTTCTGCTGCATCAAAGAGAAGGTGCTTCCAGTGTCAATTACCGCATTAAAGTAAGAGTGATTTAAAATTATTGGAGTTTGCAGCACATTATTATATTGAGAATAGAGAGTTGGATCAACGAGCATGAGGTGATTTTGTTGCCCTCTTCCCCCAGAAGATTTCTTCCTCTGTTCCTCTTCTTTTCCTTGATTCCATCTCTTTTTACTCTCAACCCAATCCTTCTCTATCTGCGTACCGAGTCGGACCAGATCATCAACTGTCTTCACTGTTCCCCTTAACAACGAGGCCAATCGAGGGTTGCAGTTTCTTAAAGTAGCTTGAACTATCTCAGTTTCAGTCATTAGAGAATTATTCTTCAGGCACAGTGCTCTGTAATTAAAAACAAAATCTCTAATATTCTCATTAACACCTTGACGATAGTTTGCTAATTTTTGGGCAGCAACTTCTTTATGATCTTCATTTAGAAAGGAAAAAAGAAACTTTTCTTTGAAAGATGCCCAGTCTCTTATTTTTTGTTTCTCCGCTCTCCACCAGCTCTTAGCAGTACCTTTCAGACTCACAGATAATGAGGCTAACAGCTCTTCAGAATACAGAGGTCTCAGCTCATTATATTCTTCAAATCGATCAATAAAATCAATTGGGTCTTCTGAATCAAGATTACTGAATGTAGGCAGTTCAAGTTTAACTGGGGAATTAGGAGATGAGGAAAAATATGTTACTTGCTTTGAGCTGTTTTGTGTAGCTGGATCAATCTTGGATGGGGATTGAGACATCCTATGAGTAGTTGAAGTACTGGTGTGCATGGGAGTAGAAATAAGAGGTTTGAAGGTTTTAAACTGTTGCTCTAATTGTCGGTCTCGTCGCTTTAAGCAATCCACAATACTTTGACTCATATCGTCGATTTTTGAAAGGAACAACTGCTTAACACGATCCAACTCTCTTTGCAGACAGTAGTTAATCTTGTCTTCACATGCTTGCAACTTTGCTTCCATAGTTTCAGTGGTAACCAGTCCACTGACATGATGTTCGAGATCAGCAAGATGTTCCTCAATGCTACACATGCGCTGGTCAACTTCTTCATTGTTGAATTGCAGTCGGTCTTCATGAAACTCAAGAGGAGGAGGTAATGGCAAGTCATCGGGACTCTGATCAGTGGCTATATCTCTAGACTCTCTCTCTTCCTCAGAGTCCAAATATAACTCACTAAAGGTATCAATGAGATTAACTACAGGGTCTCTGTGCTGAGCAAAAGCTTCATCTGAGAAATCTGTGACGGCTGCGCTCTCTGCCATTGCAAATGATGGTTTATATTATTTGTTTGTGAAGATTAATCAGTACAGTCAAAATTTATATTTTAAATAAAAGGGACTCCATAAAGTTTAATTTCAGTGTCCCGGTTCGGGCGCCAATCTGTAACACCTCCTTTGTTTTAAAGATGTTACTCTGGGGGGTTCAACAGATTTTTGACATGTACTGATAAATAAATATCCTCACAAACAAATCAACATTAAACCTCCTTTATTTTCCACCACTGTGCTAAATGTGTCAAACACACAATAAACAAACTGCAAAGCACTCTCAAGATCTCTGTCTCTTCAACAATGAATCCATGCAATGAAGAAAACTTAACTCTGGAATGTCCTGTCTTTTGATACGTAGCGATGACGACGATGATGATGATGATGATGATGACGACGATGATGAAATGAGAATTAACTCCACAAGGTCAATTTTGAGTGCGATGCAATGGTTTTAATCCACCTATCCACAATGTGAGAAAAGATCATACACCACGGTGGTCAGTGAATCGTTTGTTCCTCGTGCCCTGTTGCTGGCCATGTGCTGTAGCCTCGTTGCCAGTGGAGATTGCACTTAGCTTTTCTGTCTCTTTCTTCAAATAATGTTCACAACAGAACAAGTGAATAAAAAGTCCTTTAGTTGAGCAGAAACTCAAAGAGTTCTCAACAAAGGACTTTAGAGGAGCAAGAAGGTAGCATGAGTTCAACCATTTGATTTCCCTCTACCAAACGAACTGACTTCTTCATTGCTTACCAGGCTTATATCTAGCAGCCCACACTCACTAGTGCCCCCAAGCGGATATTAGTGGTACTACCACTTGACCCAGGTAATTTCAGGCAATAGTCAGAAAATAAACTATAAAAAACTCAGGTAACATTTAAACTGTTACAATCTTTCAGCATAATTACACCAAGATGACTGAAGATAATTCTTCATGGTTCAGAAACTTGATTGATCACGAGAAAAATCACAGTTCCAACCAGAAAAGACTCACGGAATTGCATGTTTTGTTTCTGTGTCAACATGCAATTGCAGAAACCTCAACACAGAGCAAGCTATGTGCCTGTAACTTACACAAGTTACAAGAATGAACTTTTAAGTGTTTAAATTTGTATATTATGTGGGAGTTATTTAGAACTCCCAAAGAGGGGATTGAAGGATTACAAATTTATTAAAAGGTTTAATTTAGGTTCCAATACAATAGTACATAAACTGAGAAATATTCTGAACATTGAATGTAGCATTTAAGGGTGGAATGTAAATGATATCAGCGGTGAAACAAGAGAATGTGGCAAATCCTATTTCTCTCTATTGTGAGTTAAATGAGTCAGATCACTGAAACTCTCACCTTTTGTTCTGCAACTGGCCTTCGGAGCCCCTGGCCCAGACGTTGAATAGTTATGCTAATTGGATTAGCAATGCAATATAGTGTTATGCTGATTGGGTCTAGCCAGATAACCTGCCTAACCTGTTTTCACTTGATAGAATGAACTCCTCCCCCTTGTAAGGTATATGAACAGTCTGCATTTTACTTTAGATCAGACTTGGGTACGACGCTTGGACGAAGCAGACTACAGCAAATAAAGAATCCTGCTTTAAAAGATACACTCGAGTCTCCTGGTCTTCGCTCTTCTGAGTTCCTACACTTTAGAAGAAATTAATTCACAACAGGAGGTTCCATCTGTCATCTGTCAAAATTCTGTCATCATTTACTCACCCTCAAGTTGTTGCAAACCTGTATGAGTTTCTTTCTTCTGCTGAACACAAAGGAAGATATTTTGAAGAACGATTGGAACTTGGGTTGCCACTTTCAATACAAAAAAATAAGGGACGCTTGCCACAGCGGGGGCCAAAGCACTCGGGGCCACAATAACTACAGGCCCGACGGTATGCCAATGGTGGTATATCATAACTCAAAACATATTTTCAGGAAAGTAATAAGATCAGTACCAATGGACATTATAATAAGCTATCTGCTATTGAAATCAGTGTGAATAGATGCAGTCACTCTCTATCACAAACAACGTTAACACAGTGTGACAATGAGACCACAAAAAAAATTGCCTTTCGTCGGAGATGTATGTGAGATGTTAAACATACTTTATTAACTTATTAAATTAACAGATCCATAACTTATTCACAATAAATTAAACAAATGAGTTGATACTCAAACATACTATACTAAATTTACTAAATAATACTAAATTTGATTGGAAAGAAGATTGGAAGGAGACTTTAGTAAGATGAGAAGTTTCTAATGAACTTGAGTAATTGTATAGGGTGTTGTGAACATATTATGGCCATATTTGTAATTGTTTGCAGTAACACCATCCAAACAGTGATACCACACATAAATAACCTATCATCTACAAACATTTCTAAATTTAATTATTACACTATTTTTATTATTGGTAAGAAAATCTATTCATGTATTCAAACCTATTGTTAATTCAGTATTAAAGGATGACATTCTCTAGATTTGTTAAGCATAAGTTATTTTCTTCACACATGCACATTTTTATTATTAAATATGTATTAAATATATCTCTCTCTTATTTCTTATTTAAAAAATGCATGTGTCCTGACTGTGTACCTTAACCGTAATAAACAAATCATACCATAATGTATGGATATAATTCATTTACATTGTAACATTCTTAATTTTTACATTATTTTTACAACATTATTTTTACAAATGGGCATAGGCAGCATATGAAAACGTAATCAATCATAACATTATTGAGCTGATTAAAAAACTGTCATTACACTATCTGCTTCACAAGATGCTTGAGGTCTGAAGAACTGTGAGACAGTGCTTTGATTTCTCTGAGCTCTTGTCTAGTATCAACTCTCTGCCAAAGACCCGCCCTCCTCTGACTCTGATTGGCTCTGAACCTGATGGTATTAAACAAACCAATCAAACCAACAATGGCAGCGAGTATTACCCAATCAAGGGTAGAATAGGACGAGTCTTCACAGAATGCGGGTGGAATGATTTGCATGGGACGGTGCGTTTAAGACAACTCGGAAATACGGGACAAACCGCGTCCCGTATTGATTCAAAACGGGACGCGCTGTTTATTTCACAAATACGGGACGATTCCGTATTTTAAGGGACGGGTGGCAACCCTAATTGGAACCAAACAGTTTTTTGGCATCATTGACTTCCATAGTAGAAAAAAGAATACTATGGAAGTCAATGGTGCCAAACAACTATCAAACAACAAAAATATCTTCCTTTGTGTTCAGCAGAAGAAAGAAACTCATACAGGTTTGCAACAACTTGAGGGTGAGTAAATGATGACAGAATTTTCATTTTTGGGTGGAGTATCCCTTTAATAGACGTATTCACTAAAACACAATTTAAACAACGTATTATTCAATGCATTACTTCTATATAGATTATATATTAAGTTTCTCAAGCAAGTGGTAACATATTGAACCATGTAGTTATATTAAAATTGCAAAACTGCAGACTCATACCTTTTCTTTTGCATAAATCTTTATACAATAAATCTTGCATCACAAAGAACTTGTTTTTCCACCTCCACGAATGAGACTAGAGTCGTTCATTATGTCGCCTTGTTGAAGTAAATAGTTGTTTTCCTTGCTTTACCCCAAAAGATGACTGTGAAAAATAGTAGTATTTAATTAAATGCATGTATGGTGAGATTACTACATTTTCATGTCAATTTGTGTTCATTTTGACCGCGAACTATGCGCTGTCACTTTAATTCAGCGCGTGCAGCACATAGACTGTAAAAAAGAGACTGTAGACTGTAAAGAAGAAGTTTAATTCCCAAGCTCAAGGACGCTTCACAATGACAGTAAATAACAAGCAGTTTACACATAAACGGACAATGGACATTTGCCCAGTCCAAGTAATGAGTGATTGCAGTTGCAAGTCGCATTACATTTGCAATACAAACATACAAAAGAGACAACAAACATTAATTACAGACAGCTTAGTGGGCAGTTGGAGTAAAGATGCAAAATTATTGGTGCCTAACTTAACATTGTGACTGTGTTATGTCAAATTAACATTTTCATGACTGAAATACTGGTTAAACAAATGTGTTTTGAGTTTATACATAAATTCGTGCAACGTGGTTGTTGTCCTGAGAGCCAACGGAAGAGAGTTCCATAGCTTAGGGGCTATAACAGAGAAAGACCTGCTACCCATAGACGATTGACGAAATCTCCGCACTCAGGAGATCACAGCCAGAAGATCGGCGTTTTTTTTTTATTATTAGTATAAATTATTTTATCTGCAAATGGCCTATACCGATAACCATAAAAATGCTTAATATCAGCCAGGCCGATAATCGGTCGACCCCTAATCGGTATCAGCCATCGGTTGACCTTAAACTTGAAATATTAAAAACAAATAACATTTCTTAGCTTCATAGGTTTAAGTAATCTTAGCTTTACTTAAATCATTTAAGATTTAATGTAAAAAAGTGTATATGTGAATGGAGCCATTTCTAGAATTATAGTGAAAGGCCTTTAACTTTGTAGTGTAAACTGTCTCATCTAATAGTGTCTATGCAGTCAAGTCAATAATATTGTTGAATATTAAGTGTCCCCAACTAAGCAAGCCAGAGGCAACAGTGGCAAGAACCCAAACTCCATCAGGGGACAAAAATAGAGAAAAAATCCTATAGCTATAAAAGCTATAAATCTTAACACAAATATTTTTTTCAAACATGCTTTATTTTATCTAGGGAATTTGTCACTGAGTAAAAAATACTAATGTACAGGATATAGTAGTTTTTAAAGGGTAATGTTAGTTTAACTCGGCCTCTTACAAAAATAATGGAACATAAATGTAATATTTGTATATAGAAAAATGTATGTGTTCCATTTATTTATGTGATGTAATTAATTTCCCTTGTAGGTTAAATGATTGTAACTTAACAGACAAAAGCTGTTCAGCTCTGGCTGCAGTTCTTGGATCAGATACCAATCTGAAAGAGCTGAACATGAACAATAATAATCTGCAGGATTCAGGAGTGAAGCTGATCTGCACTGGACTGAAGAATATAAAGTGTAAATTGGAGATACTGAGGTAAGTTGAGCACACAGGAGTCACATAACTAGAGTGAGGTGCGATGACTGACAGGACGATCCCGGAGGCAAAAGCACAAGAGAACTTTTGTGAATAAAAGTTAAATTTCTTTGTTGGCAACGTGACTCACGAGTCACATCGTTTTTATTGTAGTGTAATAGCGTAGCGCGTCTGTGTTCTACGTCACACGTAGGCTCACTATTGGCCAACGCTGGTCATGTGTGTGATGGGTGTGACGCTCAACCAGAAGCATTACGCAATTATACTACGTGAATATCTCAAGGCCAACCGAGAAGGAAATGAATACTTGAATAAAGTCGTTATTTTTGTTTGTTTTTTTTTAGACACAAAAAGTATTCTCGTTGCTTGATAAACTTAAGATTGAGCCACTGTAGTCACTTGGACTATTTTAAAGATTTCTTTAATAACGTTTCTGGGCCGGCAAGTTTCAATCCCTTAGAAGCCTATGAAGGAGTGATGCAGATTTAATCACAAATATCTTAATTTGTGTCCTGAAGATGAACGAAAGTCTTACGGGGTTGAACAACATGAGGGAGAGTAATTACTGACAGAATTTTGGGGTGAACTATCCCTTTAAGCGATCATTTTGTTCCAAGAAAAGGAAAGAACTAACGTTAAAGATCAGAATAAGAGCTACAGATCCTGAGCGTCATTGACAAATATATTTTCTTGTAAAATATGTGGTGTAATTGGTAACACCTGCAATGGTACTTAAAGGGATAGTTCACCCAAAAATGAAAATTAGCCCATGATTTACTCACCCTCAAGTCATCCTAGGTGTATATGACATTCTTCTTTCAGATGAATACAATCTGAGTTACATAAAAAAATGTCCTGGCTCTTCCAAGCTTTATAATGCCAGTGATTGACTGTATATTTTTAAGTCCATCAAAATGCATCTATCCATGATAAGTGCTCCACGCGGCTCTGGAGGATTAATGAAGGCCTTCTGAAGTGAAGCGATGCGTTCGTATCTATCGTAAATATCCATATTTACTACTTCCAGCAGACAAATAAATTAGTTATTTAATTATGCCATTAAAGCTAGGACTTTAATTAGGTCAATCTCAAACTTTAATTTTCAAATTGTTCAACCATTTTCAGGTTACGTGTTGTGGATCATTCAGATCACAGACTTTCAGAACTGTACAGTTTTAGATAATTGCAATCTCGAAAGTGATGTTGATGTCTAACATACATCAAATAGAGCACTTTTTCCGAGTCCGATACGATACTTTCATTTTTGGTACTCGCCGATATCGAGTACTGATACCAATACCTGAATTTTCACTGCATTTGTAATTTTCAAATGTATTGGGTAGAGAAACTAAAAGAATATAAATGATATTAGTTGGCTTAATTTGTTCATCAAATATATATTTCCTTCAGTTATTTTCATGCTTAATTAAGCCTGCTAAAATGCATTGTATGAGCTTCTGTTACTGAACACTGTTCATTCTATTGCTCTATCATATTTTATCTTTCATTTAATAGCACAGCACATATTTAGAGCAGCTCCAGCAGGGCTCAGTGCTGAGGATTGGGTCAGTGGTTCAAATGTTTAGACAACAGTGAAATATCAATTCTTTATTCCCATTTTGATACTACAACAAAATCTACCAGCCTAATTAATGTGAATTTACAACATTATTAAAGACAAGTAAGCAGTCGCTAATAAAATAAGAACAAATAATCAAATTACAAATAGCATTAATAAATACAATATATCAAAGAAAGGCTACAAATGAAATAAACAGTGTTTTTAGAGTTTTTCGGGGTAGATCTAACAGTAGTTTTCAGGTACAGAAATTTGAATAAAGTATTCAAATGTGAAATAACACTGCATATTCATTACTGTATAAATCAAATATATAATTGTTTATTGTAGATAATTGTTTGATAATTGCATTCTCGAAAATGATGTTGATGTCTAACATATTAAAGTTTTCTGTGCCTTTTGTTTTCCTCCATATTCAGCTGTCAGTTTTTGCGACTAACTTTCAATGCATTTGTACAAAGAACAAAATAAAATTCAAGTTTAAGGATTTCTATTGTTCAGGTTTAACTGATTAATCAGCTGAATGTTTTCCTATCTGTTCTAGACTCTCTAACTGCAGTGTAACAGAAGAAGGTTATAAAGCTCTGGCTTCAGCTCTGAGATCAAACCCTTCACACCTGATAGAGCTGGATCTCACAGGAAATGATCCTGGAGAATCAGGAGTGAAGAAGCTCAATGATTTACTACAGGATCCAGACTCTCAACTGAAGACACTGAGGTGAGACGGGATCAAATATTTAACTAAATTAGTTATATGGAGGCTAAATAGCCATAACTAATATATTATTTTATTTTATTATTTTAATTTTAATATAATATATTTATCAAGATCAGATCAGATGCTGCAGATTCTGTCATGATGATGATAACCGTCAACACATTTAGCTGTGCTACGAGCTACAGGTCAAAGGCTGTGTTTACACTGCAAGTCTTAATGCACAAATCCGATCTTTTGACCATATCAGATTTTTTTGGCCCGCCTGTTTACATTAACTTCAGACAGTGTTCGATATTTGTGTAAGGTTGGAAGCTTACGCTGCAATTTTGAACCAATAATCGGAACAAAAAGCAGTTGAAGGATGACGTGTATAATTCAAATATTTATCTGACTCCAATATAATTAATCTTACTCCATTAAAGGGTAACTAAACCCTAAAACAACTTTTTTTTAGTTAATGATCTGTAAGACTGGGGCTTTATTAATGCTGTTCATTGATTCAAGTAATTTCTTAGACATTTGGGTATAAAGAGTTTTAATTCTACAATACATGGTGTAAAAACGTCTGAGTGCTGCCCTCTTCAGGTTGAACGGTGGCTATCGCAGTTGAATATTCCTATTGGAAGTTGTGGTGCCCTGTGACGTAAGAGGGTACCAGCTAATCACGCCCTAGCCTACAGAGAGACGTGTCTCAGGTGCACGCCCCCCTCCGCTGGGCTCTGCCCACTTTTCCAGCATTTGTCTAATATTGCCCGTGGGTGGAGTCAGGCTCTGACCAGGGGTTTAGTTACCCTTTAAAGTTGTTGTTATATTCTTTTCCTCTTATTCTTTAAAGGTAAAGGTCTTTATTAGAACTGATTGGAAAAAACGTAGGATTTAACCTGAACGTTTAGATAACAAAAGTTATAATCACTTTAGCTTTCAACATCATCAGTGATAAAAGATTCTCAAAGCCTTTAAAGCAGGCAAAGTTATTTATTAAGTTACATGTTTAAATATACAGACATATACAGAACAATATACTGTATAGAAAACTTAGTTGTAACAAATAATGTACGGTTGTGCAAACGAGGCCGTAAAAGCCTTTCTCAGAGTATGAGGTTACGCACCGGTGTGCGGGAGTGGCGGGGTTAAAGCCTTTCTCCAAGATCAACAGTTACCTTTCCTTCTTATACCCTGAGCAAAGCATTGTTAAACATGAGTGGACTACCAACACCGAAACCGACCGACAGGAAACCAAAAGATGAGGCAAATGGGTGGTGATCAAGAGGGGGAGAAGAACATAACATATTCTCCTCAATGCATGTTTAACCAATAGTACCTAGATTGTACATTAGGATACTTTAGTATCTCTATTAAGTTCACCACCATTCATTTCAGTGTATAAGCTGTCAGATGAGACCAAACATGACATAACTGCATATTAGAACACACTAGTAAATAAACAGTATGTAGTTGAAAGCATATGTCCTGTGAAGCGAATGGTACAGACGTGTTATTGAGACTCTGTCTCTCTCGACAGAACCGTCCTGTGCCTGGAGTGTCCCAAAAGCATATTGATGAAATCCCTTGCACTAGATAGGCATTAATATACTGTGATGATGAAGGCCATTGTGCCACATTTAGTTCTCATTGTAGAGAATGAACCAAACACAAATGAATCTTCCATTTGATTCATTCAAACAGAACTCAATCACTAATTCAGCCATAAAAGATCCCGGCGCCAAATTGTCTAGAGACCCCCTCAGAAAGGATTTTATGGCCCCGCAGGAACATTGGGCCTGACCACCTTTGACCTCCCTCAGCATTACCACTGCTGAACATGACACCGAGATGTAAAACAGACTTCCCTCTGCTTGAAGACTTTTGAATGACCTCATTGCTGAGACCTCTTAAAACCCACAGAGACAAGAGACTTCTCATATAAAAATGCATAAACTCATCCCAGAACAATTCTTGACGAACTTATAATCAAACATTGTTCCACTACCTAATCCTATATTCTAGCTATGTAGGTGTCTATTATACTAGATAGCATACAAGTCATGCAAATGTTGTTACTTTAGATGGATGAATGAAAGTGTGTCTTGTTTGATATCAGTGAGATCATATATTCTTAAGATGGCTTGAGTGAAATCTGTGTAAAATGCTTTGTATGATTATAATAATCTATAATGTTAAACTGTGGTCTCTTGTTCTCTGCTAGTGTTGGAGAGCAAGCAGATCATAGATAACGCCTGATTTACGATAAGAAGAAACGAGGTCCACCTCCTAAGATGATGCCATTGTCCAATTGGCCAGAATTCTCCAAAAGAGGTTGGACTAACTTTAAGTTAAAGACCCGAACAAGGCAGTTCAGTTCAGTTCAGAGAGCAGTTCAGAGAGCAGTTCAGAGAGCAGTTCAGTTTTCGGTTCGGTTCAGTTCGGTTTTGAGTCGGTTCTGTGGTAAATTAAGTTGTGCCTCTCTCTATTGAACAAACAGCAAGAGAGTGTTCATGTTCGTACGCTTCTACATCGACCAGACCAAGTTAGACCAAGCCAGCAGACAAACCCATCAAGATCGGAGTTAAAACAGCTTCATTCAAGCCATCTCATCTTATTTTCATTTCTTCCTTTATTTTCTTTTTCGTAAAAGTCTCGGTTCAAAGTTAAGTTTGCTGTAAAGTTCGTTTACACGTCTCTCCTGCAACGCACTTCGAACTGTAAGACTCTTGTTCATCCATCCGCCAACACATCATGTGACCGGCGGTTCAGAAACTTCCAGCCAGGCACTTTCAAAGACAACCACACGGACCCGGCCGGGAAACCCCTCAGACCCGAGGAAGGGGAACCCCAAAAGCAACGCAAAGGACAAGCAAGTAGCCTCCAGACTTAGCTGAACTGGTGTTAATTTAAATTGAATAACCTGTCTAAGAAACGAAGGTTTAATTTAATGCTTGGTGGTTCGTTCAGGTTTATGTCTTACAAAGTGCCTCTCACTCTGAAAACTCACTCTTTCTCTCTTTTCCTCTGTGTGTGTGTGTGTGTGTGATTGTGTTTAGACCTTAGTTTATGTGTTTAGAATAATCAATAAAGTCTTGTTTATATTTTAAAAGATATTTGTCTTGTGTTGTGCTTACACATTTAATGTCTTGTACTGTCGATCTAAAGTTACCTTGCTAATACATAGTGTTTCACTATAGATTGGATAAATATCTGTTGCCAAGGTTAAAATTACGGCCCGTTCAAATGAACTCTAAACGAGTCATTTGCTCGGTTCCATAGTGATTCGGTCAATGATTCATTGCAAATCGATGAATCATTCCCTTTGAGCTAAATTGGCCTTCCGGCCCCCTTAAATACATTTTATGTATATTATTATTATGTAGGTTCGCTACATCATGTATAGATTTAAAAGGCTTTTTTGAAGTACTATTCAAAGGAGAATCGGATATGCGTGTAGACGGAGGTCGGATGTCCAGATATCGGATCTGTATCTGATTTAAATCCACATTTGGAAGCGGCTCAGATCGGATACTTAAAAATCGGATCTCGTGCGGATTTTTGTGTTTACACGTGTGCAACAAATTCCGATCTGTGTCAGATGTGAGTAAAAGATTGGATTTTTTGTGCCAGTGTAAATGCAGCCAAATAGACATCATGGGTCAGTAAATGTGCTGCTATTCTGGAGTATACCTTGATAATTGACATGCACAATTTTGTTTTTGTGCACACTTCCCATAAAAAAATAGTTTTCTGAACACAATAGTTTTCCATCAAGCCCAGAAAGATCTTAATTTCACACTCTGTATTCATAAAGAAAATCATGATCTAGTGAGCTTTTGCCCCTCTGCTCATGAGACATTTCTATTCTTATGAGTTTGCTTTAGGATATGCTTTTATATATATATATATATATATATATGTGGCAAAGTGGTGCGGGAGCGGCAGCTCTATTTTATATGACACTGGGCGGAACAACAATTTATGCTCACACTCAACTCAGTTTACGATTTCCGACTACGCCACTTGGGGAATTTCGCCCCAAGAATTTAATACAATATCTACGCTAAGGCACACACAGATCCTAATCACAGTTGGAGTCAGAGACATAGGTGATTGAAAAAAAATATATATTTTATTAATTGTTAAAAACAGTTCTTTTCTGTAAGAAGCGTTGACCAGAAATCACTCTTCAATTCACTAGTTTCCAGTGTGGACGGCAGGGGAACCTGGGCATACCCAAGGGCAGTCTCGAGGCATCACCTCTATGAAGAGTACTCTATTCAGTGCACACACCCCAGCACAGCACACACTCCACGACTCATGTCTGAGAGGACCACGGCACACGTGAGGACCCTATCACCTAATTGTTCTCTCGTCTGCCCTCGGGTGCCCAGGCCCTGCTAACAAACAGAAAGAAAGAAAATTAACAAGCAGTGTTATGCAAAACCAAAATAACCACAAAATAATAAAAATTATATGATTCCAGGGCGGAACCAACTCCTTGGTCCCGACCTGATCGTCGCTAGTCAAAACCAAAAAAACACCAAATCACATAAATTCAACCACAAAAAAAGAAATATACATACATAGAAACTCACTGGTACGACAATTTGGTCTAAAGCAAAACACGAAATAAAGAAATAAACCCAAAAAAGAAATACAAACTCAAAACATATCACAGACACAGAGTCATCCTTCGCTGGAAACAGTTCACTTGAAATGGTTCACCTGAAATGGTACACTTGAATGGCTCACTTAGGACGATTCACTTGAAATTGTTCACTTGAACGGCGCACCTGAACGACTCACTTGAATGGCCCGCTTAAGGCGGTTCACCTGAAACGGCTCACTTGAACAGTTCACATGAATGGTTCACTCGAGACGACTCACTCGTAATAAAACAGTACATACACAAAACAGAATCCAAACAGAACAGCAGTTGACGAAGGACAGCGCAAACGAAGTCTTATGGCGAGACACAGGGCAGATAACACTCATTCAGAAGGTCGGTATCGTCCTTATCGGATGCCTAAAAGATAAACAGAGAGGTGTTACACTGAAAGTTCTTCTCCCTTGGCTTACGCTCAGACAGTATACTCACAATCAAGCACGCTGCCCCAGAATCCCCAGACTATGCGATAGATGGAAGCAAATATCTCCGACAAGCTCGTTGGCCTGAAGCGCCGATAAATCGTACACTAAGCACACAAATCAGTCAGATTACTCGCCTCGTCAAAGCAAACCATACGCTTCATCTATCACTCACCCCGCATACAAATACTTCTCTTACCGGTCTTAAATGTCCACATTCGACTCTCCAAACAAGCCCATAGACCCGCCAACAGCACTGCCAGTGAATAAACAGCCTCGGCAAACTTTACCAGCAACACGTTACGCTGAAATCAGCAGAAAGCAGCAGGGCGCATAGATGACGTCACGACCCCGGATAATGACGCATGCCGAGGAACCAGTAACTCGTGCTCTTATACGCACCGGAACCCTGGCCATTGGCCAAACACTAAAAGATGACGTAGGAAGTAGGAGGGGTAATAACCCTTCCTGCTACATATATATATATTTGAATGTTCCAAGAAAAGTGTTACATCTAGATAACTAACTAAAGCTTGTCTTTAGAACAATAATTACGTTTTTTATCAACTGTTGAACTGTTCTGCAGGTTTTTGAGTCCTGCTGCAGAGGAAGCCTGTCAGTATGTGAAGAGAGTTGTGGGTATAAACCCGTTCCTCCAGAGAAAGCTGAAACTGAGAGGACATAAACTAGGAGAAACACAAGTGAATCAGATCGCTGCTCTACTGCAGGATAAACACTGTCAACTCAACACACTGACGTGAGTATTGCTCATTTATTTATAATATTAGTTTACTTTTAGTTGTAATGTTAGCTGATGATAATATTTCCAGACAGACAGTTTGATCATAGGTCAATAATTATTTCAGTTACTGTAGAGGCAGTGGTTAAAGCAGGGTTCTCAAGTCTCACGCATTGGCCGTGAGACACACGCAATTCAACCAGTTCACACGCTCACACACCACACCGTGTATTTCTCACGCTTAAAAGGTAATGCCAATCAAGTTGTCCTGCAAGCTTTATATATAATGTTTTATAAAACGGTTAGTTCCAATCCTTGATTCTGATTGGTCAATAGCTGTTTTATTCACGATAAAACACGGCTAAGACCGCTTTACCCAACGGTTCTATGTATCACTACACGACACCCCTAGCAACCACCCTTAGCAACTTAAACACTTGTTTGATCTCACTGATATTGTTCATTTCAGCTAGAGTAGAGTATTGTGAGAGATCGAGTAAGCGAGTGTTCCTGCATTTACAGTAGACATAGCATTGTCCTTCAGGTCAGTCCTATATTCATAATACACAAATCCGTTTGAATGTCCGCTGCGATATCTTGTCCTTTTAACAGTTATGGGGTTTTCCGTTCCTATAGTCATCTGTCAGTTGCGTCTTTCTTCTCCGTGATCACAAGTTTGAATCCTTTCAATGTAAAAGTCTTCTCTACTGACTGACTCACTCATAAAGACAGTCTTTGCCGCCATCTAAGACTAACTTCTGTTGCTGTTTACGGTCAGGGACTATTTTTTCCAGCGGAGGAAAGGCTTTTAGTGATTTTACTTCATGAAAGTTGCATAGATAAATATTTTTCAGCATTTATATTTTTTTTGTGTGGTAACCGTTTTATAAAAGCAATAAGGTACTCAAGGCTAGTGCTGTATCGTGAATAAGTCACGGCTGAAGGGGTTGCAGGCACGACGCGAAGCCATGACTTATTCACGATACAGTACAGCCTCTCGTACCTTATTGCTTACGTATACGAGGCGCAGGCACACAAAGTGAAGTTTCCTGCCGCCGGCACGTATCTCGGCCAGATTGCGTTCGTCTAGGCAACATAGATGCGCGAACACACGGAAGTTGACGGAACATTCTCGTCACCGTATGTCCGTTACTAGGTAACCAACGACATCGCACGAACACATGTTGTGGTGGAGAAGGTAAGTTGGAAGAAAGCTCGTCTAACATTTTTAGGCTAGAACATTTAATATATAGCCCATCATATACAGTATTATTGATGCAGTCAAAAACTCTACAACTACTGTAAGCAGGCCAGAAGCGTTGGCTCAGTTTGGCTAGCTTACGTTATCTGAAACTAAGGGAAATGTTAGTGGGTATGGGAAGGAATGAAGATGTATTTTATTATTTTATTTACTTAAGTACTAAAAGGCTGTATCTGTACTTTACTTGAGTATTCTTTTTTTCTCCTACTTCCACTTTTACTTCAGTACATGTTTTCGATGAGTTTAATACTTTTACTCCAATACATTTTTTATGTGCTGCATCGTTACTCATTACAATTATAAAAATGTTACAAATCATTCCAAACCCACATACTCACTGCCAGAGCGGTAGATGGCTCTGTCACCAGGTTTGTTGAAGCTGGCTCATCATTGAGGGACTCAAGCGATCAAGAAGACAGCGCGTTCTGCCTTTTCCTCTACTGCCTGCCTCCATTGAGAACACTTCCTATTTGTTAGTGTGTTTCGAGATGGAAGAACCAGAAACACCACCTTCAACTTCGAGTGATCGTGGCGGTGAGGAAGGAGACCTCTGGCCCTACTTAGAGTCCATGGTTTAATTTGTCGGAGTGAAAGACAATTCATATAGATTATAGAATGTGCGAGGACGCCGACGCACTGAATCGTTCTTTGTTTAAATAGTTCAAAGTTACTATTAGATTTAATGTTATTATCTTGACAAACTATACATCATTAAAAATATATAAGACTCAAGTTTCAGTATTTGACCACTATTGTATTCTGAGAAACTTATAGTGACAGTTATGTGTTAATTTGTGTCAGGAGTTAGGCCTATGTAATGAAAAAATGAGTCGATATCTTTAATATGAATTATGAGCGTCAGCCGCTCCCATTAAAAAAAACTCCTGTGAGGTCGTCATGACAGCGCTTGACAAAACAACGTCCCTCAGGGCTTTTAGCTCACGCAGATTTGGACAAATATTGATAGATTTTTATAGGTTTAAGTCAGATTTCTATAGAGAGGAATAATATTGATTGAATTTATACCCAAAATGGGCCGATGTAATCATTATGAGCGTTGGATACTCTGAAACAGTGCTTTAAGTGGGCCGGTACGCGCCGGTACTCAGTACCGCCACTTCCAAATATAGCACTTGAGCGTACCGCCACCTCTCCGTGCGCCCAGAACGTGCTTTTAGCGTACCGGTACGCTCATTTCATTTACACATCTGTTTTAATCCTTTGGCTGCGCTGACGCTTTTCAGAGCGCCCTTCACAATGCACGCTTCCTAATTCGTCCCACCGAGAGCAGAGACTACATTACCCATATACATTACATTCCTCCCCGCTGAACGCGAGCTATTACAAATGCGTGAAATGCACTCTCAGTGGTTGAGCGCGGTAAAGTTAGTTTTTAGGTTCGATATTTCGCCAGACATTTGTTTTCCTTGCCACTTTTCGTCACGGGTCGGCAGTCTTAGATCAATAGCAGGATTAGTTTTAACATTATGTAACCATTATTGACATTAAATATTCGTTCAAAATCACCTACGTGCAATAATGCTGCATTTATAGGCTACCTGAGAATGCTTTGACGGCGCGTGCCTAAGGGAACGTCTGCCAATTCCACCAACAGCATTAAACGTAGCCTATAATTTGAATGATTTAAAATTACTTTTCAAATTCCAAAGCTTGTAGTATAGGTTCCTATTGGCAATGCTGATCTGGTAGCCTTGAGTAATTAACTTATCTAAGAAAATGATTCATAAAACTCATCAGTTGAGCGAGCCTATGTTTAATTTCTTCACTGACACAGACGAAAATGAAAAGACTCAGTCAAAGTTCAGCTTTAGGAGGGGAAGAAATACGGCAGGATAAGGAGACTGAGAGAAAAAGAAAGATTAGGATGAGAGAGCAGGTATTGACAAATAATCTAATGCACACTGACATGGTTTTAAAGCTATTTATTATCCATTTTTGAGCCGTAAAAAGTCTTAAATTGCACATATGTAGGTCAGAGAAATCAAAATTTTCTCGGAGGAACATGCCCCCGAACCCCCCTAACTGCCTACCATTTAAATGCACATGGCTGTGGGGGGTAATGTGGGCTGTTGTGGCTAGAGTGCCAGGGCTCAATATTTGTCACAGTTGTGGTCTGTTGACTGCTGTATATAAAACCCCTTTAATATAGTTGTTGTTACCTCAGGGGAGGAGGGGAGTCAGCAAAAAAAAAATAATAATAAAAAAAAAAAATAATAATAATAGAGTACCGGCACCTCTTTTGGGCCACTTAAAGCACTGCTCTGAAATACTGTGTTTTCAATCCATACTGGCAGCCTGAGGGCGCCCTATGCACATTTAGTCCATTTATGGAACAAATGAAGAAGAGAATTATCATGTGACATTCCAGGAACTCGCTGACATAAACAAAGCTAACAGAGATCGCTGTAACATTCAGATAAATAGCCAATAAGCTGTGGAGAAAAAAGGCACAAGCAGGGAAGAGAAGGGAGAGATGCTTTAAAGAGGGAAGGGACATATGCTTTCTTTAAAGCTACACTGTGTAACTTTTTTAGTTTATTCTTAGCTAAAATTCTTAGTTCTTTAAAAAATATATGTGCTCATTAATGTATATTTACTTCGTTCAAGTAATAAAGTATTCCCATGAGTGTATAATATGCCATTGAAAATACATACGGGTAAGGAGTTCTAATGTCGGTCGCCATGTTGCCCCTCCATCTTGAAAGTACATTAGCCAAAGAGGGACATACAGCTTCGCCTTTCGCGTTTTAACACTCGATGGCACCGTGTCGAGGAGGTCGAACTGGAAGCCGTGTTAATCTTGGATTACATTGGCCACCGTAGGAGTTAAAACGGAATCGGAATTGAAACGAACAGAAACTAATATTCACTGGATGGTCATATACCTTTTCACCGCTAGATGGGGTAAAAATCACACAGTGTAGCTTTAATAACTACATAACACAATACTTGTACTTTTACTTTCAGTACTTCAGTATTGAAAGTAGTTTATTTTAAAATTTACTACTCAAGTACAATTTTTTTTGAATTCTTTAGTACTTCCACTTAAGTGTTGTGCTTAAAGAGCACTTCAATTTCTACTCAAGTCACTTTTTTGATATAGCACTTGTACTTTTACTCAAATCTGGGTCTCTAGTACTTTATACATCTCTGGTCAAAACATACATTAATCATTGCCATTGCATTTGTATTTATCAAAGATGTCAGGGAAAAAGCAAAAAGATATTTTATCATTCGGGGCACCAAAGGGTAAGCCCCCAAAAAAGGAAAATGTCTGGCATCGAGCCACAGTTCTTCAAGTGGGAGCCCCCTACCCCTGTTATCAAGGCATCAAAATGTGCAACAAACACTTACAACACAAAACACATTTCATAAGCTGGAGTGTGTACTCTTGTGAATACACACACACTCCTTAATACTCTAATATGTCCATTTGTTCACAATGTCCCACCACACAATAAATCATTATACCATTTACCGACTAGACACATTCAAAATGCAAAAAGATTTGTTTTTCCAAACTGTTTGGAGCAATTTGTTATATTTTTTTGAAAATATAACATTAAATGTGATGAATTGCTCTGTCATTTATCAGATTTACCAATTGTTATAATGTCAATTTGTGCTGGTTAATTATGAACAATGGGTAAAATGGTGGGGCGGGGATGGGAGGGGGCGGGGCTCCATTAGGGCTCCTCCCCTAACCGCATGTGATCTCACTCCAAGCTTTTGATAAAACTTGAGAACCCTGTTAAAGTGGAATTTGGCAGGTGGGGGAACCTCACATTTTGTGTAGATGCAACAGGGAAAAATGACTCACCGTGGGACAACATATTGAGTATCGTGATATAGCAATACTTTTTGGGACAAGAGTGTCACTGTGGCACAAAGTATCATAGTACTTATTAGCTTAATATTTTAATGGTTTTATTTTGGTCCAAACATCTACACTGATATGATGATGATACTATGTTAAAATTGCTGAACACCACAATATAGAACACAACCTTGTTTTTCACAATGTAAATTTAAACATAAAAATGGGAAGTTAAAAAGACTAAAAATGGCTGAAGACGACTATAACAGAAATCAATCAATCACTACTTCACCTTTGACTTTTAACTCCACTGCAACATCCACTTGCTCTGGTTAGAACAGCAACTGTCAGGGGCGGACTGGGACAAAAATTCAGCCCCCTGTGTTTTTAATACAGAATCAATATTCATTTCAATTAAATTGCTTTTTTTTTGTCCATGCTTGTAGATGAGGTTGACAGAAGTTGTCCACTTTCGTCCCAACAGAGGATGAAATGTGTCGTTATCTTTGAGTTTGAGTGACGTAATATCCCTTTCAAGTGAACGCGTGAAAGCGGCGTGAGACCAGCGGCGTGCAGAGAGTTCCTCAAGGCCAGGGGCTCAAATGTGAAAAAGGGGCATGCATATATATATTTGTTATGGAACAAAAGTTTGGAAACATTACTATTTTTAATGTTTTAGAAAGAAGTATCTCATGCTCATTAAGGCTGCATTTTTTTTAAATAAAAAAAACCCCAGTAATATTGTGAAATATTACTACAGTGTACAATAATGGTTTTCTATTTTAATATACTTATAACCTTTGATACTTTTTTCAGGATTCTGAGTTTAAAAGTTACAAAAAGAACAGCATTTATCTCAAATAGAAATATTTTGTACCAATATCCATGATACTGTTCAAAAGTTTGGGTCAGTAACTTTCTTTCTTTCTTTCTTTCTTTCTTTCTTTCTTTCTTTCTTTCTTCTTTCTTTCTTTCTTTCTTTCTTTCTTTCTCTTTCTTTCTTTTCTTTCTTTCTTTCTTTCTTTTATTCAGCAAGGATGTGTTAAATTGATAAAAATTGATAGTAAAGACTTATAAAATAATTTCTATTTTAATTAAATGCCGCATCAGAAATAAATGATATTTTTAAGTAGGCCTATATTAAAATAGAAAACCATTATTTAAAATTGTAATAATTGTTTTCTGAAATTTTAATCAAATAAATGCAGTCTTGAAGCGCATAAGAGGCTTCTTTAAAAACATAAAAAATATTAATGTGTCAATTTTTGACCGGTACTGTTACTATTATCAAAAATCACCATTTCACGTGTTGTTGTCAGCCTACACTTCACATCATAGGCCTGTAGGTGGCGCCTGGGCGTCATTAATTTGAACCAACTATGATAGTTTTCAAATGGTAAACGGCGTATCAATATAACTTACACAGGCTACTACTTACGATTAGAGCGACTTTTGGTGCTGGTTTTGTGCAGTGCTTTGTAGTCAATTAACATCCATTGTTTCAATGACGCAGATCCAGATCGCTTCGTAAATGTAAATCCGTCTGTAATTTTCAAACGATTTCTGAATGACTAGAAAATTACCCCTCCACTTC
Source organism: Chrosomus eos (assembly GCA_036326025.1). Classification (NCBI taxonomy): domain Eukaryota; kingdom Metazoa; phylum Chordata; class Actinopteri; order Cypriniformes; family Leuciscidae; genus Chrosomus; species Chrosomus eos. Next base: position 304,367 of record JAZAVI010000058.1, read on the forward strand.
ACATTGTCCAATGAAATTTGAACTTTTTGTGCCAGATGACGATTGTTCAGTGTATTATATAACAGTCATCAATGAATTTATGCAATATTTTAAAATATGTAATATGTGGATTTAAAAAAAATCAAAAGAAAAGAAGTTTAAAAATGGTTTGGTTTATTTTTTCCTGCCGTCGAGCCTAGACTCACCAAATATGAACCATAGTATATTTTAGCTCGAGCGCATCAGTTCGGTTCCCGAGCAGACTGTTGAATACCTACGTATACGTAACGTTGTCGTTTACACTAGTGCATTTTCATTTTAAAACTTTTGCTATGGTTACGCGCGCCTGCCGTCCTCCGGAGTTTTAGACCCTCGAAAACGGAGACTGACCCCTTCAGTCGAGTCCGAAGCAAGACACGCAAGTGACGCAACCCATAGTGGCAACGGCACCTCAGACTGACAGAAACGTAAAAATAAACGTGAATTTAGGCTACTTTAGTTTTGTACACATTGCCATGTTAATTATAATCAAATGCATTTTGTTTTAATGAAAACAATATTACCATTATTTGTTTGAGAGGGGCACTTTAGATTCATTTTGAAAAAGGGCAGGGGCTCGAGCACCCAAAGTTAGTAATATGATTAAAAATAGATTAATCCCATTTTTTACTTTTATATCAGGGCTGCACGATTTGGGGAAAATGTCATATTGCGATTATTGAGGTCAATATTGGGATTGCGATATAATAAACAAATAGTTTCATGAGTCAACTTGCTTAGTTCTCAAGGAGAATGCACACACAGATTAGTGATAATGCTGAAATGTGTATTTCTTAACTCAAACTAGCAACAACGACCCATTGATGTCTGGATAAATATTATTTCTGAGAAAAAAAAAATCCCTCTCAAAATACTTTGAAAAAAAATCTTAAATATATATTTTTTGCTATCAGTGTGAAAACATTTTCTCAAAAAAAAAAAAAAAGTGTTTCTCTCAAACCGTTTTTCTTTGCTCTAAATGCAATTTTTTGCTCTCGTGTCAGGATTTTGCTTTCGCTGTGAAAATTGTGTCATGGGCGGGGCCACGTTCTTTTTTTCCTATTGGAACGTTCCTATTGGCCAGTCGGGTGAGCATCGTCTTGTCTTGTTGGGAGTCAACATGATTTAATGAAGTGCATTTAAAAATGTATACATTTTTAATATAATGAATATGCTTTGGACACCAGAACTGACACGCCACGTCATTGACCCCTGTATAGATGCAGTATTACAGAGAAACAGAGAATAAAGAAGAGAGACGAAACATGAAATGAAAGAAGAAACAGTGTCTTCCAGCGCACAGAACTAGTGTGACTGGGTTTTAAAACAGACTATTGGAAACTAAATGCTGCTGTAGCTCTTCAATAAGATGATCATCATAGATGTGAACTATTGTTATTTCTCTGTCTTCAGTCTGTATGAATGCAGTATTACAGAGAAACAGAGTCTCATCCTGACTTCAGCTCTGAACTCAAACCCGTCACACCTGAGAGAGCTGGACCTGAGCGGGAATAAACTAGGAGACTCAGGAGTGAAAAACCTCAGAGATCTACTGATGAACCCACAATTCAAGCTGGAGAAACTACAGTTAGTATCATTATACTGTACAGCAATTACAGTGTGACTGAAGTTTATTTATTTGAAGACAGCAGGGCTTATGTTTCATTGTTTATAGCAGTGCACTTTTTATATCCACACTCTGTGTTATTATTCTGTGTCAATTAGTAAATATCTCAATAATCTTTAACTTTATTAACTTAAAATCTCTGAAAATCTTTCATACCAAAGTTCAACATACCAAAATAATTGACTAAAAATCCTACAGTTAATTCCATCTAACATTTACTGTTATATTTAAGTTTTTATCACTAAAAGAATTTAGTATTTGAATGAATGAATGAATGAATGAATGAATGAATGAATGAATGAATGAATGAATGTACTACTGAACACCCAAAGAGATTTACAGTCATGTCGGGGTCTCTCCTCAACCACCACTAACCAATTATTTATTTATAATATACTTAATATATTTGTGACATTTCATAAAATAAAATTCTGCATCAAAATTTATAGGCAAGACAAGTAGTTTGTTTAGGCATGGTTTGTAGGGAATTATAAACCTGCGCACATATATTCAAACGAACATAACTATAGCATCAATTCTTAATGCGCATGTAAACGCCATCAGCGTTTATCACAGGTTCAGTTTAAAGTCTGTTTAGAGAGAACGGCGTCGTCTTAGCGGCCCCTAATTTAATAACAAATGATCATTTCGATGGAAGTGAATCAATCAAAACTAACTTTAGCTGGAAACAACATTATTCAAGAACCGCTATAAAACCAAACCAATCTCTGTTACCTTAAATTATATGTTTATCTCTGTAAAGCTGCTTTAAAACAATCTACATTGTTAAAAGCGCTATATAAATGAGGATGACTTGACTTGACTATTGTAATTGATTTCACTGCTTTAAAATGTAATCAATATTTTTGAGTGTAAAAAATATTGATTAATTTTTCACCAAAAAAAAATTGTAAATCATATACAAATTTTTAGAGTGTAGTTAGTAATTGTTTAATTTCCAGCTTTTGATACAATGTACTGATTGTGTACATGCAGAAATCTGCCTTTTCAACAGAGAATAAAGAAGAGAGACATCAAATAAATAGTTAAAAATGGAAACTAAATGCTGCTGTAACTCTTCAATAAGATGATCATCATAGATGTGAACTATTGTTATTTCTCTGTCTTCAGTCTGAGTGATTGCAGTATTACAGAGAAACAGAGTCTCATCCTGACTTCAGCTCTGAACTCAAACCCGTCACACCTGAGAGAGCTGGACCTGAGCGTGAATAATCTAGGAGACTCAGGAGTGAAAAACCTCAGTGATCTACTGATGAACCCACAATTCAAGCTGGAGAAACTACAGTTAGTATCATTATACTGTACAGCAATTACAGTGTGACTGAAGTTTATTTATTTGAAGACAGCAGGGCTTATGTTTCATTGTTTATAGCAGTGCACTTTCTGGGTTTCCCTATTGCTCACATTTTTATTTTATTTATTTTTTTATCTACATTCTGTAATTATTCTGTGGCTTAGTAAATATCACAGTAATATTTAACTTTAATAACTTAATAAAATATCTGAATATCATTTACTTGATTATTTGAGTTCAACATACCAAAATAATTGACTAAAAATCCAACAGTTAATTTCATTTAAAATTGAGTTATATATTTTTTTCACTAAAAGAATTTAGTATTTGACTAAACAATTATTTATTTATAATATACTTAATATATTTGTGAAATTTCTATCAAAATATTTGAGAATGGAGAATAAAACTGATCCGTTTCAAGAACGACAAATATTACTTAATTCAAAACAATATTAATAATATATTTAACACTGTTAAGAAATTTAGCAAATTTACTCAGTTAAAACAACTGAATGTTTAAATGTTTCATTTTTACTTCTAAAATGTTTGTTACATGAGTTTAAATGTAGACAATGTTGTATTCCACAATTATTTCTACTCAATTTTATTTGTTAATGTACCAGATGCAGTTACTCAGATCTACTTAATTATTTTACTTACATTTACATTTGAATTTATTTCACTGCTTTAATGTAATGTAAAAAAATATTTTTGAGTGTAAAAAATGTTCACCAAAAAATTGAGTAAATCATATTAAAACTGTTTAGAGTGTAGTTAGTAATTGTTTAATTTCCAGCATCTGATACAATGTACTGATTGTGTACATGCAGAAATCTGCCTTTTTAACAGAGAATAAAGAAGAGAGACGTCAAATAAACAGTTAAAAATGAAAGAGAAGAAACAGTGTCTTCCAGCACACAGAACTAGTGTGACTGGGTTTTAAAACAGACTATTGGAAACTAAATGCTGCTGTAACTCTTCAATAAGATGATCATCATAGATGTGAACTATTGTTATTTCTCTGTCTTCAGTCTGTATGGATGCAGTATTACAGAGAAACAGAGTCTCATCCTGACTTCAGCTCTGAACTCAAACCCGTCACACCTGAGAAAGCTGAACCTGAGCGGGAATAATCTAGGAGACTCAGGAGTGAAAAACCTCAGTGATCTACTGATGAACCCACAATTCAAGCTGGAGAAACTACAGTTAGTATCATTTTACTGTACAGCAATTACAGTGTGACTGAAGTTTATTTATTTGAAGACAGCAGGGCTTATGTTTCATTGTTTATAGCAGTGCACTTTTTTATATCTACACTCTGTAATTATTCTGTGACTTAGTAAATATCTCAATAATCTTTAACTTTATTAACTTAAATAAAATCTCTGAAAATCATTCATACCAAAGTTCAACATACCAAAATAATTGACTAAAAATCCTACAGTTAATTCCATCTAACATTTACTGTTATATTTAAGTTTTTATCACTAAAAGAATTTAGTATTTGAATGAATGAATGAATGAATGAATGAATGAATAAATGAATGTACTACTGTACACCCAAAGAGATTTACAGTCATGTCGGGGTCTCTCCTCAACCACCACTAACCAATTATTTATTTATAATATACTTAATATATTTGTGACATTTCATAAAATAAAATTCTGCATCAAAATTTATAGGCAAGACAAGTAGTTTGTTTAGGCATGGTTTGTAGGGAATTACAAACCTGCGCACATATATTCAAACGCACATAACTATAGCATCAATTCTTAATGCGCATATGAACGCCATCAGCGTTTATCACAGGTTCAGTTTAAAGTCTGTTTAGAGAGAACGGCGTCGTCTTAGCGGCCCCTAATTTAATAACAAATGATCATTTCGACGGAAGTGAATCAATCAAAACTAACTTTAGCTGGAAACAACATTATTCAAGAACCGCTATAAAACCAAACCAATCTCTGTTACCTTAAATTATATGTTTATCTCTGTAAAGCTGCTTTGAAACAATCTACATTGTTAAAAGCGCTATATAAATGAGGATGACTTGACTTGACTATTGTAATTGATTTCACTGCTTTAAAATGATTAATTTTTCACCAAAAAAAATTAGTAAATCATATACAACTTTTTAGAGTGTAGTTAGTAATTGTTTAATTTCCAGCATTTGATACAATGTACTGATTGTGTAATTTATTCAACAGGGAATAAAGAAGAGAGACGTCAAATAAACAGTTAAAAATGGAAACTAAATGCTGCTGTAACTCTTCAATAAGATGATCATCATAGATGTGAACTATTGTTATTTCTCTGTCTTCAGTCTGAATAGATGCAGTATTACAGAGAAACAGAGTCTCATCCTGACTTCAGCTCTGAACTCAAACCCGTCACACCTGAGAGTGCTGGACCTGAACGTGAATAATCTAGGGGGACTCAGGAGTGAAAAACCTCAGAGATCTACTGATGAACCCACAATTCAAGCTGGAGAAACTACAGTTAGTATCATTATACTGTACAACAATTACAGTGTGACTGAAGTTTATTTATTTGAAGACAGCAGGACTTATGTTTCATTGTTTATAGCAGTGCACTTTATGGGTTTCCCTATTGCTCACATTTTTATGTGTTTATTTTATTTTATCTACACTCTGTGTAATTATTCTGTGGATTATTAAATATCACAGTAATATTTCACTTTATTAACTTAATAAAATATCTGAATATCATTTTCTTGATAATTTGAATTAAACATACCAAAATAATTGATTTAAAATCCAACAGTTAATTTCATCTAAAATTTACTGTTACATTTAAGTTTTTTTCACTAAAATAATTTAGTATTGTCAGTAACATTCACATGCAAGAATCAAAATGCTTAAAATCACTTCAACAGTTTAAACTGAAACACTTTATGCTCGACAGTGAGTCTGAGTTCACATTATATCTGTGTAAAATTCTTCACATTCATGATTTGTTTGTAAGATAATCTCTCTTCCTCTGTTTGTGTCTTTCTAGACTGTATGGCTGTGGCATTACAGATGTTTCTTCTTTAACTCAGTCTTTGACTAACTCAAAAGCACTGCAGTTTTTAAAAGAGCTTGATCTGAGACTCAATAAAATAGGAGACTCAAAGCAGCGGCTCAGAGACGAGCTACGAGACTCAAACTGTGTCCTGAGGTGAGGAAACATCACTGAGATATTAAAGAGATCTTCATTTACCTCTGATATCTGAACAAACCTTTCAAACATTCGTGAAAGGAAATTATCAATAAGCTTTATTGCAACAAAGGGTTTGTGTGAGAACAAAATGTGAAGTTATTGAAATGTTGAACACAAAGGAGGAAAGAGAAGAAAAGCACACTGTCACAGCTTTATACATCAACACCTGCTTTATGAACTGTGTCAGTAGAAGTGAATCATTTCAGTGTGAAAACAGACTTGGTCAGATTGTAGGAAAACGCTGCACTCCTGCTAAAATCAGTGCAGTTCCAGCTTCAGCTCACAGCGTCCAGCTCACATGAGAAATGTCTCTGTCTCTAGTGTGTTTTTACTGTGACAAGCAACACGTCACACTACTCTACACTTACTTTACTCTCAGTTATTTACTAAGAGCCTACAGACATGTTTAAACTAGAGGACAAACGGCTTTAACTAAAGGTTTGTGTTTAACTCAAAATAACATTAGTATTTGCTCCCTGTGGTTTATTCCATACGCCGTACACTCATTAGTTTCTCCTTTACAGAGACTCAATAGCAGTCGCACCGACACACACACACACACCACACACACACACACACACACACACACACACACACACACACACACACACACACACACACACACACACACACACACACACACACACACACGAACATGATTCAGGTTTAAATGTATTATATTTAAAAACACATCTATGCAAGATCATGTAAAGTCGGAAATTAATCTGATTACAGGAATTCAATTTAACTTATTTTTACTCAAAACACAGTAGTTGAAATATAATAATTTGCACTTTGTTCCTCTGAACACTGATTGTTTTCTCTTCTGTTCCACTTTACAGAGTAGATGAAGATCAATGAATTGACCAACATCAGTGGATCTACATCATGGTATGGTTAACACTGATAGATGCGTTATATCATAGTGTGAAATCATCATGAGAGGAGCAGAAACCATCAGGAGATCCACAGAAGAGTCTCTCTACTGTCTATGAGGAGAAATAAATGTGTAAATGTGTTTCATACAGGTGGAAGAGACTCAGACACTATTAAATAAAGCAGCGTGTGTGTGTTAGCATGCGCATTAGAAACATGTGATATTGAATGATTAATGTTGGTTTATTATTCAGCCAAATGATGGTTTAGTTGTAATTAAAGGTGGAACAGAGGAAGAAGCTCAGATGAGTGTCAGCAGAAATCTTCACTATCAGGTCTGCAAATATAATAATGTTTAGACTAAACTCATCCATAATGATATTTCTAATCATGAACGTGGTTGTCAAGTATAGCACATCAATGTTTCAAAATATATAAAGTTTACATGTAACTTTTAAACATTTACATTTTCTCTCTAACATTTTATACACAGAATATGTTTATTGTTATTAGCAATGCGTGTGTGTGTGTGTGTGTGTGTGTGTGTGTGTGTGTGTGTGTGTGTGTGTGTGTGTGTGTGTGTTTCACTCGCTCCTCAGAGAGCAGACGGATGTGGGCCACTCAGTGGCGGTTCTACATTGAATTACACCCAGGGCGAGACCCCCTTCGATAATGTCTCATAACTCTCATATTATCAACTATCCAAACTGTTTTAGACCAAAATAGCTTTTGTAGGCCTATGTCATTATTTTTTTATAGAAAATTGTACTTTGCATATTATAGGCTACTGTAAAAACACATATTATAGTTGATTTTAGTTGATCATAACTAGAGATGAAATAGGAAAATTTAATTTCATGAATATAGTGATCAAAATGATCACGGTTAAACACAGAATCATGTTCAAAAAGTAGGCCTACTAATACACAATGAAATCAAATCACCAAGTTAATAACATTAAAGATGATGGCCAGATCTTTTATGTTATCTACTAACATACACGTTCAAATAAATATTGACAAAAAAGGCTTTATAAAAAGATTAACCCGGTTCCCGGTTCGCCCGTGCCTAAAACCGCTACTGGGGCCACTTCAGGCGATGATGCGGCACCGCAGGCCTTCTTATGGCCCCGACAAAATGTATGTGAGCCTGAAGTGGCCCACGTGTAAAATGGCAAATATGGCCAAATATTTTAAATCACATGTGGGCCTTTTTAGGCAAAGATGCGGCACTCATGGCAATGTGTAATCTGAATGTGGGCCTAAAGTGGCCCATATGATAAATAATGAATATGGCCCAAATAACACAAACCAAATGTGGGCCACCTATGGCAAACATGTGGCACAATCGACAATGACTAATCTGTGTGTAAACCAAATATTATTATCTTAAAACAAAACTGGGCTAGTTTTGGCAAAGATGAGGGACTATAATCACTGTGAATCTGAATGTGAACCCATGGGCGTCAGTGTGGTGTGAAATGTGCTGGCGACAGAGACACATTCATTTATTTTCTCTTTCGCGCAGGTCATGTTTTGAAAGATGATGTCCTGTAGCTTACTAATGTAAATAAATAAAAATGTATACAAAAATGTGATGTCCGACTCGTTTTATGAGGAAGAAAGCCTTAAGTTTTTAAAAAGCATTAGACATATATGACCCACTATTCTGCTTCAAGTAGCCTACCATGTTGACAATATGACATGACGTGGTTTAATGTACCAAAACAATGATTACCAAATTTCTCTCTCATGCTCCTCATAAACACTGAAAACGGTCAAAAAAATCACACCCAAAGTCCAGTTATTATGGAGGTTATCTGACATTAAGCGTTTCTGCTGCACATTTTCAGCAGGGCAGCGGAGCGGCTGTCGACTCCCCGCGGTTCTCATGGGCTTTATATATAAGTCCTAACGTGAAAAAGCTTTACGTGGTTTACCTAAACAACGATCACCAAACGATTACAGTTGTTGCAGTGTTATGAACAGAGAAGCGTGTAGCAGCGCAGCCGCAAAACGGCTAAATTGAGCTTGAGGTTTTAGAAAAAACAGTGGTGGGTACAAAATGACTCATGAGGAAATCTGGTGCGGACGCCTATGTGTGAACCTAAAGTGGCCCACACACGACAGAGCAAATATGGCCCGATTACATTGCTGTGGCGAGCAGGACGAGGTCGAGGGCCGTGAGAGGACGGTGGCGTGATTGATAATGAGGAACAGGCCTGAACTTGTGTTATGTTCTGTTTCTGTCGTCCGCGAGCGGCTGCTGGCTTATACTTTCGTTTTTGTAGATGTTTTATTTTGTTATTAAAAGTGTTGATTGTTTGCCGGTTCCCGCCTCCTCCTTCCCATAACAACGAACTTTGTTACAATTGCAAAATAATTTGGACAACATTTGGCAAATGAATGGCACAGTCAGCACTGGATAACCAGGGTGTAAGCCTTATGGCACAGTAAGCAACATGTGTGTGTGTGTGTGTGTGTGTGTGTGTGGTGTGTGTGTGTGTGTTGTGTGTGTGTGTGTGTGTGTGTGTGTGTGTGTGTGTGTGTGTGTGTGTGTGTGTGTGTGTGCTGTAGGGATGGGAAAATGAAGCCTCATGAAGCACTGAGGCTTTCCCCTGAATATTTCGGGAAAAGATTCGAAGCATCAAGAGTGTCGAGACTTCCGGTAATGGCGGAATATCGCACCACAGAGCGACTTGCTTAATAACAGTCTTCTGGCCTCACAACTTTGCTTTTAACGACGGTGGAACTACTTTATTGTTGTCGGTAACGTTTTTTACACCATATTATGTCCGAACAAAAACAGAAAAGGAAACAGAAATGTAAAGGCAGAGCTCAAGCGCTGAAGCTAACGGACCACAACTACTACTTTTTGAAAAAAGAAAACAAAAAGTTATCTGAGCTTTGCAACAGTCATGAAAAAACTATAAAAAACATGTAAATTAGTCTCGCTGAGACTGAAAGAGACAGGCGGAGATGGGCTCTAAGGCTGTATGGGCTACCAGAGGAAAGGGAGGAACATGTAAAAAGAAAGGTGATAGACATTCGTCAGCAAATAGGCCCTAACCAAAATATGAGTCAAGCCATCGATGTCGTGCACCGAATTGGAAGGAGGGACGCCGGCAACACACACCCTCGCTCCGTGATTATCCTCTTTGCCTTCCGCACAGCGAGGGATGACGTCTGGAAAAATGCACGAAACCACACTTTCCTGAGGGAGAAGAGGCTCCGCTTCGGCGAGGATCTCACTCAGGCTGACAAGAAGACCCGAGAAAGGCTGTGGCCCCGCATCGAAGAAGCGAGGAAACAAGGAAAGCCAGCTTTTTTCAGAGGAACCCGAGCCTTCATAGAGGATGTGGAGATCCTTTAAGATGTTTCCCACAGAGCCACACTAGGACTTTGTTGTAAACTCTGACCTTGTGCTTCTGTTTCTGTTGCTGCTTTAAAGGGTCAGAAGATCTGTTCAGGTAACGGTGCTGATACCTGTGTTGGCTATATCTGCTCATAGGGCTGAATTACATCCTCATCAGGGTTTTATCATATATTAATAATAATTAATAATTGTATATTATTAACCCAGTCAGTCATTCATGAATAACACAAGCACTTTGTAATGACTTTAAAATGTTCCAAATTCACTTTAAAGAGGCAGAAGCTGTTATTGCTTAGGTTGTTTTTCTCTCGTAAAGATAATTGTTCTTTAGCGGTTAATGAAACTACTTTCTATAAATGCCAGAGGACTACGAAACATTGTTAAAAGAAAAGCCATCTTTATTTTTTGTAAATAAATCATGTACTCATGTAAAGAGGACGAAGAGTTATGGAAGAGTCAATAGAGGACATTTGGTTGACTCACGAATCAACCACTCAGCAGGAGTTGCTATTCTCACTCATACATTTAAAGGAAAGTTTAATACCGTAAGGGATACCGATGGTCACTGGATGGTTACTATTACCTGTTTGGAAGATGCATTTTTTATTTTAGGCAACATCTATGGGTACTGCTCACTCTCACAAAATTCACAATTATTGGAAGAGCTGGACTCTGTATTAAATGAGTTGATGTCTAAATATCCTGTAGCTAAAGTGATTTTGGGTGGTGATTTTAATATGGTTAGTTTAATATATAAGGTTAGTATTAGATGTGTTGACTTATTCTAATCTAATTCAATCAGAGGGTCTCATACTTTTTCTTGACTTTTACACAGCTTTTGATTCCTTAGAACACAAATTTATTTTCTGTACTATAGAGTTATTTGGATTCGGCAAATCATTTCTCGATACTGTAACCATGTTTTATAGAGATATTAATAGCTCAGTGATCGTTAACTTTGATACATCTAAAAGGTTTGACATCCATCGTGGAGTCAGACAGGGTTGTCTTTGTCTAAGGATTAACCAAAATGAAAGGTTGTTAGGAATTTCTATATTTGATAGGGAGCTTAAAATTGCACAGCTAGCCGACGATACCACACTATTCTTGGAGGATAAAAAACAGTTATCTAATGCTTTGGAAATGGTGGAACAATTTTCATATGCCTCGGGTCTAAAACTCAATATTTCTAAATGTGAAATTATCTCATGATATAGATGAGACATCTTTGGAAGGTATCCCAGTTAAAAACAGTGTAAAATATCTAGGTATTCATATCACTAAAATTGCAATTACCAGACACCATTTAAACTTTTCTGATAAATGATCAAAACTAAAAGCATCTTTAACAAATGGCTTCAGAGAGATCTTTCATTATATGGTAGAGGTCTTTTCTCTACGGTGGAAGCGCTCTCTCGCTTTGTATACCCTGCTCTCTCTCTGTTTATCAATGATAAAGCTATAAAGGGAATTAACTAAATATTTGTGGATTTCATCTGGAAAAATAAACCTCACAAATGAAAAAGAGAAGTACTCTCTAATTCCAGAGGTGAAGGTGGCCTTGACTTTTTGGACTTTGCTGATACTATAAACACCTTTAAAGTAAACTGGCTGAAAAGATGCCTTGTGAACCCATGTCGTTATATGGTTCTTCATTCCTAATAATATCTTTAACAAACTTGGTGACCTATCTTTCCTATTAAAGTGTAACTTTTTGCCTGGCAAGTTACCCATTTCCTTATCTAATTTTCATCAGCAATGCCTTCTCTCGTGGAAACTGTGTTTTGTCCATAGCTTTTCCCCCACAAAGATCTCCTTTGGAACAATGTGGATATAACCGTTAGAAATAAGTCTCTCTTTTTTCGTAGATGGTTTAACATTAACTTTAATTGCATTCTATCTGTCTTTGATGATTTTGGTCATATTCTAACTTATAAGCAATTTTTGAATCTCCATAACTTTCCTGTTCCACCAAAGGAATATAATACCTTGATAAAAGCTCTACCAACAGGCTTAATCCAATGAATTAAAAGCCACCTTAGCTTCAATAAAGGTAACAGTGTTTATCCGGCTTTACGCTTGGGCGGTATTGATTTATTAGATCGAAAATGCAACAACAGACATATTCGTACAATTTTTCAAATGAAGAGAAAGATTACTCCATGGGGTCAATTCAATTGGGGATCCCTTGTAACAAACATAAACTGGAAAAAGGCCTGGCTTTTGCCTAGTAAATTTTGTGTATCCAACAAAGTTAAGGAAATTCATTATAAAATCCTTCATAAGATCTATCCTGTTAACTCTTCTATCTCTAAATATTCTGATATTGATGAAACTTGCTCTTTCTGGGGTTTTGTTGAGGAAACAGCCGCCCATTTATTTTGTGACTGTAATGTAACCAATAGATTTTGGACTAAATTAAGTTCTTTTGTTTTTAGCCCTACAAATGTGACCCACACCTTCACTCTCAAAGAGGTTATTTTTTATTCTGAAAATCCAAAGTTGCTTTCCCTTGAGTATGTTGTTAACTTCTTTATCTTGTATGCAAAATTCTTCATCCACAAGCAAAAATGGCTTAAATCTCCTTTGAGCTTTCCTCTTTTTCTTGCTGATTTTGACTCTTTTATTTCGTCCCTTAGACTTATAAATAACAAAAAAGTGCAACATGTTTTATGCATTATGATGATTTATTCAAAGTCATGACTTGACCTTATTATGCTTTTCTTTCTTTTTTTGTGTATGTATTACATAATTTGATGTATGCAAACCCAGGATATTTATTTTCTGTTAGGTACCATTGTTTGTTTGTTTGTACACCTTGCTTAACTCCCCTGAGCTGTTAGTTATGTATAAGTTCTGCAATAAAAAAACAAATCAATAAATAAAAATAATCCCTAACAACATCCAAAAGACAGCTGAAAACTCATCTCATCCGTGAGCACTTAAAAAAAAATTCTTTCTCTTTCCTTTAATCTGGCTTATGCTACTCTGAGCAATGCCTGAACTGTGTATTTTGAGCACTTCTGGTGTTGTTTTTGCCTCTTCACGATGACTCGCTTGCTTTAGTCCTCAGTTGTAAGTCGCTTTGGATAAAAGCTTCTGCTAAATGACTAAATGTAAATGTAAAACAGCGCCATCTTGCGTCAAAGTTACAGCAGCCGTGTTTATGAGCAGCACAGAGGTGTTGTTTTATCCTTTAAGCACAAATACAAGCCTGACAACGCTTAATATTCAGTTTTATGATAATAATTCACATAAGTGTGGCAATACATTAAATGTAATAATTATATCAATACTAATTATAAAAATACCAACAGAGTTGCGCTTGATGCAAGTAAATGTTGGTCTAATTATTTTATGGTTTGTAGGGAAAGGACCAGCGGGAGAAAATAATAATGACAAGACTGAGAGTAGATCATACAGGTCTGAATAGCACCTTGTTTTTATTGGGGAAAAGGAATAGTGAAAAATGAGAAAACTGATTAAAGAAAATGTTGAACATGTAATTTTGCATTGTATATTGTTTGCGTTGGCAAGACAGATATTTCATGATGGCGGAGGCAGGACGAGAATGGAATCTGATGGGGTTATTGGGAACAGAAGGAGAAGGAAAGGGGATAAGAATCACCAGGAAGGCATTATTTACATTTCTTAAAGACACTGGGTTGGTGAACAGAATATGAGAGTACCTTAATAGAGGGTATGCGCATGACGTCACCGTCGGCCGGAGTGAACGCGGTCACGCCCACTGAGTGGCAAAAAGACTGAGCGGCAGCATTTGTTTTCAGCGTGAATGCCGTGAAAAACACACAAAACACATCTAAAACGGGAAAGAGCTTTGCGATTGATTTGACAACTAGATTTGACCAGAAATCTGAGGTACTGTATATTTTTACAGACTGCAAAAAGCTACAGAGCAGACTATATTCTGCATAATTGGATGTTTTTAAATAAACACTGACAAAAAGCTATACAAGTTTTAGGGCTGGACGATATGATGATATACAGTATAACATTAATGTAAGTGATCACTCGGATTTAAACCTATCTATATTGTATTTATACAAAACGTTTACAGGCAAATTTTCTTAATTTATTTCCCCGGCGTCGAAATCAGGCACACGCTCATATAAATGTCAGGAAACACGATTCCTGGGGTGTATTCCAGAAAGCAAGGTTAACTTACCGTCAGATAAACCTTGAACTCTTGGTTGATTAACCCCAAACTTGCTTACTCTGGGTATGTCGGTTCCAAAACACCTGTGAGGAGTTAGTTTAATCAACCTCCTATTGGTAACCCAGAGTTAATGCGCGCGCACGGCGAGTGCATAAAGACATTTTCAATGGATCGCTGATTTCAGGAGTCACCATGGAAACCAAGGGAGAAAAAAAGCGAGCTACATACTTCGGTGAAACTGAGTTGGAGGTTTTAATGCTTCCTAATGAAGATAAGCCCGTTATAACAAAAAAAAAAAGCAATACTGCTGCATTAGCAAAAGAAAGAGAGTTGGCTTGGCAAAAAATAACAGACAGAGTAAATGCATGAGTTTAGAAAATTATAAATGGGCTATTTTCCCCTTTCATTAGGCAAAAATTATTTGGGGCATGTAAAAATAGACAAGTAGCTTATTTATTTGTTGGCCTCCATACATTTATTAATATTACAGTAGTAATGCACATAATTGGCTAATATAGGTAATATTTTCTATATTATAAATTGCCATGTAATTTAGTATTTAATGTAATTTAGTTTATGTAGCAAATAGAAAGAAGGCCGAGGCCTGTAAAACAGGTGGGGGTCCTCCTCCACCTTCCCTCACCCCAGCGGAGGAGCTGGCACTGTCCCGTAATAAAGGGTGACCTGTGGGCGATGGGGTTCCAGTGTCAGGCTCAGCTACCAAGACAAGTGGCTTAGTAAAATGTAGGTGTACCATATTAATACTTATGTTTTTTGATGTTTTCACTGTTTTTTTTGCATTTTGAATGCGTTTTACAGTCATTGATTCACTTGTGCAGTATTCATGCTGCTTTGACTGCATATGCTGTATACTGTAATCGTATTATAGATGTTCTATGTCCTTTTTTATTTGTATTTGTTTAAGAATATACATCGAGTATTGAATATGCATGATTATCTTGGTTTAATTATCTTGCAGTTGCTGATGGCCACATTGTATTGTTGGATCCTCCTGCAACACCACACTCTGTCACAGTTGTAAGTGATTATTGTCTTTAGGTTTCTGTTTGCTAGACCAAACATCCTTCCTTATTTTCACTGTAGGATGATGAAGAGACCACATCTGCTGTGATAGAAACAGAAAATGTGGGGAGGCCCATAGAGGTTTGATGCATAGAATGCACTCCTCCTTTTTTACATAAGAGAATAAATAAATTGTCATTTTACAGAATATGGCAGGAGATTTTAATACAGATGAGGGTCCATCTTCCTCCACACAGAATCTTAGCAGTGTAAGAAATGTTCTGCAGTTCTCCTTCCTCATTTAAATATTTGGTCTGTGTTTGTATTACATACTTTTTCAGTCTTTCTAGTTGCCTGCCAAAGAGCTGTATAAGGTCCACCTTCAAAAGCAAATCAGAAAAAGTGACATGGAGATGGACCTTATACAGCTTCAAATGGAGGAGAAAAGGCTTAACCCAAAAAAGGCCAGACCTGAAATTGAATTGCTGGAGCACCAGCTTAAGGTGGGACCCAGCAACACACGTGTATGTGGGGCCCACATGGGTTACACATGGGTTACGTGGGTACAGAGTGGGCATGGGAGAGTCTTATCTGGGGCCCACTTGGGTCAACTAAGTAGGTCCAACATGGGCAAACCCAGGTGGGCTCCCCATATGGGACCTAGTTGGTTCACTAATGGGAAATTGAGTACATGGGTTGAAAATGGGCTACAAGGGGACTAATTCAGTTTACCAAGACAAGTGCAAACAGTTAATCCCAAAGATTGATTACACTGCACCTTTAAAAAAAAAATTTTGACACTTTAACACGTGACTTTAATCTATTAAAAATCTATAAATGCCAACACAATTTTTTTTGCAATTTAAAAGGACCAAGAGCCTGCGGATACATATGATTGAGAAAAAGGGCTAAAAAAAAAAGAAAAAAGACTTGAAAGTGTACAAAACTTCGGCAGGATGGATCTCGCGAGATTTCATTCAGCAATTCCCATCCCCCCCACTCCACGCCCTGAACCGCGCGGGAGCTGCGCCATTGCTCTCTAACTTATTCTGCTGTAATTTTCGGGAGGAGATTCTTGCTGTCAGTGTATTCAAGGTAAGAACTACAATCATTTAAAAACTGAAATGTTAATTAAAATACATTGTTTTCAAAACATAATGTTAACCAAAAGCTTATTGTCACGTTAGATTTTCAGTTAGAATTTTGAGTTCCCTCAGATCGCGGCATTTTCCTTTATTTCTGGTGCTCTGCAGTGCACGCTATTAACGTTATAGAAACATTCTTAGTTTCTTATAATTGTTAAAGGTTAACTCTCCCAAAAATGCAGCCTAGGGCCTTTTTGTGAATCTACCCGTGGCAAACATTCGTTTAAAAGCATAATTATGATGGAAACGTTCAGTTTTAATTAAGATTGACCATATTTTAGCTGTTGTTGTTTCCGGCCGCCGGCTTCTTGTCAGTAAAAAATAGTAGAAATAATACTATATGAACTGTGTAACGTTATAACAAATTGATTGGAGTTGAGACTCCAGCTTAAACTGTTTTACAATATAAATCCCACAATGGCAGCAATTTAATTATTTTTATAAGATGTGCACATTAAAACACCCAAAATGAAAGCAGGACTTATTAATATTTCGAATTTAATTAACGTTACCAGAGTGACAAGACGTATAATCTGTCTGCTACCGTCTATATTGTGATAACAGAACAGCGCCATACAGCGACCATTTTAGCTTTGATTCTAAAAGTGTGCACATTCAATAAAATATTTAGGCTACATTCTTGATGTTTAATTTTAAATAAATCTTTAATAAATGTCTATTTTGTCACAGAACAACTAGTAACTTTTCACTGAATTATGAGATCTGAGAAGCTTTAACACCATCTCGGCAACCCTTTGGATTCCTGTGCTATTTTTTTCTTTCTTTATTTAGTGCTAATTCAAAAACAACTGCACAAAAGATACCCAATATAGTTACACTTTAGAATACGGTTTCAAATAATTTGTAATTCCTTTTGATGGATTTGGTAACACACATGTACATTATTTTAAACATTTACAGGTATAAGTCGTGATTTTATTGCCTTCTGAATCCATAATGTCAGTGAATGTATTGTATATTGTATTGTATGTATTGTGTATCTATCTAGTGTATGACTTGATACACAATACACACAATAGATTACTACTTCTGATGTAAAATAGCCATCGATTAACCTATGGCTGCACGATTTGGGAGGAAATGTAATTGCGATTATTCAGGTACATTTTTTTTGTGTTGTCTCCCCATAATGATAATCTTGTTTTTCCTTAGGTTGGCATGGTGGACTCACTCTCGCTCTTATCCAAGGTAAATTATCAACACTATCACCCCTTACATGTGTTTTATTTAACTAAATACATCATAATCAGCTAAAAAGCATGCGCAGGTCACTTTACTTCCTGAACAAGTGCGCAACCGAGTCCGTGTTGCTTTCACATTCACGCGAACCGCAGCACGGATCGAGTGCAACCGAACTCAGACCACCTCCTCCAGGTAGTCTCGGGTTCGGTACCCCAGTGCGCACCCGGGTCCGCATGACAGCGTTCACATTAGCGATTTTTCATACAAACAGTGCTCCGTTCCGAACTAAACTGCCAGTGTGAAAGCACTCTAGACTTATCAAGTAAGCCAACTGAAGTAGCCTACTGTACACGTTAGTGCCTATTTGTTTACGCTAGTAACTGCTAGCTAGGAATTTGCAGATTAAGTGACTGAGGGTGCTTTTACACTGGCAGTTTAGTTCGGTAACTAACTATCCCAGTGCCAGTGCATAACAACAATCGTTGATTGCTGAACAGAAATCGTGTCAGATGTGGAGTGTCATACAAGCAGCCTACTGTAAGGTTGAGGATGGCCTTACGCAATATTTACACTCTATTCCAGTAGATAAATGTATAGTCTATGTCTTGACAATGAATTTTATATCCAATACTATTGTATTTCCTGAAAAAATGTCAAGGTGGAGATAACTGTTTTGCTGCAAGGGCTCAAATATGGAATTTAATCTCACTCTAATGCTCTTTATGTATTTTTCAGGAGGCTTGAAAAAAAAAAAAGAGCCCTTACAAACCAAATTACCGAAAAGGCAGTGTGAAAGTGGCTAATCGGTGCCAGGGACAGGGGAAGAAAGCGTACTGCAAGGGCACATGGTGGAGAGCAAGATGGGTAAAAGTCTTAAGATATGCTTTTTTTATATGTAAATACAAACCTTAAAAAGACAAGAATGATCATAGCCAAAACATATTGAATCAGGGGTTTTCAAACTTCAGCACTGCACACACCAACTTCAGATCTTGCAGTTTCTACTAATGAGCTAATGTGATGAATCAGGTTTATTAGATGTGGGAGACATACAATGTCTGCATCCGAAAATTTAGGCAGCTGACTAGGGCAGTCACTTTACGTTCGAAAATCGATTGCACAATCGATCGGACCAACCAACACAAGTATCGAAATGAAAATAGGGAATCGATTTTAACAGACTTTTTTTTTTTTTTTTACTACCAAAAATGTGTTTTAGGTGGACAGATCAATAGAACATGTAGGATGTTGGAAAATAACAATGTATTTTCTGTTAACCAAATGCTTTTTAATATTCACTATTACTTCAAAGCAAGTGAACAAGCGCGCCGTTATTTGTTGCTTAGTGATGTGTGTGTTCAAGTAAGCCAGAAATGCGCAGATTCTGCACAATGCGCTGTATTTAATATATCACGAGGACTCACGAGTTGCGTATTTGCGCTAAATCCATGGAGAATTGGCTTACACGAACTTCCACAGCAGTGTAAGCAACAGAAGAAAGTGAGTAAACATAGACGCACGCCTCGTGATTTGACAGCGTTAACTGCCAAAGTTCATTTTTACCCGCATTTGGCGAGTTGAGGGTGTTAATTTCAATCCCTGAATGTAGCACTCCTGTTTGTCATTGTGCACGAAACTTCAGGCCAATAAAGCATCAGGAATATTGCTGACTTGTGCGTGTCTCAAGCGCCCTCTTTACGTTCGTCCTAATGCGTAGTGTTGAAAATGGAAACGTCTTTAGACACGGAAAATCGATTTTAGAATCGATTCAATGAACACTTATGTCTCAAAAATCGAACAGGATTTTTTCACAAAAGTGACAGCCCTACAGCTGACTCATTGCCTCGCTGCCCTATCAGGCAATGTCTTAGCAGGCAGCGTTTACACACTAAGGTGCTTCACAAAACTGATTTTAGTCAGACTTATGAGGCAGCATAACGGTTTAACAACAAAGTGAACATTTAATGACTTGAATATTGAAATGATTTCAAAAGTGGTAAAAGTGGGTCAAAATTTACATTTTGTGCATTCAATATGTGCAGATGGTGTTCCAGGACAGGTTTGCAAACCCCTTATTTTGATAAACTTGATGTGGGGCACCAAAAGGCTCACCTGACGCATCTGTTTGAACTGTGAAAAGGAATTTAAAAAGTGGCATAATGGTTGATTCATTTATTTTCTCTTTTCAAAGGGCCGTTGGGAGAGCGACAACAGAGTGACAAGCTGTTTTGGAAATTGTCAGGAGCTTTAACTTTTTTTTATAGTTAACATTTTGATACTTGTGTTTTATAAAGTTGTAAATGTGAAATGCTCTAATAGTCATGTTAAAATTATTATTATAACTTGCTTAATAAAGTAAAGAATGAACTACTGCTTTCTGTTCATTGAATACCTTTAACATTTTAGTGTAGTTTACTGGATTACTTGTTATGTTTGTATTTAGGGGTTTACTGTAAAATAAGGTAACCCAAACAAACAAATATAGTAGCCCATATATATACCTGTTGTGGCCCATAAGAGCCCTAGATAAGACCTATCTGGGTCCCATCATCAACCCATGTGGGCAGACTCATGTGGGCCCTAAATGTGAGCTACTTGGGTTACCCATGTGGGCCCGATATGGAGCCCATCAAGATCCCATCATCACCCCATCTGGGCTAACCCATGTGGGGCCTCCATGGAAACTGAGGACAAAATTACCTGGGTCCCAGTTGGGTAGCCCAAGTGGGCCCCAGATATCAGCCCAAGTGTAACCCCTTTGGGCCCCACATGGGTGTGTTGGCTGGGGAAACAGTGTGTGAACATTAATCTGTCATTTGTTGTCGAATGAAATCTAAAGCAACAAATACAAATGTCTTGTGTTATAGGAAATAAAGAAACAATGAACAACACTTGACTGTTAACTGGTTTTAATTAAAGTGATTTTGACAAATCATGTCTTGTACCACCCTGCCATCTCTTTGGTCTACTGGGTTCACTGGGGGTTCCTCTTGGCCACATATTACCTAGTTAGTGGGGACCAGTAATGAGGTTATATGAGGAGTTATATCATTAGAAACATTTCATTTTTTTCATTTTCATTTATTTGTTTATTTTACAGGGACAGTGCTCATTAATTAACAGTAAAATAACTGTAAATCAGCCAGAGTTAGCTCAACAGGCTAATTTTGATCTGTTGTCCCTGGCCAGTTATTATGAGGGCAACCTAAAATCAAGATATAAAAACAAAAAATGACTTTTTACAGTCCACAAATAATAACAGCATAAAAAAGTAATAAGACAGATACAACACACAACAATAAGTAATGAGCAACATCAGCACACAACATAGGCTAAAAAATGATAGATAACCAAGTTTGACAAGACAATCTGCTAGCAAGCAACAATTCTCAGTAGGCAGTCAGTAGTCTAATGTGCACATAATTATTTAAAAATTATTTAATAATTGAAAATTATTGTGACTGTATAAAGTAGGGATAGATTAAGTAGTGCTAACTAAAATGGTCAGGCCACGCCATGCTCCGTCACCTCTCTGAAACAAACTAACTCTGCAACATAACCTGCTCCGGAGCAGGTTAAGTTCAGAGAGTGAGTTGCTATGACCACTAACATACCCTGAAAGTTACCTCCGTTTTTGGAACCGAAAGTTGAGGTTATCCGCTTACTTACTCTTAAACATACCCGGGTCACATAACCTGCTTTCTGGAATACACCCCTGGCTGCATGTCAATATCCACAAATGTTACACACTCCAGTGCAGTAGTTGGCGGCGTTATGCACTTTAAGTTGCTGTTCCATTAACTAAGAGAAGAAGAAGAAAGTAACAGCTGTTGACATCTGCGCCTGTCACTCACTGACTGGATCTGATTTCGTCTATGATCCAGAAAACATGTGTACATGAGAACGACGCGCGCGGACTGACAACAAGCATTACTGAGTTTAAAATACTGATAAATTCTCTTCTTAGTGGACAAGACTGCAAGTAAGTTTATTACATTCTCCATTACAGTCATTTTTTTATTATTAGGAACATATTGTATATTAAGCGAGATTTAAATGTGAAGTTACAGAAGGCTGTTCTTCTGCTACTCCGAACAGAAGAAGAATCTGACAGAAATTACAATCTTTTGAAGTAAAAACACAAAATGGCAAAGCCATTGAAAACAGAGTTTGCGAGTCCGTCATGCATTGATTTCGACACACGGTCACTTGGTTCATGGAGCTCTCATTAGTTCCAAACAAACCAGCGCTGTCAACACATCTGAATGGCTTTAAGCAGGATACAGGTATTTGCAGACATTTTTGGTAAACATTGCATCAAAGTGTGCATTGATTATTACGTCGAATACATTTACAGTATCATTTTATTCTGGAGAGATGGAGAGGCAACATTAATGTTAATGTTTTTCTTGCATTAGGGGTATTCCTTAGGGGAGAGCAGGGGCGAAAGTACCATTTTTTTCACAAAAACATAATTTTAAAAGATGATGGTTTAGACAGAGATATATTTTTGCTGTGGTCAGTCACTCACAAGTGTGGTCTATCAATACCAGGTCAGGTATTAAATGTAGAACAACTTCAGTATAATTTCACTTTGAACTTAAGACTGCCCATGTTACTTTTTCAACCCCGTCAGTTGGGACCAAAGTAACACACAGTTGGGTCAAAAGTAACACAACAATACAAGCTAGATTTTTTGTGTTATTCTTGTTTTTTTATAGCCTAAATATACCCGAGTATGACCTTGTGAAACATATTTTGGCCTTTATCTTTGCAAAAAATTGTTAATTTACATTTTTAAATTTTTAATTTCAGTTTCATCAAATGTTTAAAAGTAACCCAAAAGATGCCACCCTTCATCTGCATGCCATGCAGGCTAGAATTGCGAAACATTATTGGATAATTCTTATAATTTACATTTCTCTGGGCAAGAATTTGTGGAGAATACATGGCATATTGAGCAGGCTGCGATGTCAAGATTGCAATGCTGGAGTGTGTGTGTGTGTGTGTGTGTGTGTGTGTGTGTGTGTGTGTGTGTGTGTGTGTGTGTGTGTGTGTGTGTGTGTGCGCGAGAGAGAGGCACCTCTCATTGTACCGAACCGTGATGTATGAACCGAACCGTGATTTCTGTGTACCGTTATAGTCATAGTATTATAGTCATACTATGAATTACGTTAAGCTAGGGTGACCAACAGTCCTGTTTTCCCAGGACATGTCCTGCTTTCACTTCCTGTCCTGGCTGTTTTTTTAAAGTGATGAAAACTGGTTTTCAAAAAACTGCTGGGAAAGATCAGCAAAATATAGATGGGCAAACAAGGAGGATGAGGAAGAAAAAACGGGATAAAGAGGAAGAAAACTAAAGATCTAAATATATAATAAAACATGTTGAGTAACCTCTGGAGAAGCCTATTTGTGTCTTGTAATATAACAATTTTCTATCCATACAGAGGAGGCATAGCCTACTTTAAATGTATTGAAATTAATAAGGCATCTTTGAGTAAACTTCGAGTATCTGTTTGCTGGGCCGAGTGTCCTGGTTTTTGGTATTATGGTCATTGGTCACCCTACGTTAAGCTATGGTAAAAGTGGTACCGCCAGACCCAGAGATTGGCTGAATGGTTTCCTAAACGGTGAAAAACAATTGTTTTACTCGAGTGGAGGTGGAAAATGAGCTTAATTCCCCAAATGGTGGAATATCCCTGTAACGTTAGCTTGGCTTATCGTTAGCCGGGTGCTCTGCCCTGACTTCATGATACAGTGGATGTGTAAGATACAAACTTCAGGGTTGGTTTTTGATAAGTATGCTGGTTTTTGATAAGTATGCTAATTTTTGTTAAGTCACGCTCAGAAATGTGTCATTTGCATATTAAAATAACAAAAAAATCGAGCAGGGGGCACGTTTGACCACAACCAAACCCAAAAAATATTTGTACTATAATAGAGAATATTACAAGTTGGGTTCAGTTTTCCCAGCACAGTGTACATTTCTGTTCCCCAATGAATTCAAATTTAGAGTCAGTTAAACTCATTAAACAATCAGAAATTATTAAGACCATTCGGTTATTTTACATGGCAATATATTTGTTTGTAACTCACTTTATTTGATACATTGTTTTTGCTGTTGCTGTTGTTGATGATAACTCTTTATTCTTCATGATTGTCTTAAATAAGATGTTGTTGATGATAACTTTTTATTCTTCATGACTGTCTTAAATAAGATGTTGTTGATGATAACTCTTTATTCTTCATGATTGTCTTAAATAAGATGTTGTTGATGCTAACTCTTTATTCTTCATGATTGTCTTAAATAAGATGTTGTTGATGATAACTCTTTATTCTTCATGATTGTCTTAAATAAGATGTTGTTGATAACTCTTTATTCTTCATGATTGTCTTAAATAAGATGTTGTTGATGGTAACTCTTTATTCTTCATGATTGTCTTAAATAAGATGTTGTTGATGATAACTCTTTATTCTTCATGATTGTCTTAAATAAGATGTTGTTGATGATAACTCTTTATTCTTCATGATTGTCTTAAATAAGATGTTGTTGATGATAACTCTTTATTCTTCATGATTGTCTTAAATAAGATGTTGTTGATGATAACTCTTTATTCTTCATGATTGTCTTAAATAAGATGTTATTGATAACTCTTTATTCTTCATGATTGTCTTAAATAAGATGTTGTTGATAACTCTTTATTCTTCATGATTGTCTTAAATAAGATGTTGTTGATGATAACTCTTTATTCTTCATGACTGTCTTAAATAAGATGTTGTTGCTGATAACCCTTTATTCTTCATGATTGTCTTAAATAAGATGTTGTTGATGATAAATCTTTATTCTTCATGATTGTCTTAAATAAGATGTTGTTGATGATAACTCTTTATTCTTCATGATTGTCTTAAATAATATGTTGTTGATAAGTCTTTATTCTTCATGATTGTCTTAAATAAGATGTTGATGATGATAACGAATCGGTTACCTAACGTAACCTTGGTTTTCTCTAGATGAGGGAACGAGTATTGCGTAAGCTAGCTTACGCTACGGGAAAGATTCATCTTTTCTGAGAAATTGAAGCCAAAAAATTATCCTATAATTTGTATCCATTGTCAACGCAGTTCAGCTGCAGCAGACCATGAGAAGGCTAGCTAGCCGCTCATTGGTTCGCTCACGGAGAACTGCTTAAGCCTATGAGGGGACGCGAGTGAACCCGCGACCAATGAGAGTCTGACCAGCTCTCATTACGTCAGAGCCCGCTGAAACGGGTGTGGACGAGGGTATAAAAATAACGACATAGGCTGTCAACTCTGGTTTTTCATAAAATGAAGCGAGAACGCTAGTAGCACAAGCACGGCCAGGAACGCAATACTCGTTCCCTCATCTAGAGAGAACCGAGGTTACGTTAGGTAACCGATTCGTTCTCTTACGAGAGGTTCTCTCGTATTGCGTAAGCTAGCTTACGCTACGGGAACACCTGGTCAACGCCGTGCGTGCTAAGCATCCACTATGAGCCCCAGGGGAGACCCCGGGGAACCTTATGAGTGGGAATGAATATATGTACTTGAGACAAAAAAGGGCCAGCAGAGCGGCCGGTGATTGTGTAGTACAAAGCACATGATAGAGAAGGACAGAGCGAACTCGGTCTGTGTAATAATTCCCTATAGTGCAGCTCAACCAGAAGAGCTGTAACATACTAGACTGCTAGTAGTTTCGCCTGCAAGGCGGGGACTTCCAGATTGTAAAATCTGACAAAGGTGGAGGGGGAAGCCCATCCCGCTGCCACACAAATGTCGTGTATGCAGATTCCGCTGGACCATGCCCACGATGAGGCCATGCCTCTAGTGGAATGAGCCCTGATGCCCAGGGGGCATGGCAGGTCTTTTGATGCGTATGCGGCTGCAATGGCATCAACTATCCATCTGGATAGAGTCTGTTTCGAGGCGGCCAACCCCTTGGTGCGCCCACCGAACGAAACAAAAAGCTGCTCGGCTCGTCTGACCGGGGCAGTGCGAGTAACATATAATCTCAGGGCCCTGACCGGACACAGGAGATTAGAGTCAGATTCGTTATCGGATGCAGGCAGAGCCGATAGGGAGATACCCTGAACGGGGTACCGATCGCCTTGGGGACATAACCATGTCTAGGTTTGAGAACGACTAAGGAGTCATAAGGTCCAAACTCGAGACAGGACGCGCTAGTGGACAGCGCGTGCAGGTCTCCCACACGTTTTACTGACGCGAGCGCGAGTAGTAAAACGTTTTTTAGCGACAGGTACTTAAGGCCCACGGTGTTTAACGGTTCGAATGGAGGGGCTTTCATAGCTTCGAGAACTATAGAAAGGTCCCAAATCGGCACCGAAGGGGGGCGTGGAGGGTTCATCCTTCTAGCTCCCCAGAGGAAGCGGACGACCAAACCATCTTTGCCCAGTGACTGACCGCGCCGGTGTTCAGCGAACGCTGCGACGGCTGCCACATACACCTTAAGAGTGGACGGGGACCTGCCCTTGTCCAACATCTCTTGGAGGAAGTTTAGCAAGGAGGGAACCTCGCATGACCGTGGGTCCACCTTTTTGTCGGTGCACCACTTTGAGAACACAGACCATTTCGACGTATAGAGCCTTCTTGTAGAAGCCGCTCTAGCCTGTATGATCGTGTTTAACACTCCCTCTGGCAAAGCGCCGGGTAGTTGTTGATCACCCACGCGTGTAGCGCCCAGAGCTCCGGGTGGGGATGCCAGATCGTGCCGCGAGCTTGGGAGAGGAGATCTGCTCTGACTGGAATGGGCCACGGGGCTGTCTGCGACAGCTGAGTGAGCTCCGGAAACCAAGTCTGACCCTCCCAACGCGGGGCTATGAGGAGCACCGAGTGGCGTGTTTCTCTGATTCTCTGAAGCACCTGTGGTAACAGAGAGACCGGAGGGAAGGCATAAAGCGGGCGGCTGGGCCAGGTCTGGGCTAGCGCGTCCTCGCTCTTCAAAAAAAATATTGGGCAGTGGGTGTTCTCCGCTGAGGCGAAGAGGTCCACCTCTGCTCTGCCGAATATCCACCACAATTTTTGGACTGTAAGAGAGTGCAGGGACCACTCCCCGGGGGGAATGGGGTTCCTGGACAGACTGTCTGGACCGTCGTTCAGACGGCCCGGCACGTGCGTCGCTCTGAGCGAGAGCAGGTGACACTGAGACCAAACTAAGATGCGTTCTGTCAGCTGGAAGAGATCGCGCGAGCTCGTTCTCGACCGCCAACATCTCTAAACAGTTTATGTGTAGGAGGCTCTCCTGAGCTGACCATGGGCCAAAGGCCGGTGAGCCCTCACAGACCGCACCCCAACCCGTGTTGGACGCGTCTGTCGAGATGACTTTTCGGCGAGAACAGGTCCCCATGGAAACGCCCCGCTGAAACCATTCTGCCACAGACCATGGCTGCAGGGCTGTGATACATGTTTCCGTTACCCTTATCAGCTGGCGACCCGTGGTCCACGCCCGGTGAGACACACGGCTCTTCAACCAAAACTGTCTGTTCATCTGAAAAGATGCGGCGAGACGCTGCACACGGCGCGTGCGCTGTGCTGACAAACGCGCCGTCATCGTGACCGAGTCCAGCTCTATACCCAAGAAGGATATAGTCTGACTGGGTTGTAGTGCGCTCTGTGTCCAGTTGACAGAGAGGCCCAAAGCTTTCAGATGTTCAAGGAGAACTGTACGATGAGACAGTAGCTCTCTCTGAGATTGTGCCAAAATCAGCCAGTCGTCCAAATAGTTCAGTATTCGCAGCCCCTGACTCCACAGGGGGGCGAGCGCCGCATCCATGCACTTCGTGAACGTACGTGGTGCTAGGGATAGGCCGAACGGAAGGACGGTGTATTGATAAACCTGGCCTTCGAAGGCGAAACGTAAGAATGGCCTGTGAAGGGGATTTATCTGGATCTGAAAGTAAGCATCTTTCAGATCTAGTGAAATGAACCAGTCCCCCTGGCGCACATGCGCGAGGAGTTTTCTGATAGTGAGCATTTTGAACGGTCTCTTCATGAGAACCTTGTTCAGAAATCTGAGGTCTAAGATTGGTCTGAGGCCGCCGTCTTTCTTGGGGACAAGAAAATAACGGCCGTAAAACCCCGACTCGCTCATAGACAGAGGCACTCTCTCTATAGCCCTTTTGCACAACAGCTTTGCTATCTCTGAACGGAGCAGCGTCACTGCTTCTGGGTTCACCGTAGTTTCTAGCCGCGCTCGGAAGCGAGGAGGGCGGTGGCGAAACTGTAAGCGATAGCCTAGCCTTATTGTGTTTAGCACCCACTGGGAAATTCCCGGAATAGCTTCCCACGCTTTGAAGCGTAACGCTAGCGGGTGAATGGCTACTTGGTCCCCGTCGCTGCACTTCGCGGGCTGCGTGAGCGCGCTGATAGTGTTTAAGACAGAGGGACTTACACTCGGAGAGGAGTTTATGGGCCCTGTAACAGAGTGAGCAGAGAGAGGACGCGCGCACGGGCTCGTGGGTGCGCTTATGCACTCTGAAACTCGAGCGGGTTTGAACCGCTTTATGAGAGTGGACTCTGTGTGAGACAGGGGAACTGACGCGTCTATGTGTGAAAGTGAGCACAGTGTTGTGGGCACATTTTTTACACAAGAGGCTTTTATGCTCTTTTTGAGATTTATCTGGGTCGCCGTGAAAACGGCGTTTGTGCTCATGCAAGCGGGGTGGTGGACCGGCTTGGTGATGGCAGAATACACTGCTGCAGTAGCCGCATGAGCGGGGACTGACAGAGGGCGGAGCTTTGACGGCGGTCCGGCCGCGGCGGGAGAGCGCCGTCTTTTTCTTCTCAGCTGTGCTAGGCAGACTTTGCTTGATCGGCTTTCAGCGCGATTCAAGGCCGAGGCCCTCGAGGAGGTGGCGGTCTTTGGCGGCTGTCAGAGCGGGAACGAGGGCGGCCGCCCTGGCGTCGCTGAACAGTCTGGCTGTGCTGAGCTGGGCGCTGGGGTGGGGCTCGTGCAGGAGGCTGATCACGTGGGCGGCCTGCAGAGGAGCTAGCGCGACGAGGCAGAAAGAGATTCATGGCCTGAGAAGCTTTCTGAACTTCGGAGAAACGGTCAACGATACCCGTGACAGCAGATCCGAAGAGGCCGACTGAAGAGAGCGGGGCGTTGAGAAAAGCGGCGCGCTCAGAATCTCCCATGTCGGCGAGAGTGAGCCACAAGTGTCTCTCAGACACACAGATGGCGGCCATGCATTTCCCCAGGGCTAGAGCAGCAGACTTTGTAGCGCGAAGGGCAAGGTCCGTGGCGCTCCTCAAATCCCCGACCGAAGGGGGATTTTTCCCGCTCTCGTCCCATTCACGCAGTAAGTCACCCTGTAGAATCTGGAGGACGGACATTGAGTGAAGTGCAGACGCTGCCTGGCCGGCGGCTGAATAGGCGCGGCCATGAAAGCTTGAAGTCGCTCTGCAGGCTTTAGAGGGAAGCTATTAGAGGGGACTATTTTCGATTCTGTGGTTATTTTAATTTTCTACTTTCTCACAAATCTGTATTTTAACTAGACGCGTTGCTCACTTTTTATAACAGCCGCGCGTTCAATAATATTGCAGTCTAAATTGCTTAGCACTTAAGTGAGTCACTGGACAATGGCCAGTTTCGATTTGAGACATTTTCGGATTATTTGAGGGTGCTGTGTTAATTGCTGGGCCGAGACAGCAACTGTAAACAGATATAAACTCGAGGAGATCCAGGACCAGACCAGGACAAACGGTCAAGTCTGTGGAGCCGACAAGAGCGCGCAAGTGGATTATTTCTGAATATCCAGTTCTCCTGTTGTTTCAGCTTAGTATTTATCACAAGGTAGGACTATTTTCGATTCTGTGGTTATTTAAATTTTCTACTTTCTCACAAATCTGTATTTTAACTAGACGCGTTGCTATTTTTATAACAGCCGCGCGTTCAATAATATTGCAGTCTAAATTGCTCAGCACTTAAGTGAGTCACTGGACCAGTTTCGATTTGAGACATTTTCGGATTATTTGAGGGTGCTGTGTTAATTGCTGGGCCGAGACAGCTGTCCTCACTCAGTTATTGAGCACATATGTAGTGTGCGCGCTGTCGTGGAAGTGTCAGCGGAAGCGTTTCAGCCTCCTCGTGTGAAGACCGACTCGGGTAAAGACCATCGACTCTACCTGTGTGACTCCACCGAGCAACGACATCAGCAAAGCACTTAAGTATCTACATCTCCCTTTCCTTCCTACTTTTATCCTATTTCCCTTAAACAACATGTGCTTTCAATACATTCCAGTTGTCACTCGACAACGCTCACTCATCACGCACAGAAGGCAGCACAATTCCCCTTATTCACCGCGCCTCCATCTTGAAAACCAAAACGAGGCTGGGGGGTACACTCTACCGGAAGTGCAGTGACAGAGCGCGGCGGCGGGCGTCTGTGTCATAGATATCTGTGTGTACCTGTGTGGACAACAAACCTCTCATCTCTTCCGGAAATAACTGTGGAGTATGTTGAAAAATGGGCAAATAACGACTGCGAGATTCCCCGGGCTGTTTTGCTGAAAAGACACGGCTAGTCACGGCAGGACATTAGCCGATCAGGCTAGTCTAAAGAGCTACAACTTGCTTAACGTTACCAAGCAAGCTCGGGCTAGAGGGTTACGAACAGGCGAAATAATCAACTCACTTTCATGTTTGAATGCCGTTTGTGATCCGATGTGGATTCTGATCACCGTATAAGGTTAGAAATATTTATAACGTTATAGCAGCTATACGCGATGCAAAAGACTATGCACGCTAACCATTACCATAGTAAACATAGTAAACGCTTGAAGATTACGCATAGTAAAAAAACGTGGTGAACGATTGAAGAAATCAGACCAATAATAAAGGCTATCACAATCATATGTAAAGACTCTGGGGGGAACTAATCCGTGGGGAATTTGCATATCATAATTAATAATTGGTAATTAATAATTATTCATACATGTTTGGATTAGATCAGTCTTACATGTTAATAAATCTCCCTCTAAGGGAGAATGTCATTTTACCTGAATGTATACATGTGAATCCTTTCATTTTAACGACAAGTTGATTGCAGTTAATTACACAGATCACGTCTTACAAAGCAGGCAAAATTAATTAGCTCAATTGTCAGAATAATATTGTGGGGGTTCCCCAATATTGTCTTACTTTATAGGATTTCAGGAAACGCAATTCTCTGGCCAGAAGAATTGGGCTTCCTGCCCTATAAACACATACTAATTAAAGTATGTTTCATTTGTAAAGCGTGTAGCATAAGTTTAGATCTTTGGCACTTAAGAGACTTGAGAATGAGCAAAGAGAATGAATCCATCAGTCAATATAGTGTATTTAATAAAGGCATGTCTACTTATATAGTTATTACGTTACACGGGATATATATATATATATATATATATATATATATATATATATATATATATATATATATATATATATATATATATATATATATATATATGTATTTACAAACACAGACATAGACAATACAATAAAACATCAATGAACGAGAAATGCGTAAAGTTTGGGCAATGGATAATTTACCCGCGTGAGCGAGTAAGAGAGAGAGAAGAGGGGAAAATTTAGAGAGTTGCATGGTTGCAGTGAGATTAGGAAGACCTGATGATCTTTCTAAATAAGTTAGCAAATTCACATAGACAAACGGAACTTTGAGAGACAACAAGACTTCAACAAATCTTAAAAACGTGATCAAACACGGATACTTGCAGAGGTTTGGTGCTCTTTGCATGGCTTGTGAAGAAGCGTGTGTGTGTGTCTCCCAGCCCGGCGCGTCACGTGCGACGTGCCTCTGCTTCAGAGAGAGCGCGCGTTCGTTTGAATGTCCCTTAGCTGGCTTTGCTGAAGAGATATGTCATGCGGTGTTCTTTTCACTTCGTGGAAGTAACAGCGTCGAATATGAAAACAAAACTAACTTTAAAGAAAAGAAATAAAGATCCCAAAGGGGAAATCACGCGGAGTTACGTCACGGCTGGTGAAGAAACGCGTGTGCGTCTCGTGGTTACGGCGCTTGCTTCTCCTGTGCAGGGATTTCGACAATTGGAATTAAACACGGGGCTTATCTAGACTGAAAAACACAAACTAACTAGAAACAAAATGAAAGAACGGCGAAGAGCTCGCCGGAGGCGCGACGTTACATGATGAAGACTAGGATCATGTGGTGAGTTCTGGTATTACACCCACGTTCCTGAAGATCTCCCTAGTCTAGTTATAACTAGAAGACTTTTGCTGTCAGGTCAGATTTTGGATTACACAAATCCTACACTAGCTTGTTTAGTTTATACCAGCAAATCTAGTGGTGTACATAAAATAATCATCATTAACCCTTTAAAGAATTCATGCTTACCTCTCCAGCAGAATCTTAGGTAGGTCCTTATATTTGTCCTTTTAGGGAGACGATGTAAACTTAGAATGCTCTTTTATATTACTTAATGAACTGTCTTTTACTATCTGAAGTAATAATAAAAGAATGCTTGTAAGTAAGAAATGAAAATTTATTTGAACAAAAGATCAAAGTTACTGGTTATACAATAAAAATGATTGGTAGCAAATCATCAAAAAGGTTACAAGTTATAATACTTCAGCATATCATAATACTGTGGGCAGTCCACAGTATTTTTACAGTATAAGGTTATTTTACCTTATTTGCAGTTCAAGCAGTATATATATGTATCAATTCAAATCATCCAAGTTGAAGAATACAGCAGAGCAAATAAAAGTTACAAAACTAATCAGTTAATAAACTGAACTATTAGAGAGTAATTCTCTAAGGATGCGTCCGATCACAAATCAAGAAAGCAACAACTCTAAATCCACATTACAGTCATATTTATACATCACAAAGACATGTATGAATCATCTGTAGGTTTTTTCCAGAGGAACTGAACAGAACTGTTTTCCAAGAAACGAGAACTGAACAGAACTGTTTTCCAAGAAACGAGAACTGAAACTGTCCCGTTCATTGCTGAGTCAGAGGAGGCTTTGTCTCCTTCCCGGCATGCTTACGACCTTTGCGCTTGTGTTTAGATTCTCTAAATTCGTTTGTGTGTGTGCGCGTATGTGTACGTGAATAATTATCAGGTGCGGTGTTTGCAGGTTCGCAATAGCTTCCGAAAGTCACTGCTGCCACACCCCCTCTCGAAGTTGCAAACACCTTTCTCTGTTGTCCACGATAGCGTTCAGTACAAGGATAAAACATATCCAATGAATCAAGGGGCATATTGAAAACATACACAGTAGGCATAACAAAATCCATACAACACTCATAAAACCTATAACGAAGTTCAGTTTCTTGACGGAAAAACCCGATCGTCATCCTTCCATACTGTGCCAACAGACATTCTATCGACCTTCGATACCATTTACCATCTACTGGTGTCCAGGATTTGTCCAACTTCCTTGGGGCCTGATCCAACCTCATCAGATCGTCCGGAAACAACGCCAATTCGATGCCATTGATCATTAAGCGTCTGGTCAACACCGTCGGTTCCCACTGGACTTGGGTGTGCCGCACCAGACAAATCTGCATTTGGATCAGCAACAAGGATACAGACATTACGCCCATTTATTCGAGCTTGTTTGGAGCAAAAGCCCAACACTTCTCTATTATCCCAAAAGAAGGTTCGAATGTTAGCACAGCATGAATTCTGAGTCACCCAGTTTTCCTGCCCAATTGGAATCACATAATTCTCTGGCAGCTCAATAATGAGCCATCTCATTTCAATTATGAAACGCATAGACTCATAGGTTAAAATGTTCTGAGTGCTGTCTGGATCTGTACGATCCGCCCCCTCTTTACAGAAAGTAATATTTTTCAAATCAGACATGGTGTAACCGTTCTTAATGAAGCAAGTTGGACACAAGGTCGTAATATCAGGACTTGTTCTGTTGTATATCATAAGTTTAACAGGATAGCATTCAAACAGAAAACAATCATCACACATCATGCGAAGTTCCTCCGAAACACCCTTCTTGAAGTCATCAGAATCCTATTACAATAATGCAAAAGCAATAAAATAACAAGAAATCAGTCCAATCAGTTTGACTTTTTTCAAGACTTTTTTTTTTTTTTTGACATATATTGGTTATGTTTAGGGAAACTGATTTTGAAAATAATAAAAAAAAAATTTTTTTTTTTTTTTTTCAATCAAAACTAAATCCATGTAACTATAAAATTCAACATATATCTAATAAGCTAGAAATAAATTTGAACAAAACAAATTAAAGTTACTAAAGGAAATGATAAAACCCTCACTCGATTAAAAAACTCACTTGAACAGAAATAAATGTAATCACAGTCAGATTAAGATTTAGAATCAATAATAATCACAGTGATATAAAACTAAAATCAAATTTCTTTTTATTTATTAGTTTACCCCCACTTCGATCCATGTTATGGAAATAGAGATAGCAAAAATTCAACATTAAATCTATGATTACAAGGTGACATACAACCAACAGTTATATCGTCACCCATAAAGTTTTCTACCACCAGAAGTGATACAGCGGGATGGGCCCCTCCAGCTGTCTCACTAAAGGTTAGTCATTGGCAACTCGGCCAAAAGATTTACTAATACAAATTTTACAATTTCGTTCAATAGGATCGATATTAGGACCAAACGAAAATAAAACAATTATCAAGACTAGGAAACAAATCAGAAAAAGAAAATACAATTTCTTTATAACAATGAACAAAACTTATTTAATCTGTTTTAATTCTCAGCTCATACAACTTGTAGATAGATCATCTAAAACGACTCCCTATCGTTTTCCAAAAGGCTGTATGGTCATTAATTCCTATCAGGATGGCAACCATAAACAATTTGGGTTCATTACAATATTTAGAAATTCCCGCCATCAATATTACCACGAAATAAAGTACAGCCAATTTGATTACTAAAGGTCTTAAGACTTTATTTCGTAGGTAACTCAAAATAAACAGAAAAATATAAGTAACGACTGCTAAACCCAGTCCCAAAAATTTTAGCCAAAATAGCTCAATATAGCACTGGGCAAAATTATACCCAGCGAGAGCAGTGGCAAATAGCATCACTGCCCAAATCCCCTTTTTGCCAAATATCTTCAAGAATCTCGCACTTCTCAGAAGTTGTGAAATCCAAATTAAGACCAATGAAAAGTCATTAATAACGTTATATAGGCTTAGGCTTAGACACATCAATAAAATTTGTTCAGCTCGCCGTTTAGTTAAAATTCCGGAAACCCAATATATCAATAAGCCAGAGTTAATTAATGGATTACTTACGATATCTTTCACGTTTCCGTTACACGGCCAGCTAGAATTGGTGTGATTGCCTGCCATCATCTCAACTTCTGTTGCGAATAATATTAAAGTTTTTGAAAAGATCCGGTACCCGAGCCAAGATTGCAGTTGATCCTATTCCTTGTCCGCACTCTTTTTATCATGAAGCTGACTGCTGAGTGTCCTTGTAGAGTCAGCTTTATCCGAGCTATTTTTGAGGAACTAAAACTGTCTTGTCATCTTTTCGGCCCCTTGCTGCAGCTAGTTTCCCGCATACCAATCCAAATTTCGTCAGTTTAAGAAGCAGAGCAAAGGTCACAGCAAGTGCTGCAATCACCGAAAGACATATTATAATTATTTTTAAGTAATACCACGATTGAACAATTAGATCCCAAACTGAAACAGCCAAATCGCCCATGCTGCTGACCACCCACAGGATAGCCCTCTTTTGTAAGGTCCAATAGACTGTCAGAAGATTGCCTGTAACAGGTTTATGTAATTGAGACTCAAAATCTAAATGATATATCCAACTTGGTCCCATAGACATACCTTCAAGAAAATCGTCAACCGGAGAGAAGAATCCCCCCAACTCAGATTCGTGGTTCACGAGTTTTGAAAATGCACATTTTTTCATTATTTGATTTCGCGCAATTAACATTAAAGGACCAGCTACAGTAATTAAACTGATATCATCGTGATATTTTTTATGGCCTACCCTCGTAGCACCAATACTCATCAGATTTTTAAACCCACAGAACATGTGTTCCTCATCATACATCCAAGTGACATTAGGACTGAACCGGGTACCTGGTGTTTTTACTGTCCATGAGTTGAACATTGCTGATGTACAGTAATGTTTTGTGCCCGGTATCCATAAATATTTCACGTCCTCTTCTCTTCTAAAAGCAAATTTACCGAAACCCATATTCCATACATTAGATTTTAATTTTACCTCGTCATGAGCGTGTGAGTCCGGCCTCAAGCTGTGTCTCGAAAAGGGTTTAGCCGTTCTGATGTCAAATTTATCAGAGGCCATAAAGACTTTAAAACCTGGAAATTTCATCATAGGCAGGTAATATTTGGTGCTCCAATAACCATGCGCGATAAGTTGTTTATGTTGTCCTACAGGCTTACCATTCTTATAATAAAACCTAATTGGAAATACACTTGTTCCGTTTATGTGTTTAGGAAAGGTACGCCAAGCAACCGTATGATTATAGATCCGATCTAGGCCCATAACTACAGGAAAAACATCCCACATACGCCAGTTCAGGTTAGACAGACCAACCCATCTTAAACTCTTAACATTATGCGCGTCGCTATGATTTTTCCATATAATGGAGTTTGTGTGAGTCACCCTCAAAGGCCTATCCCACCCCATTGAGTATAAGACTAAAGCAGACCTGTACTGCTGATCCGTTACATTAAATAATATATAATCCATAATGCCTGAGACATTAGCGAGTTCCAAGCTTAATCCTGGCCTTGGTGCGTAATTCAAGGTCAAAGGGTGAAGTCTATTTCCTCCTACCCCATTCGCCCACAAGGTGGCGTTGATCGACCACGTAGAACGCTCGGACTCAGCTTTGACCATGTCATTAGTTGGATCTTGGGACATCATCCAGTTGTGCCACAATTTAATAATATTAATACCATGGTCATGAAATTCCTTTTCATTCCATCTCTTGTTACTAACTATATAACAAATCCATGCAGTTGTCTGTCCATAGTCAGCCCTGCAATGTTTGTCTATATCATACCAAAACTGATTCTCAGGATCTTTGTTTAAGGATTTGTCTCTTTTTAAATATGGGCAGTTAGAAACACTCTCACATAATGCAATGGGCAGGACCCTTTGATCGCATGATACCCACTCCAGCTCAACATATGCTGGTTTCGGCTTATTCTTAAATATTCCTAAAATCAATGCATAAGGGTTTAAGCCTTGCGGCCAATAACTTTTCTGTACAGGATCAGGGTTATCCTCATTGATCTCCAGTTGTCCTGTTTTAAGTGAGTCGTCGGCTGATCGACCACTACGCCCTGACCTGCCACCTATATTCATAGCTCTGGCCTTATCACTGTCATCATGTCCTAACCAACTGGTTTTTGTTATAGGGGTGACCAGCTTGGTCAGACAATCCCAATCATATGTCTTTGATATCTTTAATAATTGGCTATTCCACACCCGATAGACATGCACACTATCCGTTAAGTTAGTGACATCAGAAATATTATAGACTAAGCCCTTCAATTTCACATGAGTCTTGTTAAAGGCAGTAAGCCTATCCCATCTCACTCTGGTTTTATTTCTGGTCGTTTCTTGGCCATAAAGGCCAGGCCCTTTAGCTGCACTAATATTGCTAGAGCCTCTGCAATCCCAAAATGATTTATCTATATGTGCTATAAACCCTTTGAACATATTTCTTATCATTTTGGCTCCATAAATTTCACCACCTAATTTAATGGTTTGTTTATAGCAGATTTTTGGTACGACTTTCTCAATTACAGAACAGGAAGCTACTTCAGACATTTTTGTTTCACCGACTACCGTAACTCCAAGCCCGATAACTACGATTGTTATCATGAGTACCGTCAGCAAAGCCAGCAGATAAAGCCCTATCTGGCTCCGGTCCCTCCGCAGCTCCAGATACTTCCTCCCACGCTGGTCTCTGTGTTTCACCATCCTGCTTCTGTAATATACAAGAGAGACGCAGAACAAATGACAACCTAAGCTCTCCCTAACTTCAATCTGAGCCAGCTGGACATTCTGCTCAGTGCATTAGGCAATGTAACAACAGCACGGGTGATTTTGATCCCTTCGATCGACTTCCCGACCCCCATAAAGTCTGAGGTTGTCGTCAAGCTTACAGTGAATTCCCATACTTCACTGTTCCTCTCCGGACTTAGTTTCACTTTCACCCTGTCTGTCCCTGTATAGATATTCATTGTCCTTGCTCTCACAGTCAGGCTAGTTTCTCGTACATAGTGACTATATTGCCCTGGCATATAAATTGGAAATTCTTCCTGAAAAGACATGTTTTTTATCATATCAATGATCATGCTATTTACTTTCATTTCCTTATATGTTCCATGGCTTTTACAGTAAATTGTCATGTCTCCCTCATGACTCTTGTCCCTTATGACCTCTTTCCAGAGGTCTAGGTTAGTGTCCCGTGACAGGGTCTGATCAATAACTCCTCCTTTAATTAGAGGGTCTGAATCTAAAGGTATTGAGTTACCCACATTCAGCAGCCTATTCCACAGAAATGTTTTCTCGCTGTCTTTGACGAGAGCTAGAGGGTTCACTTCCCATTCTGTCATAACCCTGTCATCTGTTAGGCAGCCTAAGCTGGTTTCGCTCTTTCGTGTCTGCCACACACTTTTCATACTGGTCACTTTCATCCAGCGTTTTCCTAGTAAAATTTTGCATTTAATACATTTCGTCAATTCACAAGGGTCCTGGAATGTACACTTACATTCCCGCCCCCTGAGACTATAATGTAATGCGCAATCTACACAGTTTCGACAAGCACAATTGCCCGTAAGGAGTTCATATTGTACTATTGTCCACATCTGTTTCTGCCTCCGACACTGACCACAGACACTAACGTCTCCTATTGCGCAGGCCCCAATGGACCCATCAGCGCAATACCATTTAGGTAATAATGTCAGTTGTGCCCTCAAACGGGCTTGACTTTCACGGATTTCCCGGGGCCCCTGCCACAGCAAACTGGCAACTCCCTGGGCCCCACAAAACACGCAATCTGTTGGCTGACGCCTAACAGATGGAGTTCCTGTTGTACAGTCTTTATGCCATATTTTGACTAAGAATGAGTCCCCAAAGTCTTTGAAAACCGCCACTATGCCTTCCGCTGGGCAGTTAAATTCCTGTTTAAAGGAGACTTTGTTGGTTCTGGACCCGTTCATAGTGACTATTAATCTTTGCTTCCCACAAGATTTCTAATTGACCAGATTCCGTTTGCTTCTAACCTAACGGTTGTATTAGAAGTCAATTCTACAATTTTATCACTATTACCTGTTTTCGCTTTGAATCTCTTATCCTTATGTGGTAATAATATATATAAACTGTCTGGCCTACCTTGAACGGATTTTTGCCTGTTTCGTATGGTTCTCTATTCGGGCTAGGTTTGTTGACCCTGTAATTCAGATAATTTGTACACATTTCAATCAAGCAGTCCCACTCACCTAAGCTCTGATTTTTTATAAACCATTGTTTCGCAGCTTTCACCCCGTTTTCCGCACAGCCATTGCTCGCTGGTTGGTATTTAACTGCTTTGACCAGAATTATATCATTTTCTATACAAAATGCTTCTACTTCATTACCAGTTAAATTATGAGCGTTATCCCCACGAATTCTTTCTGGCTTACCTCTATATTTTATCCACTCTTTTAGGCTGTCAATTACGACCGCGCATGTTGCTTGTTTACATGGATAGATCTGAATGAAGTTAGAACAATTGTCTACTATCACTAAGAAATAAACATTTTTTTTCTTTGTTTGAGGCCGAAGAGGGCCTGCGAAGTCTATGGATATTTCCTCGTGTTCTCTTTCAGTTTTGATCTTACCAAAGTCATGATGGACACTGTTCATTACTTTTCTACAATCTGGGCAGTTTAGTTTAATTTTATGATAGCTTGTTTTTAGATTCTGAATTATCAAGCCCATCTGTTTGCAGTAAGTCACCATATATTTTGTCGTCGGGTGATTTAGCTTATCATGCAGTTCCTGCAATAAATTTCCTTCACTCGATTTAGTAATGGCACGTATTCTAACATACTGATCAATTTCTTTATTCCCTATGGCTGCAGGAGTCGTCTGAACTGTATGGCTGGTTTGATGCAACACTTTAGGTTTAGCTTTTTTATAATTCTCACTTATGCTTCTCCATAAATCTGCCTGGGCTAATGGTCTGCCCTTAGCGTTGAAGAAATTGTTATTTTCCCATGTTTCTAAATTATTCGTCAGACCTAAATAAACATATTCACTATCCGTCACAAGAACACAGTTTTTATGTCCCTCTTTAGTCATGTGCGCTATTGCCCTCTCAACGGCTGTCACTTCTGCATCTTGTGCACTGTTCTCATTTCCCAGCTTCCCCTTTTCCTTGTAGACAGTGTTGGGAAAGTTCATTTTCTACATGAACTAGTTCAAAGTTCAGTTCACAAATTTTAAAATGAACTAGTTCAGTTCATAGTTCACACTTCAAAAAATGAACTAGTTCATAGTTCTTTTTTTCTAGTTCATAGTCCATATGTTGCTGCGAGCTTCTTTTTTTCATATAATTATTGCCACAGCCCATATACAACCACAGACAGCAATTATTTTATCGACCCGGCAAAGTTTGCACAGAAATGTAAGTTCCCTTTCGTCCTGGGAACTCCGACGTGTCGTCGGGGGAGTTCCCTGACGAATTGGGATCACGCTAGGGAGACCAATCGACTTCGAGTGAAACTAAAACGAGCCAATGAAAATTGGCATGCAAGATTTGCATTCCGCGACCCGCCTACCAGTGCGGGTATAAAAGCCGGAAGCAAACGCATCCAAAATGCTTTTTGCTTCGGAGCCGACCAGTTGTGTCCTCTGAGTGTTATGAGCTTAGGATTGTGCTTTCTGAACGCTCAACGAGTCTGCTGTTTCCTGAGATCTCTCTGTGCTGGTGTGACGGCGCTTCAGCGGTCTTCGCGATCTCCCGTCTGCCTGTTTGTTACTACACGCGCTGTGTTTACAAAGAGCTGTTTTAACAGCTGGTATTCGGTTGAGTGCACACAGTGGGCTTGCAGTTTCCCCGCTGTGTTGCCGCGTTGATCCCTGTGTGCTTCAGCACAACTAAAGAGTATTTCTCTGAAAGAGCAACACGGGTGAAGATCGCGTCCTTTTAAGGATGACGTTTCATCCGTGTGTTTCTGGATGCGGTCAGATTCTGCCTCCGGTTGATGGTCATGATCGCTGTCTCTCGTGCTTGGGCCTCGCGCACGCTGAGGCAGCTTTCGTGAACGAGTCATGTTCCCATTGCGGGAATATGACCGTCGCAGTGTTAAGATCGAGACTAAGATCCCTCTCACGAGGGGGAGTCCCTTTGGAGATTCCCCGATCTAGTTCGTCTTCTGGTTCATTTCAGAAGCCGGCTACTTCGGCTAATCCCATTGGTGGTCTGAGGGTTACAGTGAGGAATAATCCGCCGGGTGAAAGACCCCCACGGACCCCTCACTCCTGCACACTGCTGCCATTGGAGCCCTTGGAGGAGCGCGCTGGGCCATCTCGTATGGTCCCGGTCGTTTCCTTCGGGGCTCCGCCGGAGGATCAGATGTCGATCGCTGCATCGGAGGGAGAGCGGTCATCTTCTGGGAATGACGACTTGGCTGCGTTGCCCCCTTCTGGTGTGGTAGCGTTGTCCGAGCCGGACCCGGAAATGGCCGCTATGCTTTCCCGGGCGGCCGCAAGCGTAGGGCTCGTGTGGAACCCTCCACCGTGTCCCGAACCTTCGCGGCTCGATGATTGGTTTCTCGGGGCGGCCCGTGCTGGTTCTCAGCGCCCCGCCCCGGTGCCTTTCTTCCCGGAAGTGCATGAAGAGGTGACGAAATCATGGAAGGCCCCTCTGGCGGCCCGACATAGATCGACTCCCTCCTCCTCCCTTACCACCCTCGATGGCGGGGCAGTGAAGGGTTATGAGGGCATTCCCCCGGTGGAGCGGTCGGTTGCTTTACAGCTGTGCCCTAAATCCGCTTCCACCTGGAGGGGTGACCCTACTCTCCCCTCTCGCGCCTGTAGGTTCTCCTCCGGTCTGACCGGTAAGGCCTATAGTGCGTGTGGAGAAGCTGCTTCTGCCCTGCATGCCATGGCGCTCCTCCAGGTCCATCAGGCGAGAGCGCTTTGCGACATGCAGGAGGGTGGTACCGACCCAGGTTTGCTCCAAGAGCTGCGCACGGCGACGGACCTTGCCCTCCGGGTGACGAAAGTCACCGCGCGTTCCCTGGGCCGAGCGATGTCCACACTCGTGGTCCAGGAGCGACATCTCTGGCTCACCCTGGCCGATATGACGGAGTCAGACAAGTCCAGGTTTCTGAACTCCCCCATTTCCCAGGGTGGCCTATTCGGCGACGCGGTCGAGGACTACGCCCAACAGTTCTCCGCCGCCCAGAAGCAGTCCGAGGTGATCAAGCACATCATGCCCCGGAGACAGGCTGCTGCTGGCCCGTCCCCTCCGGCTCCACCTCGCGCTGCTCGTCGCCGAGGGCGCCCTCCTGCCGCCGCCTCCGCCCCTGCTCCGCCTAAGCAGCAGCCTCCTAGGCAGCAGCCGGCCGGCCGCAAGAGAGGTGCCCAGCCCGCCCGGGGCTCGTCGAAACCCCCTGGTAAGAGGAGAGGTAAGCGGCCCTGAGACGGGCGGCCCA
Organism: Chrosomus eos; assembly: GCA_036326025.1. Taxonomy (NCBI): domain Eukaryota; kingdom Metazoa; phylum Chordata; class Actinopteri; order Cypriniformes; family Leuciscidae; genus Chrosomus; species Chrosomus eos. The sequence goes on from JAZAVI010000058.1 coordinate 347,065, forward strand.
GAGGACCTGACTGCTGCTCTTCAGGAGGGTGCTACTGCACCCCTCCTTCCCCCGGAGGAGGGCCGGGTGGAGAATCCTTTGTTTCGTTTTGTTTTTCTTCCGCCGCTTCCTTCAGCGGTACCCACTTTATCAATAAAAGAGCAGTTTCCAATTCCTCTGGGTCTATCTCGGTCGAGACTGACTTCTCAGTCTCCCCCTTCCGAGGGGGTCAGAATGACAGTGTGCGCCGCCTCGTTGCCTCGCCGCTCTCGTTCCCCTCTCCCCAGCGCTCAGATGACAGCTACGCCGCCTCGGCCTCGTCGCTCTCGTCTCCCGCTGGGCAAGGAGGCGCGGAAACCTGGATTCGACGCCCCCGAGCCTCGTTCCTCGTTTCCCCTCCTTTCTTCGCCTCCGTGGAAACAGGTAAGTGTTGCCTCGCACACTCAGACCTCTCTCTCGGCCGCAGTAATGCCTCCGGAGTCCGGTCCCTGTCTTCCACCTCGCTGCCCCTCCGCGGGTACGCCGGTGGTCCGAGTGGGCTCCTTGGCACGGTTCCTCGAAGCCTGGCTAGCGCTTCCGAGGCCGTCCCGCTGGCTCACCCGCACTATCCGGCTCGGCTATGCAATTCAGTTTGCCCGCCGGCCTCCCAGGTTCAGAGGCGTCCACTTCACCCGGGTGCGGAGTGTCGATGCCCCTGTCCTGAGGAAGGAGATCGACGTCCTGCTGGCGAAGGACGCGATCGAGCCGGTCCCTCCAGCCGAGATGAGGTCGGGGTTCTACAGCCCTTACTTCATTGTACCCAAGAAAGGCGGGGGGTTACGACCAATCCTGGACCTGCGAGTTTTGAATCGGGCCCTGCACAAGCTCCCGTTCAAAATGCTCACGCAGAAACGCATCTTCGAGTGCATCCGTCCCCGGGATTGGTTTGCAGCGATCGACCTGAAGGACGCGTACTTTCATGTCTCGATTCTCCTTCGACACCGACCTTTTCTTCGGTTCGCGTTCGAAGGTCGAGCATACCAGTACAAAGTCTTACCCTTCGGCCTGGCCCTCTCGCCCCGCGTCTTCACGAAAGTCGCGGAGGCGGCCATTGTTCCCATGAGAGAACATGGCGTTCGCATTCTCAACTATCTCGACGACTGGCTCATAATAGCTCACTCGCGAGATCTGTTGTGCGAACACAGGGACCTGGTGCTCCAGCACCTCAGCCGTTTGGGTCTTCAGGTCAACTGGGACAAGAGCAAACTCTGCCCAGTGCAGAGGATCTCTTATCTCGGTATGGAGTTGGACTCGGTCGCTCAGACTGCGCGCCTCACCGAGGAGCGCGTCCAGTCAGTGCTCAACTGCCTCAAGTCCTTTCAAGGCAGGTCAGCGGTCCCACTGAAACAGTTTCAGAGGCTCCTGGGGCATATGGCAGCCGCAGCCGCGGTGACGCCGCTCGGTCTGCTCCATATGAGACCGCTTCAGCGCTGGCTTCACGATCGAGTCCCGAGATGGGCGTGGCAGAGCGGCACGTTCCGGGTCAACATTACCCCGCACTGTCGCCAAACCTTCAGTCCTTGGTCAGACCCTGCGTTTCTACGGGCCGGAGTGCCCTTAGTCCAGGTCTCCAGGCATGCTGTGGTTTTCACAGATGCCTCTGCCAACGGATGGGGGGCCACGTACAACGGGCATGCAGTTTCAGGTCTGTGGACGGGGCCTCAACTGCATTGGCACATCAACTGCCTAGAGTTGCAAGCAGTACGCTTAGCCTTGTCGCGCCTCAAGGGGCTGCTTTTACACAAGCACGTACTGGTCCGTACGGACAGCACTGCGACCGTTGCGTACATCAACCGTCAGGGTGGTCTACGCTCCCGTCGTATGTCGCGACTCGCCCGCCATCTCCTCCTGTGGAGTCAGAAGCATCTGAGGTCGCTTCGAGCCATTCACATCCCTGGTGTGCTCAACCGTACAGCCGACGAGCTTTCACGGCAGCCACCTCTTCCGGGAGAATGGCGACTCCACCCCCAGACGGTTCAGCTGATATGGGAAGTCTTCGGAGCCGCTCAGGTAGACCTGTTTGCCTCTCCGGACACGACTCATTGCCGGTTGTTTTACTCCCTGACCGAGGGTTCTCTCGGCACGGATGCACTGGCGCACAGCTGGCCCTGGGCCTTCGCAAATATGCGTTTCCCCCAGTGAGCCTTCTTGCACAGATTTTGTGCAAAGTCAGGGAGGACGAGGAGCAGGTCCTGCTCGTTGCGCCGTATTGGCCCAACCGGACTTGGTTCGCGGAACTCATGCTCCTCGCGACAGCCCCTCCTTGGCCCATTCCTCTGAGGAAGGACCTCCTTTCCCAGAGACGGGGCACCTTGTGGCACCCGCGTCCAGACCTCTGGAGACTCCATGTGTGGTCCCTGGACGGGACGCGGAGGTTCTAGGTGGCCTACCGCAGGGTGTGGTAGACACCATCACTTCCGCCAGAGCCCCCTCTACGAGGCGCCTCTATGCGTTGAAGTGGAACCTGTTCGTCGAGTGGTGCTCTTCCCACCGGGAAGACCCCCGAACTTGCCCGATCAGAGTCGTGCTTTCCTTCCTGCAAGATGGGTTGGAGCGAAGGCTGTCTCCCTCCACCCTCAAAGTGTATGTTGCCGCAATAGCCGCTCATCACGATGCAGTAGAAGGTAAGTCATTGGGAAAGCACGACCTGATCATCAGATTCCTTAAGGGTGCCAGGAGGCTGAATCCACCTCGTAGTGTGCACCCCTTACCCTCTTGGGACTTGACTCTAGTGCTTAGTGCACTTCAGAGGCCCCCGTTTGAGCCCTTGCCTTCAGTCGAGTTGAATATCTTGTCTATGAAGACAGCGCTCCTGTTGGCTTTGGCTTCCTTTAAGAGGGTAGGGGATCTGCAGGCATTTTCGGTCGACGAGTCGTGCCTAGAGTTCGGACCGGGCCTTTCTCACGCTGTGTTGAGACCCCGGCTCGGATACGTGCCCAAGGTTCCTACCACCCCGTTTGTGGATCAGGTAGTGAACCTCCAAGCGCTGCCCCTGGAGGAGGCAGACCCAGCCCTAGCTTTTCTCTGTCCCGTCCGCGCTCTGCGCTGTTACGTGGACAGAACGCAAAGCTTCAGGACCTCAGATCAGCTCTTTGTTTGTTACGGAGGCCAGCAGAAGGGGAAGGCTGTCTCCAAGCAGAGGTTGTCCCACTGGTTAGTGGATGCTATCGCCCGGGCTTATGAGTCCCAGGGCGTGCCTTGCCCACCTAGGTTGACGGCACACTCTACTAGGAGTGTTGCTTCCTCCTGGGCTTTGGCGCAAGGCGCCTCGCTGACAGACATCTGTAGAGCTGCGGGCTGGGCGACACCTAACACGTTCGCTAGGTTTTATAGCCTTCGTGTTGAACCTGCTTCCTCCCGTGTACTCGCTACGGCCGGTAGCGCGAGGAATTAGGTTATGTCGGCTTGCTAGGCCATTCCCGCCCCGTGGGCCGGATACGTGCGTCTTTTACTCCGTTGGTTCCCCAACATACGGCTAACCTCGTGAGTTCCTCCATCACCCCTTCGGCATCAGGCGAGGCGGATCGCCGGTGCCAGGTCTATTACCTCTCGTAGGAGTTGCTATTAGACTGGGTGGCCTTAACAGTGGTCCCTTCGGTGACCCATTTTTTCCACGTTCCAGCTACCCTCCGGGTTAGCTCCGTGTCTTCCTCTCGACAGATCCCTCTGTCGTCCTTGCTGAGTACGCTCCCACCCCTCGGGCTGGGACTACCTCAAGGACTTCCGTATGTTGCACTACCCCACGGGTTAGTACATACGTGTATTCCAGTGCCTCCCTTCGGGCGGGCAGGGGCTCCGTAGCGTTCCCTCCTACGGGTTGGGCACGCTTTCCCAGTGTTATCCAAATCCACTGAGTGGGTCTTGCGGAACAGCAGTGTGATTTTCCTTAGCTAGCTCCCGCATCTCGTTCAAGAAACTGCTGCAGGGTAGCTTAGCTGGGCGCTGGAAGGGGTCAGCACCATGGCGTGTTTGTAGGGATCCCAATTCGTCAGGGAACTCCCCCGACGACACGTCGGAGTTCCCAGGACGAAAGGGAACGTCTCGGTTACATATGTAACCCTCGTTCCCTGAGTACAGGGAACGGAGACGTGTCGTCCCCTCGCCACGTTGCTGTACCTTCGCGGAGGACTGGACACTGTTCGGCTCCTCAGCGAAAAAGCATTTTGGATGCGTTTGCTTCCGGCTTTTATACCCGCACTGGTAGGCGGGTCGCGGAATGCAAATCTTGCATGCCAATTTTCATTGGCTCGTTTTAGTTTCACTCGAAGTCGATTGGTCTCCCTAGCGTGATCCCAATTCGTCAGGGAACTCCCCCGACGACACGTCTCCGTTCCCTGTACTCAGGGAACGAGGGTTACATATGTAACCGAGACGATTTTTCCCATCCTCACCGACCTTGTCATAAAACTCGCTTAAATTATCATACGACGCCTCCTCGCTCGCTGCGTTGTCGACTACATGCTGCTTTTTGTTTTGATGACGCATGCGGCGGTGCGTGCGACACTGGTGGCTGATGTTGCCAGATTGGGTGTTTTTTCGCTACATATTAAGGCCTGTTTACGGTGTGTTTTAACCGGGTTTTCGCCTGGAAGGCTCTATATAAATCTGGCACCCTATTGAACGAAGTTAAACTGAGAGAGCGTGCGTTCACAGACACCAGAATGAACGCGTTCACATTAACGTTCATCAGGCAGTAATTCAGTACGTTCAGTTCACGTTCGCCTAAAATATGAACGAGTTCATGAACTATCGTTCATTGAACGCGTTCAGGCACAACACTGCTTGTAGATAATTTTTCCTTTCAGCTTAATTAAAAAACCCCACCAAATCTGTCCTTTATCTGAACTTCCGTCCGTAAAGTAACACATTTGTGCTTGGTTAATTACTGTTTTCTTATCTTTCTTCGGTGTCTTTAGGTTACGAAATTCTATCTGGTTATCACACACTAACTTTGTCCATTTGGACCAGGTAAACATGTGGACACGCTTATTTTCGTTAATCAAATTTTTAGCTTCTCTTGCTAATAAATCTATTCCCTCACCGCTTGCAACTACAATGATTTGTCTCTCTGCCGCTAGGGACTTGATCACAAGTAAATTTTTTGCAATTGTTGCTAATATATCAACAGGAGACATATTATCATGTTTTTTATGGTTAGCTGGCTTTTCATGAGAAATAAACATCACTGGGGATTTGGAGCTTCCCTCGTTATACAAAATAACTTCCATTTCCTCTGGTGTATTGTCAACTTTGACTATTAGGTCCTTTTCCGGATTTCGTCGGCTAATGCGTCCTGAACACAAGGCCATATCAATAATGTCATTTTTCACTTTTTCTAAATTATCTGTCCACTTGAAATCATCACCTGCAGTGGCTTTGTAAAGCACTTTAGCTTTAGAACTGTAGCCTGGTATTAGATCTCTCACAAAATTTAGTCTACCCATAAGGCTTTGTAGCTCCTTTAGATTATTAATCTTTTTCTTTTTTAATTCGATCAATTTATCCTGTGTTGATTTAGCAATGCCTCTATCATTTCCAGAGATTTCAAATCCTAAAAAATCAACCCTTTCTTTACCTAATTCGAGTTTCTTCGCATTCAATAGAAAACCAGCATCCGCCAGTCTCCTCATAGTCTCTGATAAAACTTCCATGTGTTCGCCCACGGTTTTCGTGGCTATTAACACGTCATCAATATAGACTGTAATTGGTAATCCTTCTAATATTTCCAAAATGGTTGATTGAAAAACGTTAGGACTATTTCGGTATCCTTGGGGAAGCCTGTTATATACATATTGTTTTCCTTCAAAAGTGAAAGCTGTCCTTGCGCGGCTCTCTTTGGCTAGAGGTATTGACCAAAAGCCATTAGCCAAATCAATTTTAGAGAGTATTTCACCCTCATTCAAGCCATTAGTGGCATCTCTGGCATTAATTAAATATCTTGTGTCTGGAACTGACAAACGATTCAGAGATTTAAAATTATTTACAAGACGAAACGAACCATCCGGTTTAGGAACTGCCTGTATTGGAGAATTAGTAGGACAATTAACTCCCTCACTTATTATTCCTTTGCGCAGCAATTCATTAATCGTTTCTTTAATTTCTGTGTATGCTGCTTTATTCAGAGGATATTGTCTCTGTGGAGGCGGAATGCCTCCTACTATTTTATGTTCATATCTTGCTGACACTTGACCACAGTCGTTTTTGCTTTTTGCAAAGCTATTTTTATATTTAGCCAGTAATGCTTTCAATTCCTTTTTTGGTAATAAGCTTTCTGTTACTACTCTATTCAGCTGAGCCTCCAGGTCGACACTTTTCATCCATCTAATTTTAGGTTCGGAGTTTTTCTCTATCCTTTCTCTAATTAAGGTAGCATCTTTCAAACACATTAAATTTGAGCTATCCACGATGCAATTTAATCCTTCCCAATAATATCGATCTCTTTTAACTGGGTTCATTTCTTTACTGAAACCATAGACTCGATATTGACCTTCTAGTTTTATAGCACTGTCTGGTAATTTAGTTAGACTAGTTATTTCTGATCCTGTATCAAGCAAAAATTTTATTCCCTTATAATTGATATATAAATCTTGAGTTTCATCCTCCTCAACTAAATCAGATGAAATTGTCGCTTTTCCTGGGGTTACACTTCCCTATTTCTTCTCCTCTCTGCTGGCTTTGTTGCTTCTAACAGACGGAGCACTTTTTGGTTTCGCTTCTGCTTTTTTATTTCGCTTGGCTATCAGGCTCTTTTTCTGTTCGTCTGACATTTTTGCCCAAATTTCAGGCTCAATGTATTTATCCTTTTTTACAGGTTTTTGTTTAGACGCAGTTTTACTCGGCCATTTGGGTTTTTCGTTCTCTATTTTATTGGGATAGTTACGACTTGTCCGTACCTTGTTTTTGTCAAATGACCCAGTTGGCCTATTTGATTTTTTAAAGTTTGCCCTTTGTCTATCTCGATCACCTTCCGTTGGCCTGTATTTGTTTTGAACGGCATTTTCTTTTGGTCTACCTCTGGTATTGCTTTCTCTGTCATATCGTGCTGCAAATTTAGATAGCTCGGACCAATCAGTTTCAGATCCCCATGTTGCTATCTCTTTACAACCTGGTAATTCTTTTGCCAGCTTTTTAAGTTTTGCTAACATCTGACTCTCCGTCCAGCCTATTTTAGCTTTTCTAGACAGATAGGGCCATAACCCTATCGATCTCACTAAGTCTATTTCTTTTTTAAATTCAGCATCCTCATCTATCCCTATCACGTGTAAATGATGATCCATTACGACGTCCAATTCTAGCTCTAATCCTGTGTGATATTTAATCATTTTTTCAATGAGGCTAGTCGACGCTCGTAAAGTTTTTCCCAGGTCCGCAACCATTTTTGCTCGGGTCATTACGTCATTTTTTGCTCCTGGGAATCTCATGTTTTGTAACAGTTGGATTGCTGTGGCGCTATCACCTTTAGCACGTCTTGGAGGCCCTCGCCTATGTTCAACGGTCTCCCCTCTCCCCTCTGTCACAGAATCCTTTTTCTCCCTTTCCTGCCTAGCATGCCATGCCACAAGAGATAAATCTATTTGCGTTGCTACAGGAGGGAGCGGAGTTCCCTTTTGGCTTCCTGCGTCTGAATCTGAGTCAGAGTAGCCAGAGCTCGGCTCAGCATCTGAAAAATGCACTTCCTCTTTTACTCTGCACTCATATTGTTCTCTAAAACCCTCATCTTTTAGGGTCTCTCTAACAGCTATTTTTTCTAACTTAATTTTTTCCTTAGAGTTTTGCTGTTTTCTCGGAGCTTTAACTTTTTTAGTTGTCGTTTTTTGATAAACCGACTCTCTGAGCTTCCAAACATCATTTATGGTTGGTTCTTTTTCTTCCTTTCGATCTTCATCTAATATTAGATGACAAAGTGATTTTTGCATGCAATCTAATTGTTCTGCTAGCATGTCTATTTTTGCCTTAAAACTAGTTTGCGGCATATCGAGTATCTCGTCAGCTGTGGGCCCGCAGGCTAACTTAATTAATTTTTTGTCTGTTATTTTAATCGCTGACAGATACTCTTCTGATGGAGCGAGCTCTAGACCAGGGCAGGTCAGAAATACTCTGCCTCCCAGTTGGTCATGATCTCTCTGGTGAGAGCTGCTTCGCCTCTCGCGAGATCGATTTTTAGATCTTTTGTAATTAACTCTATTTCGACGCGGTATCTCCTCATCTTCTGAATAATCTTCATATGAGCTGCCCCCCGTCTCCCTCATAGGAACCCTGTCCTTTTTATCTTTTCTTTCTGTGGAGGTTTTGACGGGTTTAAACGCCGAGTTTTTATTTTCCCACAGTTCCCCGGTTAAAGGGTAGAATTGGGTCAGAAAATCGCTATGTTTAGGTCTCGTTCCCCACTCGGTCGGTTGATTTTTATATTCTTTGTCAATACTGTCATAATCACCTCCCTCTGCTCCCTCTATGTCGGTATGCATTGAAAGGGACGGTGATTCGGCCTGGATCAGGGCTCTCTCGTCCTGAACGCCGTTTCTAGTTACTCTTATTTGTTTACCTGAGACTAGAGGCACAGTTGTATCCTCTTCCCCAATTTCTACAGTAACTTTATCACTTTGACTTTGTTTTCCCACGATTTTTACGAGGTTGGCTAAACCCTCAACGTTAGAAGTATACAACGTTCTATCATTAGCTAACAGTTCTTCATTCCCTGTTTGCCCTGCTTCTTGTAGTCGCTTAGTTAACTGGTCTTGTGGGAGCAATATAACATCTGTTATTTTTTGCATGACTGTCTGTTCCGTTTTATATGTGAAATATCCTTCTTCAGGAGGTATTTCGGGTAAATCAGCTATTTGGGTATGAGGATCTATTCAGGTACTCAGTTTGGTCCTGTAGCGCTATTCCTCTAGACTGATACCCTTATGGTGCCTAAACCATATATCTGAAACGGGCGTCCCCATAACAGGTATATGGTCCGGTTTCAATGAAGATCACTTCCCCTAGTGACTTCCCCTTTGCACCTTGAGACTGTCTGGGCAGGCGGATTTTAATGGCAGTTTTACAGTTTTGATGATTATCATTCCCTAGGATCCGAACTTATTAAATTAATAATAATCGCAAATCCCGGACGAGCCCCCATGTGGTGAGTTCTGGTATTACACCCACGTTCCTGAAGATCTCCCTAGTCTAGTTATAACTAGAAGACTTTTGCTGTCAGGTCAGATTTTGGATTACACAAATCCTACACTAGCTTGTTTAGTTTATACCAGCAAATCTAGTGGTGTACATAAAATAATCATCATTAACCCTTTAAAGAATTCATGCTTACCTCTCCAGCAGAATCTTAGGTAGGTCCTTATATTTGTCCTTTTAGGGAGACGATGTAAACTTAGAATGCTCTTTTATATTACTTAATGAACTGTCTTTTACTATCTGAAGTAATAATAAAAGAATGCTTGTAAGTAAGAAATGAAAATTTATTTGAACAAAAGATCAAAGTTACTGGTTATACAATAAAAATGATTGGTAGCAAATCATCAAAAAGGTTACAAGTTATAATACTTCAGCATATCATAATACTGTGGGCAGTCCACAGTATTTTTACAGTATAAGGTTATTTTACCTTATTTGCAGTTCAAGCAGTATATATATGTATCAATTCAAATCATCCAAGTTGAAGAATACAGCAGAGCAAATAAAAGTTACAAAACTAATCAGTTAATAAACTGAACTATTAGAGAGTAATTCTCTAAGGATGCGTCCGATCACAAATCAAGAAAGCAACAACTCTAAATCCACATTACAGTCATATTTATACATCACAAAGACATGTATGAATCATCTGTAGGTTTTTTCCAGAGGAACTGAACAGAACTGTTTTCCAAGAAACGAGAACTGAACAGAACTGTTTTCCAAGAAACGAGAACTGAAACTGTCCCGTTCATTGCTGAGTCAGAGGAGGCTTTGTCTCCTTCCCGGCATGCTTACGACCTTTGCGCTTGTGTTTAGATTCTCTAAATTCGTTTGTGTGTGTGCGCGTATGTGTACGTGAATAATTATCAGGTGCGGTGTTTGCAGGTTCGCAATAGCTTCCGAAAGTCACTGCTGCCACAATCAGGAAAAGAGCGGGCGGAGCTGGGAAGAACCCTTTATCACCTCGGCGAAGTCCAGCCTCTTCCCATTGACTCGGCCAATCAAGAGGTTGAAACTCACAGGTGGGACTTCTGGTTTTATGACCCGTTGTTCTCTTAAGCAAGGCATTTGAAACCCTAATTTCATCGGGTGTTTAAAAGCAGAATCTTCATAATTATTATAATCATATGTGTAACAAGGTTTTAGCAGGATGTGATATCAATGGCTAACTGGGGAGCGAAGATTGGAGCTCAGAGACTCCAAGCTTGCCACGAATGGATTTGGTTAAACATTAGTTGGCAAGGCTTGAAACATTATCCCAATTTTCGAGAAACAGACCAACACATACAAGACAAATCGTAAGATGAGATTAGATACATTGTTCGTACACTTCTAAAGGGGAAATATAATAGAATATATATAAATGAATGTAGAATTCATTAAGTGACACATTAAGTAAAACAATTCATAATGATAAAGTCATTGTTATTTCACTGTAACAATGACAAACAAAGCACACATAGAACACATTGAATATATTTGTATAAATGACTTTAAACAAAGAGAAGATTCTTTTCTCTTTAGCATTCACTTCCTGTGGCACATTCCACATTCCAGTCTGTAGTGGTTCTTACGTGTGGGGATGTGTGTGTTTGTGTGTGCGTGTGTGGCATATACATTCCAGGCCTCCAGTCTCTCTGGAGCCTATAGGATTTGAGTCGATGATTCAGCCAAATACGCTACAGTCCCCCTTTTCGTCGGATGATGTCCCTGTGTGTTGGACATCATATGACGACAAATCATCACCATGGGCGGATGACAGGTGAATCATGATGGTCGCGTAGCAGGTGGATATCAGAGGCTGAGGACTCAGTTTGATGAAGTTCGACGCAGCCTCCCGCATAGTACCCTCTTCCTGAGGGTCCCACGGGCTTGGTTGCAGGTGTTCGCATCTTGAGCCTACTGTGCAGGATGACTGTCGAGTGTCAGTGTGTGGTTGATAGATGTAGCCAGATTAGGATCGGCCGCAGTCCAGGATTGGACAGCAGGTGAAGCAGTTAAAGTGGGCAGTTGAGACAAAACTCAGAGGGCTGTGTTGATAGAATCAATGTCAGTTAGCTGGGATCCCCCTTTTGCAAACCACAATTCCCTTTCTGGAGCTAGGGTTAACGCGTGGTTCTTGAAGGAGGATGGGGCTCCCAGTTCTCATTTGAACTCTTTGCTTGAAAGGTGGTACGATGCCGGGTCGTCATGGTGAAGATGGCACCTTTTGGTACTTGGATGCCATGCTCTTGTTGAGCAAGGCGCACAGGTGTCAGTGTCCTTCTGGTCGTAAATGAGTGCAGCTGTGCGTACAGGGGTGTTAGCGAGCCGCCTGTCACTTACAATCTCTGCTTGGGTCTCAGTGACTTGAGTGCAGTGCTTGGCTTTAGCAGGGCAGCTTGTGCCGCTGATCTGCAGCCCGCAGATTCCGTCAGGGTTGTCTTCTGAGGAAAGATTTGTTAGGGCATAGATATTTAATGTCTTTGGTCAATGTGCACATGTGTGGATTCGGAGCTGGGGACAGCTTAGTGGCGCTGTCGTGCAAGGCAATCACGTATGGCGTGCGGATCTTGATGTAGTGTTACTTTTCAAAATCTGACATGGGCACTGTTCTTGAGCCAGCAGATTCGGCTTGACTCTGTGATGGGCAAGTTCAGGAGCAAACCCCACTTCTCTTTGTTTGGGGTCGACGCATAGTGGCTGGCCCTACCCAGCCTACCCAGCGAGTAGGCAGGGTGTGTTTGTAGAGAGTCAGTTGGCATGGTGATGGCGGAAGCCAGCACGGTTTGCATGAGGCCTAAGGGTATCAGGTGCGGTGGGATTCTACCCACGGCAAGGCTGTCGATGGAGGAGTTCACCCCTCCTGCAGCAGGTTTGTCATCAGGGCTGTTACCAGCTGAGTTTGAACAAAGTCATTCTGAAAGGCAGTAAACGGCTGTTTCGTGGAGTTCACTGTCGGGGTCGGCAGAACGCTGTGAGTGTTGAAAGTCACCACAGTTCCCTTTAGTGCCTTGTCGATGGTCTGCAGGGATGCACTCTGTTGTGAGTGGCTCTGTTATCTGTGGAATCTCAGTCAGGGTGGGAATTTTTTTTTTGCCCACCAGCCACAGTGGCTGGTGGATGCCCAATTTTACCAGCCACTTATATTTTTTACCAGCCACTTTTCCCGGAATTTAAATTTATAAAGTATTATTATACACAGTAAGTACAGTGCATGGACTGTTTGACGGGAAGGTAGGCTAACCATTCCCTCGTTTTCCCTTCGTCATTAATGCGCCACTTGTCCGAAAAGTACCTTCTCTTTTTATTTACTTCGCTCTCAACAGTTTGTACATTTATAGCTACTGCTGACTCCATGGCGGGCCTCTTAACACCGGGTATATGTCGCCACATTTTTTACATTTTCCTTTCGTCTGTACCTCAGCTATATGTGTCACGGTCCGCTGAAAACCAATCAAATTAGTTACTTGACAAAAGTGCATTATTGTTACTAACAGCATTCAGCATTCTTTGACAAAAGCTGTCCAATACGTTACAAGGAGTGATTTAAGTAGTAACCAATAAAAATATGTTTTACAATCTATACCCAGACAGCAAGCCAACATTGAATAAACATTGTTTTTTCATCTGAATCATCATTATGGTTGATATTGAAATTTCAATGCAAAATTAATGTTGAATCACCATTACCCTTTCGATGAAAACCTGATGTTATTAATGTTGATGGCAACGATATTGGAACAACATTGATCTATAGTTATCTTTATGATTGATTAATCATTGATATTTGGTTTACCGGGCGATCGATGAATGTGTTGAAAAGTCATTGATTTATAGTTGACCGGGAAACAACGCTGTTGTTGAAAAGTTATCGACATATAGTTGACCGGGAAATATGATTGAAAATGCATCGATATATAGTTGACCGGGAAATAGGATTGAAAATCAATAGATTTTTGGTTGACCGGGAGATCAACGGGTGTTATACCAACGTAATGCACGTCGGCACCGGACACAGCTCATTTCTGGACCCTGGCACAAGCATAAAGGTAAGCTTGCTTAATGTTTGATATGAATGAATTGTACCAAATCAAATACTTTTAGGCCGATTGTTAACGTAACCGACGCAGTGCTGCAGTCACTGAAATTGATTTTTGTTTTACCACTGTGTCAAAATCTGCCAAAAATAGTTATATTCTATGTTATAAAGTTAGCAAAACCTCCGAGTCCAGTCTATTTTTGTAATATTTAGCTCAAAATACATGTCTGTACCCATTGCTAGGGTCGTGAAATCTATTAAAACAGCACCGTTATTTATTCTGACCGCCGGAGATCACCGGCGAAACCAACGCTATCAGTGCTCCACCTAGCGCTACCCACAGAAGTGTGACCGCGGCGGGCCAGAATTACACAGAAGACATGACTTACTTTGCTTTATTCAATGCAGAACTGTCTCGAGTTGTAACTGGAAATGCCAATTAGACCATCCTCGAGCAGGGCTGCGATATGCGTGCGATACAGTTAACTCCGTTGTGTTGGTTTTCATAAATGATAACAGTCGTTTTATACTAGTGCTTATGCGATATCACGATTTTTGCGCGCACTGTTATACAGCGCCTGGCAACCCTGGCGTCAAGGGGGAACTTGGGGGGGCTTAGCCCCACATCCTTCATATAGAAACATCTCGCGGCACGAATGTACCAATACAAATAAATATAACATCTACTGTTTAACTTAAATGCTAATTTTTTTGCATTGTAATTTTGTTTTCTGTTTTAGGTTACTCAGCAGACGGGGACAGCCGCCGTCACCCAATGTGCCAGACCGGGCAGAAGGGACTGGACGACAAACTATTCAGGCGTCAGAGGACATTGAAGTGTAAATAAAGTGTACAAATAATTAAATAAAAAGGCTAATAAAAATGAATTTGTTTGTGTGGTGTGTTCAGTGTTTTATACACGATTTCAAATGTTCCATTACTTTTAAACATCCTGGTTGTAGATAAAGCAGGCTATTTAATTTATGGCACTACATTTAAAATTAACATTTAAAAATGATTGAAATTCCATTGATATCACGTTGATCCTTAGTTGAGTTGAAATTTCAACATTGTTTCAATATTCCTGATAATTGAAATACCATTGAAATTCCGTTGATCTATGGACTGGATTTCAATGTTGTTTCAATATTAAAACAGGGTGCAAAATGATGTAGAATCAACATCAGAGTCCGATGTTGATTCAATGACTTAAGGTTGACAACACAATGTTGATTTAACATAGTTTCAATGACTGTTTGCTATGCCGCCACTGTGGCTGGTATACAAGGCAAAGTCACCCGCCACTTTGAAAAAGTACCAGCCATTGGCTGGTGGCTGGTGCTAATTTCCCACCCTGATCTCAGTCTGAATTTCGGCTGCATGCCGTCCAACGTTGGCGAGGTTTACTGCATTCATGCTGGACATACAAGTGTTAAACAGAGTTCTGACGGCAGTGCGGCGGCGGTTGTGGCCACCTGGCTCCGCTAGCGGGGCAGTCATTTTCTCAAGTTGGTTGAGCATTTGTTCGACATCGGCCTCAGTGTGCATGAGGGCCTCCTCTGTCCGTCGGCACCTACCCAGCTGTATTGTGTCGTTACGCCGGGGTAGTGCGTTCTGTAGGCGTTGCGAGGATCAGGTGGCACAGGCACTTTCTGAGTGCGGGTCCGGCAGAAAAGGAGTCCTGGTTGTTCCCTTAGGACGGTGCTTGGTGCCGGACCTGGTGAGATGTCCGATTGCGGCTGCCCTCTGGTTGGCTGGAGGCACAGCAGCATCCTGGTAAAAGTGAAAGGGAGAGAGAAAGAGTGAAAGGGAGGAAAAATTCAGCGAGTGTCGTCCTTGGTTGGCTAGGACAGTCTTTTCGCTTTGAGGACGCCGGTATGCCACTTGCTTCGGTGTCTTGCAAATGTCTCTGGTGCTGCTGCGGTATGCAGCACATGGTGCATCATGGGCATAGGGCATACATTGGCATTACCCCCCTTTTGCACTGTGGCACCACAAGCTGTGGCGCGGTGATGGCAACAGGTGCAGAACGCTAAATGTTGTCTAGTGCACGTGGCATGTGCGTGTTGACTTAGGTTGTCTGGGGCACCGGCTGTCGGTGGGTGCAGACGGCGTTCGTGGGTGGTAGGAGGGGTATGAGAGGTGGTTTCTCATATGTCCGCTGTTTTGTCGTCAGTCTTTGGTAAGCTGGAAGGTTAAGGTCAGGTGAAGCAGGGGCTCTGTGACGTTTTTGTCTTGTGGTGAGAGCCTAATGCATGACCTTAAAAGTTCAGAACCATGGCTTAATTGGTTCGCTAGGTAGGTAGCATAAAGCTAGGTGTTTCACATGTAGCTAGCTAGTGAAGTGTGTCTTGTACCTTATCTTAGCTGTGGATGTTAGGAGGCTAAGAGTTATGTGGTTCCGAGATGATTCCCTGGAAAGGGCATAGCCGAGATGAAATAAATGACTTAAGATGGTTCTTATGACTAAATTATTTCTCTGGACTTAACTAGTGGTTCACTACGGTTTGACGAAGTGAATGATAGGGGGGAAAAGGACAGCTGTCTTATTCAAATTATGCTTATTATCAATCCGCTGGACTATAGTTGTGCCCTAGTAAATTGTCGAAATTACTTGTGTTGCAGGGTCACAAAAATGAGTACACTTGTTGAAAATAAACAAAATCACAAATAAAGGTGTCTCTGTTTCCTTTCTGGGCCCTATGGGAAATGGAACCACATTTGAACAAGAGAGGAAATAAAATAAATTTTAAATCATATAGATGACTGAAAAGTAAAGGGAATAGCTGAGTGCTATTAATATCAAGGTCAAAGAAAATGAGAAAAATAAAAATTAAAGACGAGCTAAAAGAAAACAAAATTAAAATTAAAAGCAAAAAGAAACAAAGTGATCAAAACAACGGGAATGATCTGAAGGCGAGAATAATCAGTGGCATTAGTGAATAAACTTTGGATTTGCCTGGGCCAACACTTCATAGTGGGTTACAACGGTTGCGTGTTCGAGGCCACATCGTGTGTGTCCCATCAAAGGATTAGTCACCTGCCGATGAAGATTCCTATTGCTATATGAATTCTTCTCTAGCTACACAGTTTACACTAGTGAAGGTGAACTTTAGCTAAGAAGAATTGCAAACATGGAACGTGAATAATTATAAACCCTAACTGGTGTTAAGGAAAGTATTTTAGAACACCTTGCACTGTGTAAACACAAGCGGTTATTAAGGACTCAAGTAAATTATGCTACCTGCTAACTGTATAAGTTATTATTTAGCTTAGCCTAAGCTGGATGGGTGCTATGTTGGTTTAGCTTAGCGTAAGCTAGCTGGATGCTATGTTGGTTTAGCTTAGCGTAAGCTGGAAGGATGCTAGGTTAGCTTAGCGTAGCGTAAGCTAGCTGGATGCTATGTTAGTTTAGCTTAGCGTGAGCTGGAAGGATGCTAGGTTAGCGTTGCCACCTAGGCTGGTTTGTTTACAAAGTGACATCACAAGTTAGCACTTCCTGTGACAAGTCGTTGTCATGGAAACTAGAGCATGTCAGACAATTCAACAGTCCCTAAAGGCTGTCTGTACATTTTACATGAATTATGCATGTTTAAACGGGTTAACAGGGTGCACCTTTATTTTAAGTCTTTCTAGGACTCGGTGTTACATGAAGTAAAATGCAGATGTTTTTGGCATTAGCTAATTTTACTCATGGAACTCTTCTCTTTATTTTAAGCAACTTATTCTATTTGTTTACAGAGTAAGGAAATAGATTTGCTGGGAGTCAAAGCTTGTCTAAGCATATATAGTTACGTCCCTCTTGTGCACTACTGCTGACTTTTCAGCGATTAAACAGTTTTGATCGCTAGGTAGCTCTCTGCTTGTAGATGCAGCTAAAGTTTAGGTGAATTACATCAATCAAACAATAATTTGTAAGGCCTTTACATTTGTAGAACGGGGAGCGTCGCCCAGGTCTACCTAGATATAACTTTGTCCTGAGCTTTCTTTGTTAGACACAGGTTTAGTCATACTACAATTTGGATTTCTTTTAAGCAAAGCAGAATAAACATCGGTACAGTTTACAAGCTGCTGAGATGAGGTTTCTTCGTCAAACAGACTTACGCTTTACTGCTTAACATGCTAATTTTAGTTGGAAATCTAAGGCTATTTTACTTAAAGTAGAGATGTCAATTCCAGCAATCGTTTATCTGCATTTAGACAAGCCAGCGATCAAAAATGCGTACTGCACGTTGTGTTTTAGTTGGATCGCAACGATTAAATGCACGCCCGTAGGTTAACTGTAGTTTAAAGCTCAGGTGGTTTTCCTGAACTCTGACGTCGCAGTGACGTATGCCCTATTTGGAGCTAGCGTTTTCTGTAAACCTTCATTGTCATAGAAATTAATGTTTAGCAGTGTCATGTCAACCAGCATGTAGCAAATGCTTGGTTCGAAAGAGTCGTGCGTAGTCTGTTGGCAGGTGTGGCGTACACGTCTATTCAAGATTTCCTTTAAGTCAGTAAAACTCTAATTTTACGAATGCAGAGTCTTGAAACTCTTTGGGCAGACATTTTCATCTACTTTAAAAGTTATATGTCCTATGCTGATCGGGCAGTGTCTTCTGGTTTTGCAGTTCAAAGTCAGTGGGGTTTTAGGAATTCTTTCTGAGGAGGCCTTCTGTGTTAGAGGCCTTCTGCATTAGGTCACGCATCGTTGAGTGGGCATTGCGTGGTCTTTGGCGAGCTGGAAGGTGCAGGGTAGCGAACTGGAACCGTGACTTGGTGCTGAGGCTGTGTACCCCTGGATAGCTGCTGGGGTTCTTGGGAACTCTGACCTTGGAGTCTGGCTCTGGTGACCTGTGTGACTGGAGGGCCCATACGGTCAGGTGTTTGAAGTCTAATAAAAGTTCAGAGCATTCTAGCAGGTCTTTGCCCATCCGAAAGGGGTACGTGTCCATTTGTGAGATGTACACCGGGTGGGTAGGCCTCAAAAGGACCAATTGTCAGGTAAGTGGGAGCTCTCTGTTCGAGCCGGAGGTCGTTCTGGCTGTACGACTACACGTGCAGCTCACAAATTTGGGGTATAAGAGTTCGATCTTCGCTCTTAGCTTTAGTACTGAGTCTTTCAAAGAGTTAAGATGACATTAAAGTGACCGGGCCCACCCCCTTTTGGTCTTTTGGGGTTTTGGACCCAGCTGTGGGAAACTGTGCTGTCTTGCTCAGGCTGTGCAGCTGTCAGCTGTGGTGGCTGTGTGCCGCTGTCACTTTGTGATGTGACAGTTTGCTCTGTGGTCTGTGGCTGACGTGCAATGTTATGTGTGCCCTTATGTGGGTCTTACGCTCAGGCATAGGGTGTAAGGCTCATACCTCTTGAATTTTGGAAAGTCTTTGTGAAGAAGCTCTTTCAGCGACTTCCGGGTTTCTGCTGTCTCAGAAGTGGCGGCACTGTGTTTGTCTGATTTGTGCAGAGACTTGTGCATTATAGTGACATGTTGAGAGGGGTACCGCTCCAGGTTGTCTGGGCTTGAGTCTCTTGGTGATGGGGGTCACCGGCTATTTCTGGGTCGCCGGCTGGCTTCCAGAATGTTTCAGAGCGCTCGCTCTGGTGTCTTGGATGAGCACCATCACGGTAGTGCTGCCCTCTGCTGGCCTGGAACGGACTCGACTCTCTGTAAACAGGGCTATGTTGTTGTGGGGCGCCCTCTGGAGACAGCTCTGAGCAGTGTTCAGAGGCCGAGTAGATTGTGGGGTTTTTTCAAAGTCTTTTCGGACACAGTCTTTTGCTAGGTGTAAGCTTCTCTTAGCTGTTGAGTAGTCCTGCTATGTGGGCAGGCCGGGAGGCCTTGGTGATGACTCACTGTGGGGTGCAGATTTCGGAGAACAAAGTTCTGGAGTTGAAATCCTCCTCCATGCCGGGCTGATTGACGTCCACGGCTGTGATTAGTCGTTGGTCTGATTCTGGATCAGAGAATTCTTTGATGAAGGCCTGCCGCAGCGGCTGGTAGTCTATAAGAGTGTTTCAACTCTGTGGGAAAATGTCAAGTTCGGCTTTGAGATCGTGTCTCTGTTGAGTAAGTTCAGGGATTTCAGCTCGGCCTGCGTGTAAGTGGTTTCAAAGGCCTTGGCTTTAGTGTCTCTTTCTTTGAGTTCAGTCTCTGCTGAACGAGCTTGTAGATGGTATCGCGGGCCTCTTGCGAGTTCCTTTCGCCGGCCGTGGCTTTCGAGTCTCTTTAAGTTCAGCCTCTGCTCTTTGCAAAGGGGCTTCACTTTTGTCTGAGTTTCTCGTTGAGTTCCTCTCTGGTTCTTTTCTCTGACGGGTCTCTTCGGTCTGTGTGCCGATGAAGATCAGACAGGGCAGTTTGAAGTATTTCCACTTCCTTCTGTAGCTCGGGGTCGTTGTCGTCCTTGGCTTGCATCCTTAGCGTTGCAACTTCGTGCTCCAGGGCGAGGCGGCTCCTTTCACGGAGGCGTGCTGGTGCGATGAGCTGGCAAGCGAGGTTTTGGACGTGTCTGGCCGGTCTTTGTCGTGGGAGCTTTGGCTTGGTTTGTGCGCCATCAGCTTGTCCACGTCGGCGCTGCTCTTGGCTGTGGAGCTCTTGGTTACTGGCGACCTTGGGCGGGAATGGAGGTGTCCTGAATCTCAGCCATGTCTCCAGGTTGTCCCAGCGGTTGTGGGACTGTAGGACCGGAACATACTGGTTTCGACTGTGGGCGAGAGGAACACAACACACACAGAGAGACCAAGCAAGATTGTTCTACGTTTAACGAGCTATAATACGGGCTATGCCGCGTATGCAAATTGTGGTTAACTGATGCAGGCAGTTAAATCATTCGGTGGGACAATTTGGTTAGGTCAGCATGGGCCTGAATAAAATTTAACAGGGCGATAGCTTTAGGGTCACCTGTTGATGCTAGCGGCTTGTTGTTTAATTATTATTCAGCGTTCCTTGTTGTCTCAGATAGGTTCTGTCTTCTAGGTGATCTGAAAGGAACAGAGCACGACAGAAAAGAGCAATGGCAAGATAGCAGAGTTTGAAGTAACATGCAACCATCCAAGATGGGGAGGTCTGTAATGAAATGGCGTTAATAGTACACAGGAAGTGTTACAGGGGAAGCGGAGGCCTAAGCCTGCGGTTTGTGGCTCGGAGAGGAGGAGGGAGTCAGACACTTCAATGGCCGGGGAATCTCTAGATTCTGTGGCAAATATTAAGTGGATGGGTTTAATACCTTTTTCTAGTTTGCCTGGGGTTGAATGAGGTCATTTGGGTTGGAGTCAGCATCGTGGTTGGTCTTTCTGTCATCCCTAACGCTTGACAGCAGTGTCCCGGGCCTTTCGTGTATCTGTACCGATGTGCTCCCTCTCACGCAACCTGACTTTGAATCACAACCGGCAGAGCCAAATTGGTCATGTCTTGTTGCGGGCCGCACTAACGGAGAGATACAGGAAAGTCAGAGACTCGCGCTCAGTCAGTGCTGGTGACGCAGGTCAGATGAACCAGCGTGCTGGACTCCAAGCAGAGATGACTGTCAAATCACCACAGCTCTTTAGTGGATTCTACCTATAAATACAGAACAGTGTGAACAAGTAGCTTAACAGTGAATGAAAGCTTTCTTGTTTAAACTGAATTGAGTAATTATGTATGTAGAAAATAGAAGCAAAGGTTTTCCTAAATAATGGTAAAAAGGAAATTATGAAAATGATGTTAATTATCAAAATAACTTAACCCAAAACAAAAATTCTTTTTTAAAAAAAAAAATTACCTTTATTTTTATTTATTATTATTACTTTTATTATTAATAAAAATTAATAATCAAAAGTAATAAAGTAGGATGGACCCCGGGAGAAGACAGGCAGTAGTGGCGCGTTTGGGCCACAAAGGGGTTTGGGTCACTTCCTCCTAGTGGTCAACCTGGCTGACCGAGAACTTGATTTAAATTGCATTCAAACTGGTTTAAATACACTTCAAATCGAGCGTATGCATAGAGGTTAAGCAACTTCTAGAATTGTTGTCATAACATATCAAATCAAAATTATTAAAATAAATTTGAGACAGGAAATATAGAAGTAAAGCCATAAAACCCTTCCCCACAGGGAAGGAGACTTAATTCACATTAATCTTGAAATTTGTTTGTTTCAAATCAAATTTGAATAAGTGTAGGAAATTTATGGTTGGCATTATGTATGATGATGATAATATCCAAAATAAAATCAACTGGGAGAACGCCACTTCAAAACAGAAAGAGTAGAAATAAGAGATGAGCTGACTTAGCAGGGGAAGGCCACAAGGGGGCTGCACTCCTAAGTGGTCATCAGGGCCTGTTAATACTTACTTTTGAATTTTTAAATTCAAATGTGGTTTGAACCAAATTCAAAATAAGTGTACACAGTCAGGAGTGAAATCATGTTAGTTACACTGGAACTTGCACATGCCTTGACAGTTAGAGACACAATTTTAGGAATTCATTGGAACACTGAAATGGTGATGAGAGAAAATTATTTAGGAAAGGCTGACCTTGTTACTAGTGTCCACACGATGGCGACATTTCGCTCATGCAGGATGAAGTCAGGGGGCGGTGCGTAATTCGAGAACTGTCAAGCACTTAGGCCTAAGGGTTGCCCTCTAGTGTTTGTCAGCGGAACAACAACCGGCCTGCTTCCATGTGTGATTCAAATTTGAGCGTGCAGACGCTTTGCTTTCTGTAGCGATCACACTTATCAAAATTAAATCTCAGCGGATTTTTGATGCTATGTTTTAACAAACACGACTTGCAGAAAATTTTTTTTTCTGCGCTATGTAGGAGAAAACAGGAATTATACGTCTGTCGGTTGGATCCAAATACATTTATCAAATAGCATTTAATGATTAAAATGTTTTGGAGGTTTTGGATTTTTTTTTTTTGGTGCTATATTTCACTAAACAGCGTGGCAAGATTTTTTTCCTACACACACACATAGGGTTCACAGGAATTAGGCATCTGTTTTTCGCTTCCCACAAACAATTAGCACTATGATTCATACGTGTTCGCTTATAAATTTTAAACCTCGGCGGGTTTTTCCTTTTTCGACACGTGTGCACGGAAGGATTTCTTCGCTTCCCCACATTAATATAGACAACAGGAATTATACGTCTGTCATTCGAATCCAAATAACATTTATCAAATAGCATTTTTTTTATTAAAATGTTTTAAGGTTTTGGATTTTTCTGTGCTATATTCTAACAAACACGTCTGGCAGGGCTTCTGCGCTGCGCATAAATAAACAGGAATTATTCGTCTGTTTTTTCGACTCCCATAACATATTATCAAATAGCACTTATGATTAGATATGCTTTAGGTTTTACAATTGAGTAGCTAAGTCAATGGTTAACCAGGAGTTATCGTCAATCTAACGATTTAATATAAGGCCTTTTAAGAATAGTGAAAGAGCATCGTTTCACTAAATCTTGTCTTCACCCTGACAGAAGAACATCGTTCGGACAGGGGAGTTTAATATTAAAAATGTCGTCGTTCAAAAGAGGTTTCTTCGTCTTTTATAGGACAAATTTAATACTGTGAAACTATGAAAACTGCAGTTTACTTCTTAGTTTCGCTGGACTGAAACGGCTTTTTGCCTTTAATCAGTCAACGGTGAGTTCGCAATGCGTTTGCTCAACCGAGGTGCACGTACAATATTAAATCACAATATAGACAGATTGAAAACTGAATTTTGCTCAAAAACAAGTTTAAAGTGTGCCTAGCATATTTCTCCACCATTTATTATGTAAAGACTCTGGGGGGAACTAATCCGTGGGGAATTTGCATATCATAATTAATAATTGGTAATTAATAATTATTCATACATGTTTGGATTAGATCAGTCTTACATGTTAATAAATCTCCCTCTAAGGGAGAATGTCATTTTACCTGAATGTATACATGTGAATCCTTTCATTTTAACGACAAGTTGATTGCAGTTAATTACACAGATCACGTCTTACAAAGCAGGCAAAATTAATTAGCTCAATTGTCAGAATAATATTGTGGGGGTTCCCCAATATTGTCTTACTTTATAGGATTTCAGGAAACGCAATTCTCTGGCCAGAAGAATTGGGCTTCCTGCCCTATAAACACATACTAATTAAAGTATGTTTCATTTGTAAAGCGTGTAGCATAAGTTTAGATCTTTGGCACTTAAGAGACTTGAGAATGAGCAAAGAGAATGAATCCATCAGTCAATATAGTGTATTTAATAAAGGCATGTCTACTTATATAGTTATTACGTTACACGGGATATATATATATATATATATATATATATATATATATATATATATATATATATATATATATATATGTATTTACAAACACAGACATAGACAATACAATAAAACATCAATGAACGAGAAATGCGTAAAGTTTGGGCAATGGATAATTTACCCGCGTGAGCGAGTAAGAGAGAGAGAGAGAGAGAGAGAGAGGGGAAAATTTAGAGAGTTGCATGGTTGCAGTGAGATTAGGAAGACCCGATGATCTTTCTAAATAAGTTAGCAAATTCACATAGACAAACGGAACTTTGAGAGACAACAAGACTTCAACAAATCTTAAAAACGTGACCAAACACGGATACTTGCAGAGGTTTGGTGCTCTTTGCATGGCTTGTGAAGAAGCGTGTGTGTGTGTCTCCCAGCCCGGCGCGTCACGTGCGACGTGCCTCTGCTTCAGAGAGAGCGCGCGTTCGTTTGAATGTCCCTTAGCTGGCTTTGCTGAAGAGATATGTCATGCGGTGTTCTTTTCACTTCGTGGAAGTAACAGCGTCGAATATGAAAACAAAACTAACTTTAAAGAAAAGAAATAAAGATCCCAAAGGGGAAATCACGCGGAGTTACGTCATGGCTGGTGAAGAAACGCGTGTGCGTCTCTGGGTCCGGCGCGTCTCGTGGTTACGGCGCTTGCTTCTCCTGTGCAGGGATTTCGACGATTGGAATTAAACACGGGGCTTATCTAGACTGAAAAACACAAACTAACTAGAAACAAAATGAAAGAACTGCGAAGAGCTCGCCGGAGGCGCAACGTTACATGATGAAGACTAGGATCAGGAAGAGAGCGGGCGGAGCTGGGAAGAACCCTTTATCACCTCGGCGAAGTCCAGCCTCTTCCCATTGACTCGGCCAATCAAGAGGTTGAAACTCACAGGCGGGACTTCTGGTTTTATGACCCGTTGTTCTCTTAAGCAAGGCATTTGAAACCCTAATTTCATCGGGTGTTTAAAAGCAGAATCTTCATAATTATTATAATCATATGTGTAACAAAGTTTTAGCAGGATGTGATATCAATGGCTAACTGGGGAGCGAAGATTGGAGCTCAGAGACTCCAAGCTTGCCACGAATGGATTTGGTTAAACGTTAGTTGGCAAGGCTTGAAACATTATCCCAATTTTCGAGAAACAGACCAACACATACAAGACAAATCGTAAGATGAGATTAGATACATTGTTCGTACACTTCTAAAGGGGAAATATAATAGAATATATATAAATGAATGTAGAATTCATTAAGTGTAAAACAATTCATAATGATAAAGTCATTGTTATTTCACTGTAACAATGACAAACAAAGCACACATAGAACACATTGAATATATTTGTTTAAATGTCTTTAAACAAAGAGAAGATTCTTTTCTCTTTAGCATTCACTTCCTGTGGCACATTCCACATTCCAGTCTGTAGTGGTTCTTACGTGTGGGGGATGTGTGTGTTTGTGTGTGCGTGTGTGGCATATACATTCCAGGCCTCCAGTCTCTCTGGAGCATATAGGATTTGAGTCGATGATTCAGCCAAATACGCTACAATGTTTTTATCTTATCTGTCAGTAGCCTATACGTCTCGTCTCTTTATAGCGGAGTATCATCATAAAATAAAGCTACATTTTTTTCGGGAGCTTCCTCTGTTTCTCTGACTGAAAATATCTGTAACGTTAGCCTAAGTTACTGGGAGTCGAGAGAGTGCTAAAGCTCATCAGGTTTTATTTTTGGTGCCATATATTTGTAGAAATTATCATTCTTTCTAAATGTGATGCATGTCTTGTAACGTTAACTACCAAATAAACAGAAACAGACGTGACTAGGGAAGTGTGTCCTCTTTCTTTTGTGAAACCTAACGGTCATTTATTTCTGTGACCAATGTGCAATTTTGACATAGGCCTACATTAATTCATGATCAATGTCACTTTTTATTGTAAACCTGGCTGTAGTAAAACATCGATGCTTGGGTGTGTGTGTGAGTGAGTGAGTGAGTGTGTGTGATATTCAAGTAAACAACAAAAATGTTAGCAAACGGTCACTTTTCAGTCATTTCCAGTGATTTCTTTTTGATTAGTTTTCTGATAAAACTTCCGTTTGTTGGTGAAATGATGGGTTAGTGGGACGTTGTTCCATAGAGGCCTGTTACGGGCGTTAAGATAACGTTATGACTGTAGCCTACAGAGGGCCACCGTTACTTCCGTACCCCACAGCCTCGTTTTGGTTTAAGCTGGTGACGTAGGTGAATAAGGCGAATACTGCTAATCTGCGTCCTATTCTCTTATCCTCACAGTCACCTCTCACTCTTTCTATGGGTCTATGGAACTGCCAATCAGCAGTCAATAAAGCTGACTTCATTCCTGCCTTTGCATCTCATTCTACTCTTAATATCTTGGGCTTGACTGAGACCTGGATCTGCCCAGAAGACTCAGCAACCCCTGCTGCTCTCTCTAACAACTACTCTTTCTCTCACACACCCCTCGCCAGTCGGGGTGGGGTGGGGGCACTGGTCTTCTCATTTCTAACAATTGGAAATACTCAACTCTCTCTTCTCTATGCAATAACAACTCATTTGAATATCATGCTATTACACTTACAATTCCCATTAAGATCCATATTGTAGTTATTTATCGCCCCCCAGGTCAACTGGGAAGCTTTGTAGAAGAGCTAGATGTGCTGCTGTCCTCTTTCCCTGAGGATGGCACTCCACTGGTAGTCTTTGGTGATTTCAACATTCATCTAGAGAAGCCGTATGCTATAGACTTCATCTCTCTCCTAGCCTCATTCGATCTCAGACGGCTCATCACCACAGGTACCACAAGTCAGGTAACCAACTGGACCTGGTTTACACACGCAACTGCATCACAGACAACACTTCGGTGAAACCTCTCCATGTCTCAGATCACTTCCTCATTACTTTCAATCTAAAACTCACTACCCATGCTCCAGCAACCTCCCCACCATTTACTTTCAGACGAAACCTCCGCTCACTCTCTCCCTCCCATCTTTCCTCTGCTGTGTCATCTTCTCTTCCCTCACCCTCAAAATTCTCATCTCTGGACGTGAATACCGTAACGGATACTTTTTTCTCCACTTTAACTTCTTCTTTAGACACTATCTGCCCTCTCTCTCCTCCAGGCCAGCAGGCGCCACTCCCTCTAACCCCTGGTTATCTGAGGTTCTTCGTGAACACCGGACCAAACTCAGAGCAGCGGAGAGAAAGTGGCGCAAATCTGAAGATACATCTGACCTGAGTATGTATCGATCTCTGCTCTCTGCTTTTTCTGTTGATGTTCACACTGCAAAATCTTCATACCTCCACAACAAGATCAACACCGCCCCTAACACACGAGCACTGTTCAAGACATTCAACTCTCTCCTCTGTCCACCACCACCACCACCCACCTCCTCACTAACTGCTGATGATTTTGCTAACTTCTTCACTAACAAAACAACAATTATCAGCAGTCAGTTCTCTAATCCAGGTGTTCCCAACCCTGTTCCTCGCGCCCCCCCAACACTGCGCGTTTTCTTTGTCTCCCCAATCAAACACACCTGATTCAACTCATCAGCTCATGAAACCCATGTGATTATGAGCTAATGAGTTGAATCAGGTGTGTTTGATTAGGGAGAAAAAGAATACGCGCAGTGTTGGGGGGGCGCGAGGAACAGGGTTGGGAACCACTGCTCTAATCCACACACGCAGGAACCTAGACCAACCACTCCCACAGCCAATAACCTTCTCTCCTCCTTCTCTCCACTAACCGAGGAAGAGGTATCTAAACTTCTCCTCTCCAGTCATCCTACCACCTGCCCTCTAGATCCCATCCCCTCACACCTTCTACAAGCCATCTCTCCCACACTTCTACCAGCTCTCACACACATTATCAACTCATCCCTACACGCTGGCATTTTCCCTACAGCATTTAAGCAGGCTCGGGTAACTCCACTGCTTAAAAAACCAACATTAAACACATCACTCTTAGAGAATTACAGACCTATCTCTCTCCTACCATTCATTGCGAAAACACTTGAACGAGTTGCTTTCAACCAAGTATCATCCTTCCTGTCTCTGAACAACCAGCTGGATGTCAACCAATCCGGCTTCAAGAGGGGGCATTCAACTGAGACCGCATTACTGTCAGTCACAGAAGCCCTGCAGATCGCAAAAGCTGCCTCCAAATCATCAGTTCTCATTCTGCTGGACCTGTCTGCTGCCTTCGACACTGTGAATCATAATATCCTTCTGTCCACTCTCTCATCACTGGGCATCACTGGAACCGCCCTCCACTGGTTTGAGTCCTATCTCACAGGTAGGTCCTTCAGGGTCACATGGAGAGGCGAGGTATCCAAAGCACATCAACTGACTACAGGGGTTCCCCAGGGTTCAGTGCTTGGACCCCTCCTCTTCTCCATTTACACCACATCACTGGGACCCATCATACTGGCACATGGTTTCTCTTACCATTGCTCCCCTGATGACACCCAGCTCTACCTCTCATTTCAACCAGATGATCCCACAGTAGCTGCTCGAATCTCAAACTGTCTGGCTGACATCTCGGCATGGATGAAGGAACATCACCTGCAGCTCAACCTGACAAAGACTGAGCTTCTCGTCCTCCCTGCCAATCCGTCTCTACAACACGACTTCACTATCCCGCTAGACTCTTCCTCAATCACCCCATCAAGGTCGGTCAGAAATCTTGGAGTAATCTTTGATGACCAGCTGACCTTCTCAGACCACATTACAAAGACAGCTCGATCATGCAGGTTTGCAATGCACAACATCAGGAAGATCAGGCCTTTCCTAACTGAGCATGCAACACAGCTTCTCGTCCAGGCCCTGGTCATTTCTAGGCTTGATTACTGCAATGCTCTCCTGGCTGGACTTCCATCGTGTGCAACTAAACCTCTACAAATGATCCAGAATGCTGCAGCTCGTCTTGTCTTCAACGAGCCCAAAAGGGCCCACGTCACTCCTCTGTTCATCTCTCTGCACTGGCTACCACTCGCTGCTCGCATCAAGTTCAAGGCGTTGACGCTTGCTTACAGATCGACCACAGGTTCATCTCCCTCCTACTTTCACTCGCTCCTACGAGTCTACATCCCTACCAGAAGCCTACGATCGGTCAATGAGCGGCGGCTCGTGGTACCTTCACAAAGAGCCACAAAATCACTCTCCAGAACTTTCTCATTCACGGTTCCATGCTGGTGGAATGATCTGCCCACCGACATCCGGAATGCAGAATCCCTGACAGCATTCAAAAGACAACTGAAAACTCATCTCTTCCGTGAGCACTTAACATAAAACACACACACACAAAAAAAAAAAAAACAAAAAAAAAAAAATTCCTCACTTGTCTGGTTTATGCTACTCTGAGCAATGTTTGAACTTGGTATTTTGAGCACTTCTTGGGTTGCTATTGTCTCTTCACGATGACTCGTTTGGCTTAGTCCTCAGATGTAAGTCGCTTTGGATAAAAGCGTCTGCTAAATGCCTAAATGTAAATGTAAATGTAAATGAAGCACAGGTGATGAGCGCCATCTCGCGGAGGGCGGGCATAAGTGTGCGGCGACCAAGTGTTCTACAGGGGGAATGGAGAGATATCCCTTCTCTGCAGCTCCGTCCACAACGCGGAGCGGGGTGGAAGAGTCAGAACCAGTTCTGGCAGAGAGCGGGGTGTTCCAGGACTTTGAGAGCTCTGCGTGTAGCTCAGGCAGGAAGGGCGCGCCCTTTTAGCAGCGGGAGTCGAGCGCTGGCGGAAGTAGCTGCCGTCCATGCGGTTGATGGTCTGCTCGGGGGAGGAGACCAATCGAGGCCGAGGTGTTCGACGGCCTGTGTGAGGAGGCGCATTACATTTACATTTAGTCATTTAGCAGACGCTTTTATCCAAAGCGACTTACAACTGAGGACAAAACCAAGCGAGTCATCGTGAAAAGGCAAAAACAACGCAAGAAGTGCTCAAAGTACAAAGTTCACACCTAGCTCGGAGTAGTATAAGCCAAGCAAGGGAGGATTTAAAGGAAAGGGAAAGTTTTTTTTTTTTTTTTCTTTTTTTTTTTTTTCTTCATGTTAAGTGCTCCCTGAAGAGATGAGTTTTCAGTTGTCTTTTGAATGCTGTCAGGGATTCTGCATTCCGGATGACGGTGGGGAGATCATTCCACCAGCATGGAACCGTGAATGAGAAAGTTCTGGAGAGTGATTTTGTGGCTCGCTGTGATGGTACCACGAGCCGCCGCTCATTGACCGATCGTAGTCTTCTGGTAGGGATGTAGACTTGTAATAGCGAGTGAAAGTAGGAGGGAGCTGAACCTGTGGTCAATCTGTAAGCAAGCGTCAACACCTTGAACTTGATGCGAGCAGCGAGTAGTAGCCAGTGCAGAGAGATAAACAGAGGAGTGACGTGGGCCCTTTTGGGCTCGTTAAAGACAAGACGAGCTGCAGCATTCTGGATCATTTGAAGAGGTTTAGTTGCACATGATGGAAGTCCAGCCAGAAGAGCATTGCAGTAATCAAGCCTAGAAATGACCAGGGCCTGGACGAGAAGTTGTGTTGCATGCTCAGTTAGGAAAGGCCTGATTTTCCTGATGCTGTGCATAGCAAACCTGCATGATCGAGCTGTCTTTGTAATGTGGTCGGTGAAGGTCAGCTGATCATCAAAGATTACTCCAAGATTTCTGACTGACTTTGATGGGGTGATTGAGGAAGAGTCTAGCTGGATAGTGAAGTCGTGTTGTAGAGATGGATTGGCAGGGAGGACGAGAAGCTCAGTCTTTGCCAGGTTGAGCTGCAAGTGATGTTCCTGCATCCATGCCGAGATGTCCGCCAGACAGCTTGAGATCCGTACCGTTACTGTGGGATCATCTGGTTGAAATGAGAGGTAGAGCTGGGTGTCATCAGCATAGCAATGGTAAGAGAAACCATGTGCCTGTATGATGGGTCCCAGTGATGTGGTGTAGATAGAGAAGAGGAGCGGTCCAAGAACTGAACCCTGAGGAACCCCTGTGGTCAGTTGATGTGCTTTGGATACCTCGCCTCTCCACACGACCCTGAAGGACCTACCTGTGAGATAGGACTCAAACCAGTTGAGGGAGGTTCCAGTGATGCCCAGTGATGAGAGGGCGGACAAGAGGATTTGATGATTCACAGTGTCGAAGGCAGCAGACAGATCCAGGAGAATGAGAACTGATGATTTGGAAGCAGCTTTTGCGATCCGCAGGGCTTCTGTGACCGACAGTAATGCAGTCTCGGTAGAATGTCCTTTCTTGAAGCCAGATTGGTTGACATCCAGCTGGCTGTTCAGAGACAGGAAGGATGATACTTGGTTAAAAGCAACTCGTTCAAGTATTTTCGCAATGAATGGTAGGAGAGAGACAGGTCTGTAATTCTCTAGAAGTGATGTGTTTGATGTTGTTTTTTTAAGCAGTGGAGTTACCCGAGCCTGCTTAAATGCTGTAGGGAAAATGCCAGTGTGGAGGGATGAGTTGATAATGTGTGTGAGAGCTGGTAGAAGTGTGGGAGAGATGGCTTGTAGAAGGTGTGAGGGGATGGGATCAAGAGGGCAGGTGGTAGGATGACTGGAGAGGAGAAGTTTAGATACTTCTTCCTCGGTTAGTGGAGAGAAGGAGGAGAGAAGGTTATTGGCTGTGGGAGTGGTCAGTCTGGGTTCCTTTGTGTGTGAATCTGAGAACTGACTGCTGATAGTTGTAGTTTTGTTAGTGAAGAAGTTAGAAAAATCATCAGCAGTTAGCGAGGAGGTGGGTGATGGTGGAGGTGGACAGAGGAGAGAGTTGAATGTCTTGAACAGTGTTCGTGTGTTAGAGGCACTGTTGATCTTGTTGTGGAAATATGCAGATTTTGCGGTGTGAACATCAACAGAAAAGGCAGAGAGCAGAGATTGACACCTACTGAGGTCAGATGAGTCTTTTGATTTGCGCCATTTCCTCTCCGCTGCCCTGAGCTTGGTCCGGTGTTCAAGAAGAGCCTCAGATAACCAGGGGTTAGAGGGAGTGTGGCGCGTGCTGGCCTAGAGGAGAGAGGGCAGATATTGTCTAAAGAAGAGGTTAGGGTGGAGCATAAAGTATCTGTCGCAGTGTTCACATCCAGAGATGAGAACTGCGAGGGTGAGGGAAGAGAGGATGACACAGCAGAGGAAAGATGGGACGGAGAAAGTGAGCGCAGGTTTCGTCTGAAAGTAAATGGTGGGGAGGTTGCTGGAGCATGGGTAGTGAGTTGTAGATTGAAAGTAATGAGGAAATGATCTGAACGTGGAGAGGTTTCACCAAAATGTTGTCAGTGGCACAGTTGCGTGTGTAAACCAGGTCCAGTTGGTTGCCTGACTTGTGAGTACCGGAGGTGATGAGCCGTGTGAGATCGAAAGAAGCTAGGAGAGAGCTGAAGTCAGTTGCATACGGTTTTGCTAGGTGAATGTTGAAATCGCCAAAGACTACAAGTGGAGTGCTATCATCAGGGAAAGAGGACAGCAGCACATCTAGCTCCTCTACAAAGCTTCCCAGTTGACCAGGGGGGCGATAAATAACTACAATATGGATCTTAGTGGGAGTTGTAAGTGTAATAGCATGATATTCAAATGAGGTGTTATTGCATAGAGAAGAGAGAGTTGAGTATTTCCAATTGTTAGTAATGAGAAGACCAGTGCCCCCACCCCTCCCCGACTGGCGAGGGGTGTGAGAGAAAGAGTAGTTGTTAGAGAGAGCAGCAGGTGTTGCTGAGTCTTCTGGACGGATCCAGGTCTCAGTCAAGCCCAAGATATTAAGAGTAGAATGAGATGCAAAGGCTGGAATGAAGTCAGCTTTATTGACTGCTGATTGACAATTCCATAGACCCATAGAAAGAGTGAGAGGTGAGTGTGAGGATGAGAGAAAAGGGCGCAGGTTAGCAGTATTGCGCTGCCTTCTGTGTGCAGTGAGAGAGCGTTGTCGAGAGACAACAGGAATGTATTGAAAGCACATAATGATAATGGGGAATAAGATACGGGTAGGAGAGAAAGGGTGAAGAAGATACTTTAGTTGCCTTACAGGTGTCCTTGCTCGGTCTAGTCGCGCAGGTAGAGTCGATGTCTTTACCCGAGTCGGTCTTAACACGAGGAGGCTGAACACGAGAGCTGAATACTTCCGCTGACGCTTCCGCGACAGCGCACACACTATATAGATATAATGTTTACAATCACCTAAGTGAGGGCAGCTGTGTCAGCCCTTGCTATTAGCACAACAAAAGCAAGTATCCTGATAATGGGCCAAATCGAAACTAGCTGTTGAACAGCGCTACTTAAGTGCTACAATAAAATACAGACTACAACCCTTATAATATTCAAAATAGGTTGCGTCTAATTAAAATACAGATATTTAGTGAAGACAAAAATTATAAATAAGCAAAGAATCGAAAATAGCCCTACCTGTATGACAAATAGTAAACAGAGCAACAGGAGAACTAGGTATTAAGAAATAAACAACTCACGCGCTCTTGCCGTTCTCACAGAGTGACTGCTAGCTTGTTCTGGCTCTTTTCTGGCATTAATTCTTCCTCAATTCCAGCGCGGGTCCTGTTAGACTCTCGGGTCGAGGCTTGTGAACCGGACCACTCCTCACTGTCGGAAGCAAGAAGCGAACATGTGTCCTTGATGT
The DNA here is from genome assembly GCA_036326025.1 of Chrosomus eos. NCBI lineage: Eukaryota > Metazoa > Chordata > Actinopteri > Cypriniformes > Leuciscidae > Chrosomus > Chrosomus eos. The sequence continues at coordinate 380,180 of JAZAVI010000058.1, forward strand.
CCGCGGCGTCATCGGAGGCGACAGAGCGGCCACTCGGCGGCAACTGTATGTCCGGAAGTGGCGGAGAAGGAGAGCGGGAGGCGATAGGCTCCGGCGGAATGAACGCTTCTGGCTGGGGCTCCGGCGGCCTCTGGGAGCGGCGTTTCTTCTTCCGCGGCGAAGTCAGAGGCGGCCCGGGAGCGTTTTTAGCGGCCTGAAGTCGAGCCCGCAGGGTCAACATCGGCATAGTTTCACAGAGGTCGCAGCCACCATCGGCGAGGGCGACCTCGGCGTGCTCCGGTCCGAGGCAGAGGGCGCAGATGACGTGGCGATCTCCAGCCTCGAGGGGAGCGCGGCAAGAACCGCAGGAAAGGTTCCGAGACATCTTTAAAAAGACGCTTGCTCTTTTAGGTACAATATAGGACTTTTTCTTTCTCTGAGTAAAAAAGGATACAACTCCGTCGGATGGCGCTAGCTCGCAGGACGGCTGAAGGTGGCGAAGACGGCCGGCTTCCTCAGTCTCCCAGATGCTCGCTAGAGATGCCTTTTCGACGACGGTGGCTTCTCTCAGGATCAGCAGATGCGTGAAGCCTCGCTGAAGTATGAAAAATCAGAGTTGACAGCCTATGTCGTTATTTTTATACCCTCGTCCACACCCGTTTCGGCGGGCTCTGACGTAATGAGAGCTGGTCAGACTCTCATTGGTCGCGGGTTCACTCGCGTCCCCTCATAGGCTTAAGCAGTTCTCCGTGAGCGAACCAATGAGCGGCTAGCTAGCCTTCTCATGGTCTGCTGCAGCTGAACTGCGTTGACAATGGATACAAATTATAGGATAATTTTTTGGCTTCAATTTCTCAGAAAAGATTAATCTTTCCCGTAGCGTAAGCTAGCTTACGCAATACGAGAGAACCTCTCGTAAGAGAACTCTTTATTCTTCATGATTGTCTTAAATAAGATGTTGTTGGTGATATGTCTTTATTCTTCATGATTGTCTTAAATAAGATGTTGTTGGTGATATGTCTTTATTCTTCATGATTATCATCAACAACATCTTATTTAAGACAACTCTTTTTTCTTCATGATTGTCTTAAATAAGATGTTGTTGGTGATATGTCTTTATTCTTCATGATTGTCTTAAATAAGATGTTGTTGGTGATATGTCTTTATTCTTCATGATTATCATCAACAACATCTTATTTAAGACAACTCTTTTTTCTTCATGATTGTCTTAAATAAGATGTTGTTGATGGTAACTCTTTATTCTTCATGATTGTCTTAAATAAGATGTTGTTGATGTGTGTAAAATGTTGTGATTTGCAGGTGATGCTGAAGGATTGAGTGTTTTCAGAAAGCAGTGCTGATCAGTTTTCAGTGTCAGTTTAGCTGCAGTATGTCAGAGGAAAGAGGAAAGGACTCTCTCTCTCAGATGAGTCTCTCAGAGAAACACAGGTAAGACTGCGTCTGTTTTCACACTCTCAGTTTACACTCCACTGGACTTTGTGTTTCCCTAGCAATAACACAACTTTAAACATTGTTTTATATTTACAAATGCTTTGGACAACTTCAAATTTAACTTATTCAATTAACACTGACATTGTCTGTAAAGCTTTTTAGATCATACAATTATTGATAGACATTAGAAAACTACTATACACTTAATTTAATTCACTTTAATTTTAACAGACATTTCTGCACTCCATTTCTGTCAATAAACAAACACTTGACATGTTCTCTTAAAATGAAGTATTTTTTAACATGTTTAATCTCACTTGTGTATATTAAAGATATTGTTAAACTAATGTCAGCCAGTAAATAAAATGATGGTTAACTATAAAACTGTAAATTGTGTGAGTGTGTGTATTTCTGTGGAGGATCAAATAAAGACACAGATGTGTTTCAGACACAGGTGATCCTCCTTTACTAAAGTCTCTCTCTCTCTCTCTCTCTCTCCCTCTCTCTCTCTCTCTCTCTCTCTCTCTCTCTCTCACACACTTCCGGTGTATGCTGGGAGCGTTTGGGGTGGTGGTGGTGAGGGGTTTTACGGAGAGGGACTTTTCAATTGGCTTTTCTTATTTTTCTTTTTTGAGTAAAAAGTTTAGTTTGAGGTTAATTGACGAAGTTGTGGAATTAGTATTCGCGTGGCAAGTACAGGGATGGCATCGCAGGGTGTGCGAGCTCCATCGCTGTCGCTTCGTCACGGGATTAGATGCATCACTCAAACCGGTATAACAGTTGAGGATGTGTTGCTGGACGTGGCTGAGCGCGTGGGACACGAAAACATAATTTCCGCGTCTCGAATGAATAAGGCCGTGGTGGTTTTTTTGAAAGAGGAACTACTGGTCAATCGGCTGGTAGAGAGCGGCATAGTGGTAAGTGGAGCGTTTGTAATTGTTCAACCTTTAATATCTCCAACTGTAAAGGTAGTAATTTCGAATGTGCCGCCATATATTCCGGATGAGGATATACAGCGTGAGCTATTGAGGTATGGAAAGCTTGCGAGTGGAATTAAGATGGTACCGCTTGGATGTAAACACGAGTCTTTGAAGCATGTGTTGTCTTTTAGATGGCAGGTGTTTATGTTTTTGAATGTCCCAACATTAAACGTGTCTTTTCGTTGTATGTACGAAGGAAAATCGTACATGCTTTACGCGAACACTGGGGAAATGCGCTGTTTTGAATGCGGTGCCGTGGGACATGTAAGATTGTCATGCCCGCAAAGAGAAGTGATAAATGAGACCGGTCAAGATAAGGATATGAATGGTGATGTAGAGAAAATTGTGGAAGAAAGAGTGGAAAATGAGGGCCAAAATGTACATAATAACAAGGACTTAGGTGGTGTTGGTGCTGAGGGGGAGACTAATACTACTTAAGTGTCTAAAGTGGCAGAGAATGTTGATGGTGAGATACAGGTGGTTGAGGAGATGGTGATGACGGAAACTGAGAAGAGTACAGAGCAAGTGGACAAGGTAGAGGTTGTTGAGGAAGTGATGTTGGTTGATCAGGATCAATCAGGCAATAGAAGAATAGTGAATTCAGGGGGTAAGAATTCAGGAGAGATGGTTGAAAATGAAAGAGAGGAAGATAGTGATGATGATTTGTCAGATGTATCAGATGTGTCGAATTTATCTCAGATGGGATGTGATCAGGTATACGCTTTGGAGGAAATAGATGCTTTTCTGGACGAGACGTTTGGGAAAGTAGCAGAAGTGAAGGATTACTTTACTGATAGTAAGAAATTTGAACGTTCTGTATTATACTGGATGAAACGAGTTGGAGAGGACAAATTAAGTAGGAGGAAGAGGTTTCGATTGAAAAAGTTTGTCACGAAAATAAGAGGGGGGAAAACCCCGAAAAAAAGGAAATATAAATGATGTATTAATTCACTAAAGGTGTTTCTATTTCTTCTTTTCTCACTGTCTTTCCTCTCCTTCCATTGGAACATTATTATGGAGTTTGTAAGAGTAGGATCCCTAAACATTAATGGGGGAAGAGACAGGGTTAAAAGAGCACTGATTTCTGAATTTATTAAATTAAATGATGTTAAAGTAATTTTTTTACAAGAAACACACTCTGATAGTAATAACGAATTGGAGGGGTACAGATGGTGGGAAGGAGAGTGTAAATTAAGTCATGGAACAAGTGTTAGTATGGGCGTTGCAATTCTCTTCTCAAAACACTTGGATTTAAAAAATTTAACAACAATAGAGATAGAAAAAGGTAGAGTGTTATTAGTTATAGCAGAAATTAAAAGTGTTAAATTCCTTTTTGTTAATGTGTATGCTCCGAATATTGGATGGCATCGTGAGATAACATATCAAAAGTTAAATGATGCAATAAAGCAATATGATGATGGCAATATATGCGTTATAGTAGGAGGTGATTGGAATTGCACAACACATTTCTTATTGGATAGGAATGGGGATGAGCCTCACTCGAAGTCTAGTAAATTACTACTTGATATCACAAATAATTTAAAGTTGGTTGATGTGTGGAGAAGTAGAAACAAGTTGGTGAAGCAATATACCTGGTTAAAGATAGTAGATTCTGTTGTGACAGGCGCGAGATTGGATAGGTTATATATCAGTAAATCAGAAATGAATAGAGTAGCTAACACTAATATATTTCTGAATGGATTTTCAGACCATCACATGGTTACTTTGGATTATAATATTGTGAAAACTTCAAGACCTACATTTTATTGGCATTTTAATATAAAATTATTACAGGATACAGATTTTCTTGAGAAATTCTGTAGTTTTTGGGACATTTGGAGAAAATGATTTTGAAAATCTGACTCAATGGTGGGAGGTGGGAAAAGCTCAGATTAAAGTGTTTTGTCAACAATTTTCTTATAATTCTACTGCTACAGTAAAGAGAAATGTGAACATTTTGGTGAATGAAATTAATGAAATGGAAAAAAGAATGATTGATGTTGATGATGATGGTTCAGTGTTTATTTGATATTTTTAAAAAGAAAAAAATTTAGTTGAAGTCATTGTTGGAACAAAGAGTTAAAGGTGCACAAGTTCGTGCTAGAATTTCTTCTATTAAAGAAATGGATGCACCAACTGCTTATTTTTTTGGACTTGAACGGAAGGAAGCACAAAAGAAATGTATGCTTCATCTTAAAAAAAAAAAAACGGAACTATTACTTCAGATCCAACAGAAATGAGAACAATGGGCATTGAGTTTTATAAAGAACTGTTTGGTAAAATGGACTGTGATGTTGGATCTATGGACCAGTTCTTAAGAGATCTTCCTAAACTAAGGCCTGAGGAAAAAGATTCATTGGACCTAATGATTTCTTTTGATGAACTGTCAAAGGCGGTCACACAGCTCTCTACAGGAAAGTCACCAGGAATTGATGGTTTACCAGCTGAGTTTTATAAAGCCTTCTGGGGTGTTTTAGGAGAAGATTTGTATAATGTTTTTTGTGAATGTTTTAAAAGAGGTTGTCTACCGAACAGCTGTCAAAGAGCTGTGTTATCACTTCTGCCAAAAAATGGAGATCTAGGCTTGTTGAAAAATTGGCGACCAGTGTCTTTAATGTGTCTAGATTATAAAATATTGTCGAAATGTTTAGCTAATAGATTAAAAAATGTTTTGCATGTTGTGGTGGAAAGTGAACAAACTTATTGTGTTCCTGGGTGGACAATAATGGATCATTTGTTTCTTATGAGAGATGTGATTGATTTATCTATTATGAATAATCTTGATGTGGGTTTTTTATCTGTCGACCAAGAGAAAGCGTTTGACCGGGTAGGTCATGAATACCTTTTTACTGTGTTAAAAACCTTTGGATTTGGGGAGAATATTATTTCTTGGATAAAAATGCTTTATGAAGATGCTTCAGTTATGCTTAAGATAGGAGGTGGCCTGAGTTGTCCAATCCCTGTTAAAAGAGGAATTAGGCAGGGATGTCCTCTATCAGGACAACTTTATAGCTTAGCCATTGAACCCTTACTGTGTAAGCTAAGAAGTGAGTTACAAGGTATAACGATACCAGGAGAGAATTCAGGGTTAAGGTATTCTGTGTCTGCTTATGCAGATGATGTAAATATTTTTATTTCTGGTCAGGATGATATTTGGATAGTTTGTAAAAATTTAAACCTTTATGAAAAGTCTTCCTCAGCCAAGGTAAACTGGGCAAAGTGTGAAGGGTTTGCTGTAGGGTCTTGGGGTGATAAGGGGCTGCCTAAACTTCCTGAAGGGCTGAAATGGGGAAAGGAAGGTTTTAAAGTTTTGGGGGTGTATCTGGGTAACGATAAGTATAAAGAAAATAACTGGGAGGGACTGCTTGGAAAGGTTGTTGCTAAGTTGTCTAAGTGGAACTGGCTATTACCCGAACTCTCATATAGAGGCAGAGTCCTAATTACGAACAATCTGGCCGCCTCTATGTTATGGCACAAATTGAATGTGCTGGAGCCACCAGATGACTGCGTTAAGGAGATTCAGAGGAAATTGGTGGAGTTTTTCTGGTATGGTCAAAAATGGATTCCGCGGCCTGCACTTTATCTACCAGTGATTGAAGGAGGGCAAAGTCTAATAGATGTACGAAGCCGCATAAATGCTTTTCGATTGCAAGCAGCCCAGAGACTGTTGTACGAGGAGAATGTGGGGTGGATTCATGTTGCTTGTGCTCTTCTGCGGAAAACATCTGGACTATTGTATGATAAACAGCTTTTTCTACTGCAGAGTGATGAAGTGGATTTGAGAGAGTTGACACCCTTTTATAAGTCAATGATAACAGCTTGGAAAAAGACATTTTTTATACACAGAGATATTGTACAACCTGAGGACTGGATAATGGGAGAACCGCTGTTCCATAATCCATTAATACGAACAAGGATTTTGTCCTCTAAATCTGTGGAAAGATGTTTTGTGAAGGCTGGGTATGTCAAGTTGAGGGATCTGAGAAGTGGTGATGACTGGAAAACAGCCGAGCATCTGCAGAGTGTTACGGGGCTGAGATCTCTTCGACTTCTGAGGCGAGTAACGGAGGAGGTGTGGGCGGCCCTACCCGGGGCCTGCAGAGAGACACTGGCACAGGACTGGAGTGGGCACTATACATTTCCACCTATAAAAGTGTCTGCTGCGGTGCAAGAGGAGATGGAGGACACTGGACAATCGATTTTAACATTTGCATACCCCAAGTTGGGGAGTTTTAAAGACATTAAGAAGAAAGAACTCTATGTAACGTGTGTAAAAGTTACTCATCAGACTGTGCTTAGAGGAGTGAGGACTTGGAGGTGGTCAGAGGTGTTTGGGACAGATTTTAGGGCAAGTTGGAGGTCTCTATATAAGTTGCCTGTTGAAAAGCGAACTGCGGACTTGCAGTGGAGACTGATGTTCGGGGCTATAGCTACAAACAGGCACGTGGCACACCTAAATCCAGCAGTGGGGGCAGAGTGTTTATTTTGTGGTTTAGATGAAACGGTTAATCACTTATTTATTGATTGTTTTAGGTTGGAAGGAATGTTTATTTTTTTAACACAAGTGTTTATAAAGTTCGGGGAGAATTTTTCTTATGAGAAGTTTATAAGTGGTCCAATTTATAGTTTTCAAGAAAGGAGGAAAAAGTGTTTACTGAATTTTTTGTTGGGATCAGCTAAGTTGTCCATATGGAAGACTAGAAAAAATAAAATGTTAGGTACAGGTTCAAGTAATGCTGAAATGGTATTAAAAGGGATAATAACGGCTAGAATCAAGATAGAGTATACATATTATAAATTGGTCAGTGACATTGAAATGTTTTCTGAAATTTGGTCTGTGGGGGGTGTGCTTTGTCAAATTGGAGAAAATGAAATGTTGTTTTTAAATGTGTAGAAATGTATAGGAATTTAATTTATGAAATTCGACTTTTTGTAAGATAATTGTATTGAGGTAAAAGGACAAATGGTCTAATAAAGATATTGTTAAGCCTCTCTCTCTCTCTCTCTCTCTCTCTCTCTCTCTCTCTCTCTCTCTCTCTCTCTCTCTCTCTCTCTCTCTCTCTCTCTCTACTTTTGTGTCATCAGTGTAAGATCAGGCTCACATGTGTCCAGTTCTGTGTCTATGAAGAGTGATCACTCTAAAGATGATCCACCGTACTTCAGTGAGAAATCACCATCATCTAATAAAAGGTATTTTTACATTACAATATAGGGTTGTATTATTTGTCCACAGTGGTGTATGTGATTGAACTTGACTGTGTAAGGGGATTTATGAAACTCATACCAGTAACACAATTACACAGGCAGCCACAAGAGGCATAAATTCACTATGGGAAATAGATCATGCAACTAAACATGTCCATCCATCCAACCATGGTCATAAACAGTGTTTGGAATAACGCCGTTTAAAAGAACGGTGTTAGGTAACGACGTTATTTTTTCAGTAACGGGGTAATCTAACTAATTACTTTTCACGTCGTTACAACGCCGTTAACGTTGGATGTCAGTTTGGTTTGAAATGTGCTGAGGACAGAGACGCATTCGGAAGTGCATTTCCAGAAGTGCTGGGTACAAACCTGGGTACAAGCCCTTTTGCCAAGCGTGCCAGAGGTTACGGGTTCTAATCCACACTCGTATAGTTTTTTCCTCTCTCTCATCAAAACTGAATATGTTCATCAGTGCTTACAGTCTATATCAAGCAGGGACACGTTTGTGTGCGACTTATTTAGTTTGTGATTTCACCAGAATGAATAGAGAGTCTCCACAGCGGCGATAGATTGAAGAGCGCGTCGAGTGAAGACTGCACGCGCACCACAAGAGAACAAATGCAACTGATAGCAGCGGCCACGAGCGCTCAGCTTGAGTTCAAAACCAAAACAATTTAACGCTAGATCTCTTATTTAATAGCGAACTAAATGAATGCTCTGCTAGTTAACTGGAGAGGTTTTATTTATTTGTTTCTAAAAGTGGTGGTTACAAAATGACTCATGACAAAATCGACGCCTATGTGCATTACTATGTATTGATTGAATAAACTGTGTAATTCGAACGCAGCCCTGGTTCACACAGCTAGTGAGATGAGGTTAAGAAGTGCAGTGAAGAAGTGCAGAATAAACCTCTTGCTGTCTGTCGACGTGCAATAAATATAGAAAGTTATGCACAAACACCTGTCTGTTCTACTCATTTCAAATGACTTGTGAAAACTGCTAAAAAAAAACTAATTCTTTAACATATAGCAACCTTTTTCTTTTTTCTTTTTTACAGTAACGCAAATAGTTACTTTCCCTGGTAATGAGTTACTTTTATTATAGAGTAATTGAGTTACTAACTCAGTTACTTTTTGGAACAAGTAGTGAGTAACTATAACTAATTACTTTTTTAAAGTAACGTTCCCAACACTGGTCATAAATGAACAAATACACAGCTATACTGCATTTGATTACTATTTGCAACATTAAACCTTTTCAAATGAGACTAAGTATCTCTTGTAGTAAAGTGTTTTCTCTCTGTTCTTTGTGTCATCAGTGTAAGTTCAGGCTCACATGTGTCCAGCTCTGTGTCTCTGAAGAGTGATCGGTCTAAAGATGATCCACCAAACTTCAGTGAGAAAACACCATCATCTAATAAAGGGTATTTTGTGTTACTAATTTATCAAATATTTGTCAGAGTATTCACAGTTAATGCTTATTTCTCTTTCTGTAAAATATCAGTTAGTATTTTATTTTACTAATTTGATTACAGGCTTCAATATGAGACATTAGACTCAGAGGTTCAGACTCACAGGAACCACGAGAATTTCAAAGACAATCTTCTAGGGATCTTCCAGGTAGGAAACACATTTTTATAAATGTTTATAAATGTTTAATATTTCTAGCAAACCAATGTGTTATTGAACAAAGTTGTTAATTTTCTTGATCACTTATTTTTCCTTTTAAACACATTTAGCACAACTTGGTTAGCATGTTAGTCTTTTAACTGGAGTTTTGTATGTACATGTATTATAATTTTTTTATAAATATTGTTGACAAAATGTAGATGTACAATTTGGCTTAAATTGTGTTATTCTGTCTTTTTACCTTTGTTTGTAGGATCTTGAGTGCAAAATAATCACATTTCTGAAGAATGAGCTGGAGAAGTTAAAGAAAATATTACAAAAAGAGAACACACAATACTTTGTGAAGGACTTTATTGAGAATAGATGTAGTATCAGAGAATCAGCTCTTGATCTCACACTACATTACCTGAGAGAGATGAAGCAAGATGAAGCTGCTGATGCTCTAGAAGGCAAGAGACTCATGATCATCTGTCTGATTGTCTCTTATAAATGTAGGAGAGAAAATGAAGACTAAAACTATCTATTTTCTGTTCCTGTGTTTAGGTGAGCTGTTCTTCATTCATCAGCTGAAATGTGGCCTAAAGAAGAAGTATCAATGTGTGTTTGAAGGAATGGCGAAGCATGGTGACTCCACACTCCTGAATAACATCTACACAGATCTCTATATCACTCAGGGTGGCAGTGAACAGGTCAATACTGAACATGAGGTGAGACAGATTGAAGTTGCTTCCAGCCGTCATGAAGCACAAGAGATACAGGTTAAATGCACACATTTGTTTGAAGCACCTGAACAAAACAAGGAGATCCGAACTGTACTGACAAAAGGAGTCGCTGGCATCGGGAAATCAGTCTCTGTGCAAAAGTTTGTTCTGGATTGGGCTGAAGGAAAAGAAAATCAAGATATCAGCTTCATATTTCCTCTTCCATTCAGAGAGATGAACTTAAAGGAGAAAGAAAAACTAAGTTTGATGGACCTTATAACTCACTTTTTCCCAGAGACAAAAGGACTGAACCTTACAAGAAGGAATCAGTTCAAAGTGCTGTTCATCCTTGATGGACTGGACGAATGTCGCCTTCCTCTGAAGTTTGATCGTAATGAGACGTGGCGTGATGTATCGTCACCAGCCTCTCTGGATGTTCTCCTAACGAACCTCATGAAGGGAAATCTGCTTCCTTCTGCTCTCATCTGGATCACCACCAGACCAGCAGCTGCCAGTAAGATTCCTCCTGACTGTATCGACCGGCTGACAGAGATACGAGGATTCAGCGACGCACAAAAGCAAGAATACTTCAAAAAAAGATTCAAGGATGATATCCAAGCCAACACAATCATAGATCATGTTAAACAATCAAAGAGTCTCTTTATCATGTGCCACATCCCAGTCTTCTGCTGGATTTCAGCCACTGTTCTCCAGAACATTCTGAAGGAGAAGAGAAATAATGATGTGAAAAACACTGGGGCTGATGAGATCTCTGAAACACTGCAGGAATCAAACACTGAAGACACTCCCAAGACTCTGACACAAATGTACACACACTTTCTCCGCTTTCAGATCCAGCAGAGCCGCCGAAAATATGATGGAGAATACACACCAGATGTTTCCTGGGATAAAGACGCCATCCTTTCACTGGGACAACTGGCATTTCATCAGCTGGAAAGACACAACCTGATCTTCTATGACACAGACCTGGAAGCCTGTGATCTTGACGTTTATAAGGCATCAGTGTACTCAGGCATGTGTACCCAGATCTTTAAGGAGGAAACAGGGATCAGTCTTGGCACCATGTACTGCTTTGTTCACTTGAGCATTCAAGAGTTTATTGCAGCCCTTTATGCACATCTGTTTCTAGACATCAACAAGACAAGTGTGTTTGATAATGAGTCTACAGAACAGGAACACAGAAATGAAACCATGATTGATTTTCTCAAGACTGCAGTGGACAAGGCGCTGGAGAGTGACAATGGACACCTGGACCTTTTCCTTCGCTTCCTCCTCGGTCTGTCACTCCAGTCCAATCGACGACTCTTACGAGGTCTGTTAACACAGCGAGACGGCACTGACCAGAGCAACAAGGTGATAGTTCAACGACTCTTACGAGGTCTGTTAACACAGCGAGACGGCACTGACCAGAGCAACAAGGAAATAGTTCAGTACATCAAGCAGAAATTAGAAGATAATCTTCCTGCAGAGAGATCCATCAATCTGTTCTACTGTCTGAATGAACTGAACGACCAAACTCTGGTGAACGAGATTCAGACCCAGCTTAGCAAAGGAAGTCTCTCATCTGGTGACCTTTCACCTGCCCAGTGGTCTGCTTTAGCCTTTGTGTTGTTGACATCAGAGGAAGAGCTGGATGAGTTTGAGCTTCAGAAATTCAAGAAATCAGACGAGTGCCTCATTAGATTATCGGCAGTCATTAAAACCTCCAGAAGAGCTCTGTAAGTCTTTTAATATATTTTGTCATGTTTTACTCTCATCTGAAAAATGCATTCATCTACATTACTCTATAGTGATTCCCCATCATGAAATTTCATACGTAACCCTGTAAAGCCGGACATATGAAATAATAGTTTTGAAAATATACTATTTTTAATGAAGACAGTTTATAGACAAAATATAAAAGAACATAAATAAATGTTTGCATATTTATTTTATACCATATGATACACCAGACTTTTATGACTTATATAGAATTATATATTAGTTCATACTCATACTCGAGGAAGAAAAAATACATACATTTTATTCATACACCCAAATATCAAATATGGGGGGGGGGGGGTGTAATTTAATACTGTATGTTATAATTTAAATAGTGCTGTTGATCGATAAAAAAATAAACAGATTAATAAAACAATTTTTTTGTGATTAATCGCAATTAAAAACACTTATGTTTTTTATAGGTTTATATTTAGTTTATATTTTTTCTATTCTGTTAAATATTTTTTTAATGGCATCTTTTTATGAATGAAGGCCAGTATCACTGACACTAATACAGATATTGATGCTTGAAAAAAAAGAATTTCCCCCAATTTTAAACATTATTTATAGCCATTCATCATTAAAATGAAATTGACAATCCTTGCATGAACCCATAATAAATGTCATATTTACCTGTGGCCTTCCTTCCAGTCTAACATATACAGAAATTGAATAAAGTTATCAAATGGTCTGCATTGCATTAGATTACATATCAACTAATCCTTATTAAAGCTACAAAAGTTCTTTAGTCAAGAGCAGGGAGTGATTGTCTCTGTTCTCTTTGTTCTTTGATTAACTTTACTGACAGAAAGCTTTATTGGCCGCTGTCCCTTTAAGAGCAGCCGCTGCTGACAGAGACGCGGATCTCACACGCGCCTCATTCTCTCACAACTCTTTATGTTTATTTAAGACTTTATTTAACTCATTTAAGACTGCTCTTATGTTATGAGGTTACTTGACAAAACAGACATTTTGGTATAATTGTGTGTGTTAATGTTCGCTCAAGCATGTAAGAGAACTGTATTCTCAGCACTGTCTGTGCGCACGATACTGGCGAGAGCCTTTCTGTGTGTCGTGTGTGTGTGTCACATATACAGGACATTCACAGGCAGCGCGTTCTCTTTTCTCTTGTCACTCTTGAATGGTTTAAAGCATTTGCATGAATAAGAGCGGGATCATAAATGTAACGTTAGACAAATGATGACAAAAAAAAAACAGAAACGGATGCTGTGTTAATTGCGTTAAATATTTGAATGCGTTAAACTGGACAAAAATGTATTGCATGTGTTAACGTGTTAACATTGATAGCCATTAAATATAAAACATTGAGATTTTTATAAAACAGGATACTTAAAGGTGGGATCAGCAGTTTTTGAAAACACTTTTGGCCAATGGTGATATTTGAAATCACCAAAACAAACACACTCCTACCCCAAAAATATCTCACCCCTATTTTGAAAGCTCCACCCCACACTTACATATGTGACCGTAACCCAGGCAATGACTATGGCGGAATCCGCATGATGTCATCAATAGGGATGTCACAATACCAAAATTCTAGTAGTCGGTACCAATACTATTAAAATTTTACGGTTCTCGGTACCAATTTCGGTACCACAGCAAAATCTGTTGGAACTCTTTTTCTATTTTATTTAAAGGTGCCCTAGAATGTTTTTTTATTATTATTTTATAATGTTTCCTGGGTTGCCCTTATAATGTTAGTATGTTTTTTTAGATAAAAAATAGTCATAATTTAGAAATAAAAGGCATTTTTCCTAGCCTGATTTTAGCCTCTGATTTGAACACTCTGTTTGAAGGGGCGTGTCTGCTGTGAGAACCGGCCACTGCTGTGATTGGCTGACATGCTTGCATATGAATTAGCTACGTATTACATGTGAATCTCTCTCGAATACTTTTACTACTGATATTATACGTTTTTACTATTACAGCTATCGAGATTAACGAATCGTGAGATGTTTTTAAAGTATTTAGATCTATTCCCATCACATAAAATGTTGCTGTGATGAGCATTGAGCAGATGACAGTCTGTTGATCGCGAGACTGAAGATCCAACCCATTCTCATCCTAGTGCGTCATATAGGTGACGCCATATGACATTTCGTCGAAATCCTACGCACATGGCACTAGGGATGGGAATCGAGAACCGGTTCTTTTTCAGAACCGGAGTGAATCGATTCCTTGGAACCGTTAGTATGCCTGCTTAATGATTCCGCTTAGCGGTTCCGCTCGTTGCAAATGTGTCATGACGTCACACACACGCTGCGTTGTTTTGGTTCAGAACGCAGCAAACATGGCATCGAGGCAGAAGCGCTCTAAAGTTTGGTTATATTTCACGCGAAAAGACGACAATATATGAGGGGCCGTCTAGAGCTTAAATCAAACTACATTCACGCACACATAGGCTATATGAAACACGTGCACACACATATAGGCCTACTACGTAGTCAAACATGCATGTATACTGCTGAATGCGCAAACAAATACATATGAAATGCACAACGACACACCTAAAGTCACTCATGCACATACTGTAGCTACACGGAAACTCTACACACACACGAGATGCACGGAACTCTCCAGGCACATACTCATATGAGACGCGCGCGCACACACAAACTCTCCACGCACATACTCATATGAGACGCGAGCAGCACACACACACACAAACTCGCACACATACTCATATGAGACGCTAGCAGCACACACACACACAAACTCGCACACATACTCATATGAGACGCTAGCAGCACACACACACACAAACTCGCGCACATACTCAATGAGAGTATGACGGCGCCTCATAACAATATGGTCACTTGCAACTAGGCTTGGGTATCGAGTATCGAATATCGATTGGAACCGGGACTTGCTTTGCGATTTTCACGGAATCGTTCAAAAGTTTCAATTTCGATTCCTAGTTTCGATTCACAGTCCGCCGACCGGAAGAAACCACTGAACAGACACCAATGAAGAAGCGTCCACCAGAAGTGTTGGCATAACCGAGCGAAGCAACTCGAGAGTCGTCCTATGCTGCGTTCACTCCAGACGCGAATAGCGCGTCAAATTCGCGCCTACCGCGTCTAGTTATACGCTTGAACACTTTGAATCCATTCACGCGTCAAGAGCGAAATGAAGTGCGTAAAAAAGGAGTATTCGCGTTTATATAAACGGACATTATAAACTGAAAAGCGGGCCTGTCCCCATTCGCGCCACAGGAATTGTTTATGCGCGTAACACGTCTTTGCATTGACTTAACATTGAAATCACTTGCGCCAGACGCTCTATTTGCGTCTGGTGTGAACGCAGCATCAAACCAAGGCATGGATATGTTCCAAAAGTGCTCTCGACGGCTTTCAGAGCACAGGTTATTTCGCTGGTTGCTCTCTCCTCGCCAGATGACAAAGGTTTTACAAGTTGTTTCTTATTGTTTATTTGCTATTCTGCACCAGGTTAGCCCATCAGTGGAAGCACAGTAACATGTTTAAGTACCTGCAGCATCATACATGTGTAAATGTGCTTTCAATGAGCTTTTCAAAAATAAAGCTCTCTTGAAGAAAGTGTACCCCTGTGAAAATATATTCATAATTTATTTATATTCAAGTTCATAGATTGTATATTGTAGTTGAAAGGAGCCCTGTGAGAAATTCATAGTAAAGTTCATAAAAAGTAAAAGGTTAAAAGTTACCAATTTTAATTTAAAGGTTAAATTAAAATTGATGGCGAAGGTCAGACTATTTCCTTCAGAAAGACTGTTGGTTAGCTAGCTCATTTAAAATATCCTAAACTTTTTTGACCCTGCCTCTTAAATGAATCGGAATCGAGAATCGTTAGGAACCGGAATCGAAACAAGGAATCGGAATTGGAATCGGAATCGTTAAAATTCAAACGATACCCAACCCTACTTGCAACCCTATTTTTTTTTACAGTTTGCAACACGTGTAAAATTTCCATTTCGTCAAAGGGGGGAACTACCTCCAATATTCAGAAACATTTGGCCACACAGCAAGGTGTGTAACATTATACACCGATGAATGAGTGCTGCTTTTAAATGAACATTTCTTTAAAACAAAATTGATTTGACACAATTTCATTTTCTTAATGGCATAAACAGACTTTAGTCCCATGAAACTTAAACTGGAATGTCACTGTTTCTGTCACTTCGACTTCCCGAACAGGCGAACACGCACACACGCGCGCACGCACACATCACTTTTGAAGTAAAATTGAAAATTGATGATGCAGTGCATGTAACGCATATCGAATTTAACTGAATCGATGACATGATAATCGTAATCGAAACGAACCGAACCGTGAGACCAATATAGGTTCACTTCACACCAATAATACTCTGTGCTGTGTCTTCTGATCAGATATTAAAGCGAGTTAATACAAACAAACAATTTGTACTTATGTAACCCAATGAGAATCAATAAGATAATCGATAAGAAATCGAATCGATAAGCAATATCGATAGTGGAATCGGAATCTTTAAATTCTTATCAATTCCCATCCCTACATGGCACCCTTTAGCGTCAATATAACACACACTGTTATGGGTAGGTTTAGGTCTGGGGTAGGATTAGGGCGTCGGATTTCGACGAAATCCCAGAAGCGTCAACTGTATGACGCCTTGGGATTACAACCGCTGCGTCTCATATTGATGCTAAAGGGTGCCATGTGCGTAGGATTTCAACTAAATGTCACAAGCGTCAACTGTATGACGCCTTGGGATGAGAACGGGCTGGAAGATCTTATCATTGCAACGCAGTTTCTGCACTCTCTCTAATGCTTTCACCAATGCAAACACGATTATGTACATACAGTAAGAGCTTCGTTGTGCAGTAACGTGCGTCATTGATTTCATAACGAGTTGTCCAGATAAACTCACGCTGTGTGGAAAGATTGTTCTTTGATCACTTTCTGTATATAATTTATTCACAATTTAAATACGTCTTTTTTCATCCTGCTAGCTAAAAGAAACGATGTGAAGTTGATATTTTAGTCACTGGTTTGACTTACGGATGCATAAACAGTATTGAACGATTTTGAGAGAAAGATTACCTGTCTGAACTTGAACAATTACACATCAGAAAGTGTTGCTTGGCTTGATCCGAGGCCAGCTCTGTATTGGCCCAAGTTGAGGAAACAGTCATCGGTGAAATGTTTGGAAATTTCCAGAGAAAATAAAATGAACCCATTGTTTCTTCAGAGGCTCGGATGAAGGAACTAAAAAGTACTTTTGTGTTCATGTGTACATCCAAACACTGAGCTACTGCCATGCTTCGGCTGCGCAGTTCCGACTGGCTTTGAGGGCTGGCATATGCAAGTTTTTGGAGGCGTACATATTAATGATCCCGACTATTGCGTCATAGTCGGTGTTATGTGGAGATTCGCCTGTTTTTCAGGGGTGTTTTTTAAAAACGAGATTTAAATAAGAAGGAGAAAACAATGGTGTTTGAGACTCACTGTATGTCATGTCCATGTACTGAACTCTTGTTATTTAACTATGCCAACATAAATTCAATTTCACATTCTAGGGCACCTTTAACTATTTGAAAAAATTATTAAATGCAATTACTTTCTTATTTATGATGGTAATCATAAGTACATAATACATATAAGCATTGACGGCTACATACTGTTTAAAAGTCAACATTGCTCATAAAAAGAGTGAAAAACTTTCTATGCACACATTATTATTATTATTATTAGTATTTTTATTACATTAAGACATAGCTAAATACTGTACAACAGTAGTCTAATATAATTATTTCAGTTAATTTCTTCAAGTTAAACCAAACCTTTATTTTGACGAGTTGCCGTTAAGACCTTTGAGTTTCTGTGTGTGTTTGATATGACGATAGTTTTTCTCAAATGAAACGGTAAAATGCTCATGAAGTGACTCTCAGATCGGCTCTGGAGAGAAAGTTCATCATGTCCTCATATCGTGAGGCAGTGAGACTGAAACCTGCGCGAGCGTCACGCATGCTAGTCTTAAGCCCCGCACTTAGATAAACACGGATGCGTCTGAAAGCAGCTGTTAGTGGGTACTGAAGAGTGGTGTGCACAGGCCTCCTCAGGGGCAGAAGGACCAAAAAGGTCAACAACAAAAAAAGAAGAGTTCCTTGTTTTTTTTTATCCTTTATTTCCTTGGCATTCTATGAAAATATGTTGATACAATTAAAATGCATAACACATCAAATGAAAATAGGGAAATTATTTTAATATTATTTAGAACACAACTTTTATGAATTTCGAAGCGTATGAACAATCTCACGTTTGTACGACTTTAACGTCACCATCACTAAGCTTCCGACAACTCTTTCAGGGTACGTTTACATTACAACGATGTACTAAAACAGACATTTTTGCAAACAGACAACATGTCATGTAAATGAACGGCCAAAACGTTTTAGTTGAAAACCGAAGTACTGGTTCTTTAGACAACACTAGTCATGAATAAGTAAAAGCAATGTGTTACTATGATAATCCATGTCGAATGTGTTTTGGTAGTAATGTGTGTTGTTACGCATCAGTGGTTCAGCTCTGTTTCACGTGGAAGACGATGCTGAATAGACGAGGAGGGAGAGGTCAGAGGTCGAAATGTTACCGCGGACAAACGCTTGGAAAAAGATGACATAGAGTGCATTAGGGCTGTCACTTTTGAGAAAAATCACATTCGAACGGATATTGAATATCAAGCAATATATTCGAATATCTACGAGTAAAATGTAAAATGAAGTTAACGAACAACCTCGATCCATCAGGAAACGCCACATGGTCGCTGAATTTAACTGTGCTTCATGAAGAGTTTTTCTTTTGCGTGAAGAAAGCGTTCGCCGGAGATGTGTTAAAAGATAGCGGAGTATAATCATGATTCATGATACACATTCATACCAGTATAATAATCCTCCTGGCGCCGGGTCTGGGTGAGTAATTTACTCTTACCTTTGTTCTTTGACACTTTAAGACCAGCCGTTGCTGACAGAGACGCGATCTGACCACACAGAAGATGGATCTGACACGCGTCCCATTTGCTCGCAAATCTCTACGTTCATTTAAGACTTTATTTAAATAATTTAAGACTGCTCTTACGATGACACTCGACAAAACGGACATTTGACATAATTTGTGTGTTATGGTTTGTTCAAGCCCGAAAGAGAACTCGATACTTACACGTGTCTTTTCTGTGGGTCGTGTGTGTGTGTAATAGGCAGGAATTATAGCGCGGTTTCTTTTGTCTTGTCTTTATCTTCCATTTTCTGGCTATATTGGCTATTATTCGCTTGATTTGGTCATGGGCCTACGCTACAATACGTTTAGAGCTGCCGCTACTGGATGAGATGGCAAACAATAAATAAAAAGCAAACGATAGACTGTAAAAAATGCGCAAAACATGGCACTTTAAAAACCGGATAGTTTATTTATAGTTCGATTTCGGATATTTCACGTCATGTTCGAATGCATATTCGAATATCGAATAAAAAGTGACAGCCCTAGAGTGTGTGCACATGTTGAAACAGACAGTGGAGGAGACTTTAGTGTCTTTTTCATAGCTGAAGCGAACGACAATAAGATTGCATATGAAAAAACAAGCAAAGATGACACACGAGCATATTCAAGCAAAAGCCAGCATATATTAGTTCTGTGAAACTAAGCTAAACAATGTTACTCACCTATCGAGAAGAAATAAAGCAACCTCAGCGTCCGATGTTAGGCCTTCCCGCTCCTTGAGTTCTCTCCAGCGCTGGTAAGCTTCTCCGATTTTAACACGAGTTCAAGCTATTGCCTGACCGTAAGCCTTCTTTTTCATTTTAAGTTCCGCAGACATTTTCCTCTTTTGTTTTTTTATCTGCCATCTCTTTCTTTCTGTAGTTGTTTGGCTAATGTCTGTGCTGTGTGCACTGAGCGCTCTCAAAACACACTTGTAACCAATCAGCAGTAAGGGGTGTGTCTACTAATGATGGGGAGCATTAGTAGACACACCCCTTACTGCTGATTGATTACAAGTGTGTTTTGGTACTCGGCCCAACACAGTTTTCAAAAGTTTTTCAAAAACATCTGATCCCACCTTTAAATAAAGTACATATAAAAATAAGCATTTAAAATATCAAATTACTGGGAGATACAGAGGGACAACTAATACACTCACCGGCCACTTTATTAGGTACACCTGTCCAACTGCTCGTTAACACTTAATTTCTAAGCAGCCAATCACATGGCGGCAACTCAGTGCATTTAGGCATGTAGACATGGTCAAGACAATCTCCTGCAGTTCAAACCGAGCATCAGTATGGGGAAGAAAGGTGATTTGAGTGACTTTGAACGTGGCATGATTGTTGGTGCCAGAAGGGCTGGTCTGAGTATTTCAGAAACTGCTAATCTACTGGGATTTTCACGCACAACCATCTCTAGGGTTTACAGAGAATGGTCCGAAAAAGAAAAAACATCCAGTAAGCGGCAGTTCTGTGGGCGGAAATGCCTTGTTGATGCCAGAGGTCAGAGGAGAATGGCCAGACTGGTTAGAGCTGATAGAAGGGCAACGGTGACTCAAATAACCACCCGTTACAACCAAGGTGGGCAGAAGAGCATCTCTGAACGCACAGTACGTCGAACTTTGAGGCAGATGGGCTACAGCAGCAGAAGACCACACCGGGTGCCACTCCTTTCAGCTAAGAACAGGAAACTGAGGCTACAATTTGCACAAGCTTGGAAAAACGTTGCCTGGTCTGATGAGTCTCGATTTCTGCTGCGACATTCGGATGGTAGGGTCAGAATTTGGCGTCTACAACATGAAAGCATGGATCCATCCTGCCTTGTATCAACGGTTCAGGCTGGTGGTGGTGGTGTCATGGTGTGGGGAATATTTTCTTGGCACTCTTTGGGCCCCTTGGTACCAATTGACCATCGTTGCAACGCCACAGCCTACCTGAGTATTGTTGCTGACCATGTCCATCCCTTTATGACCACAATGTACCCAACTTCTGATGGCTACTTTCAGCAGGATAATGCGCCATGTCATAAAGCTAGAATCATCTCAGACTGGTTTCTTGAACATGACAATGAGTTCTCTGTACTCAAATGGCCTCCACAGTCACCAGATCTCAATCCAATAGAGCATCTTTGGGATGTGGTGGAACGGGAGATTCGCATCATGGATGTGCAGCCGACAATTCTGCGGCAACTGTGTGATGCCATCATGTCAATATGGACCAAACTCCCTGAGGAATGCTTCCAGCACCTTGTTGAATCTATGCCACGAAGAATTGAGGCAGTTCTGAAGGCAAAAGGGGGTCCAACCCGTTACTAGCATGGGGTACCTAATAAAGTGGCCGGTGAGTGTATATGATGTGGTAATATATAAGTAGTTTAATATAATAATAATGTAATGCAATACATAAATCATTAAGAGATTGACAAATATTTTTTTTTCAAAAACCTATTGTTTCAAATTTGATGTTCAAATTTTTAATTGGGTCCAGTGCGTCCAGCGACGCCATGCGTCCAGCCCCCAGCGTGAATGCGTCTGAAGCATCTATGTCAACTAGTCCAATGGAAAGAATGAGCGTCACGGGCAGGGGACGTCATGTCCAGGAAATGATAAAAGCACATCCGGTGCAAACCGGCATTAGCTTCGAAATTGCTGAAGCAAACCGATCACAGGGATGCAGGAAGTATGGCAGGGTGACGCATCGTCTCGTTCCCTGTCTCAGGGAACTATGGTTACAGACGTAACCTGAGATGTTCCCTATCGAGGGAACTTAACGATGCGTCCAGCGACGCCATGGGAACGAGAATACCCAAAGCGCCAGAATTCCAAGTACCTGAGTGTCAGTCTGTTGTAACTAAGCACTTGAGAACCTGGCTTGAGAAGACTTGGCCAACGTGGTGCTACTAGCAGTAGACTTATTCCGTACCGACGGACTCGCTCCAGAACTCCTGGGAGCAGAGCAACAGGGGGAAATGCGTACAGACGTAGCCTCGGCCACGTCTGCACCATGGCATCCAGCCCCAAGCGGGCTGGGTGAGTAAGGGAGAACCACAGAGGACAATGCGTCGTATTTTGAGACGCAAACAGATCCACTTCTGCTTGGCTGTAAAACTCCCAGATTTTCTCGACCGCCTCGGGGTGGAGTCTCCAGTCCCCTGGCCTCTGCTCCTGCCTCGACAGGATGTCTGCTCCTATATTCTGGTCTCCAGGAATATACACTGCCCTCAGAGAGAGTACCTTCCCCAGAGACCACAGGAGGATCTGGTGCGCCAGTTTGCAAAGCGGACGCGACCGCAGACCCCCCTGATGGTTCAGATAAGAGACCACCGATGTGTTGTCTGTTCGTACGAGCACATGATGGCCCCTTAGGTCTGGGAGGAAATGCCTCAACGCATTGAAGACAGCCATCATCTCCAGGGAATTTATGTGCCACGAAAGATGATGACCTTTCCACAGACCCTGAACCGAGTGGCCTTCCATTACCGCTCCCCAGCCGGTGAGGGAAGCATCTGTCGAGATAGTAACACGATGGCAAAGAGCTCCCAACACCGGACCCTGGGTTAAGAACCAGTGCTTCCTCCATATAACTAAGGCACGAAGGCATCGCCGCGTGACCTTGATCATACGAAGTGGGTTTCCCCTCGGGGAGAACCCTCTGGTCCTGAGCCACCACTGTAAAGGTCTCATGTACAGCAGGCCAAAAGGTATCACGTTGGACGCTGCTGCCAATAGACCCAACAGTCTCTCGAACTGTTTTACAGTGCGTGACTGACCTAGCTTTAGCTCTTTGATGGCTGACAGGATAGCAGCTACACGAACGGGCGATAGATTGGCCCGCATCGTCACTGAATCCCATACCACACCAAGGAAAGTGGTTCTCTGTACTGGAGAAAGCACACTCTTCTTGGCATTGAGCCTCAACTCCAACATCTGCATATGAGCAAGAACGACACCTCGGTGCCGAACCGCCAACTGCTCTGATTCCGCTAGAATCAGCCAGTCGTCGATGTAGTTCATAATACGTATGTCCAGAAGCCTGAGAGGGGCTAGAGCTGCATCCACGCATTTCGTGAACGTGCGGGGTGATAAAGCTAGACCGAAAGGAAGAACCCAATATTGGTATTCTTTGCCCCCGAAAGAAAACCTTAGGAACTTCCTGTGCTGAGGGAGGATGGAGATATGGAAGTAAGCGTCCTTCAGATCTATCGTGACAAACCAGTCCTCGGATCTGATTTGAGTCACGATCTGTTTGAGTGTCAGCATATTGAACTTTAGTTTCTGAACTGACCGATTTAACTGACGAAGATCTAAAATGGGACGCAACCCCCCATCCTTTTTTGGAACAATGAAATAACAGCTGTAAAAACCCGACTCCCGGTCGGGTGAGTACACCTGTTCTATAGCATCCTTTGCTAACAGGGCCTTTACCTCTTGTTCCATTACCAGAGCCTGCTCGGGATGCACCACTGTGGGCAACACTCCGTTGTAACGAGGAGGACGAGAACCAAACTGGATTCTGTATCCTTTCTCTACAATCTGCAGGACCCAACGAGAAATATTCGGCAGAAGCTTCCACGCTGCCAGAAAATTTACTAAGGGAACCGGCCTCTCGAGGCTGGTCTCTAGTGTTACCGAGACAGCTAATTCTGGAGCCTGAAACATAATGGCAGGAACTACCTGAACTGGCTGCTCTAAAACCCCCCTCAGAGGGTGCGAAACCGATGCTGTGCCGCAGCATAGCATTAGCGACTCGCTGGAGACCGCTGCGCCCTGAAGCACCGAGGGTGGCAGGGTTGGCAGAACGGTCTCGTGAGGACCCCGAAATGGAACGGGCACCGTATAATGAGGTGTACACCGCTATTCTTCGGTCGGGGCTGTCCTCACAGGCCTGACGCATGAACATCAGGACCTTTTTTTTTAAGAGATGAAGCCTTCTTCGCCTGAAGAACGGTCCTCAGATCCGGCTTCGGTTTAGAAGGCTTCGACTGAGAGTGCTGTGCCTGTCTCCAGTGTTTCTGTGGAGGAGCACGTGACGCAACACTCTCTTTCTGTTGCGCACAATATGATGTGCTCGACGGCTGGGGCTGCTCACGCCCAGCAGCCCCAGGGGGCTGGACACGGCGAGGGATAAACTTTTTAAAAGCGTCAGCTTGCTTCTTTGACTCCTGAAATCTCTTGACGACCGAGTGGACTGCGTCGCCGTAGAGACCAGGAGGTTCAAGCGGAGCATCTAATAAAAAAGCCCGATCTTTTTCCTTAATATCAGACAGATTCAACCATAAATGTCTCTCAGTAGCTACCAAGGCTGCCATAGACCGCCCAATTGCTCTGGCGGTCTCCTTAGTAGCCCTGAGAGATAGATCAGTAGCCCGACGAAGTTCACGAATATCGTCATGACTAACTCCCTCACTACTATCCAGATCCCCCAGCAGGTCAGCTTGATAAGCCTGAAGCACTGCCATAGTATGCAGACATGCTCCAGCTTGACCTGCTGCCGTATAAGCTTTTCCCACTAAAACCTAAGTGGCTTTGAGCGGCTTAGTGGGCAAAGCCAAGGCTTTCAGAGACGATGCGGGACCAGGCGAAAGATAGCTGGCTAAATTCTGTTCCGCCTGGGGCATCGCCTCATAACCATACTCTTTCAGCCCTCTTATTCTCGAATAAGTATTAACTTGAGGGCTGAAAAGACGTGATGAGTATGGTTTATTCCACGATTTAGATAACTCATTATGAAGATCAGGAAAAAAAGGCAGCCCTCGTGGTGGAGATAATGTCGAGGAAGATAAAAAGCGCTCGTCTAATTTACTTTTGTAATTTACTTTTATTCTCAGATGGCCATTCAATATTTAATTTCTCTACAGCCCGCGACATAACATCCACCAGCTCATCATATGCTGGGGAAATAAATTGTCAATCTCTTTCCCCCATGTGTGTGCTTACACTCTCCACACTCATAAGATCAACCTCGTCAGAGGAAGAACACTGTAGTAGTGGAGGGCTCACTGTAGTAGTGGAGCGGGCTTCCGACACCGGGGGGAGAGCACTGGATCTCTCGGGTAAGGAAGGAGAAAAGGCCCTCGGACCCGTCTCCAACCCCTCCGAAAGATCCTTTTGCGATCCCCAGGAATGCATTCTCCGCGCTGCCTCGGCAGACGCGGGTCCTGATCCCTGAGGATCGTGAACCTGCCCACTCTCTTTGTCAAAGAGTGACAGGCGGGAGCGGAGCATGCGAAGCGGTAGCATTTCACAGTGTTGGCACTCAGCCCCCTCGAAGGCTGAGACCGCATGCTCCACTCCCAAACAAATGACACAAAGCTTGTGTGTGTCCCCACCCGTTAAATAACGCGGGCAGGGAGGAACACACTGCTTGTACACTTGTTTCGTCATAATGTTTCCGAATAAATTGCAACAGACAACAATAAATAGACAGAGACAGTATAACACAGATCGCTTGCTGAGGCACAGAAGCTAATGCCGGTTTGCACCGGATGTGCTTTTATCATTTCCTGGACATGACGTCACCCGCCCGTGACGCTCATTCTTTCCATTGGACTAGTTGACATAGATGCTTCAGACGCATTCACGCTGGGGGCGTTCCCATGGCGTCGCTGGACGCATCGTTAAGTTCCCTCGATAGGGAACTATGAATTTCAGCAATTGTCATGGATGCTTCTTTACTATCTTTAAATTAATGATATATCAGCTATTGGTCACCCATGCTCTCTAAGATATATTGGTATTAGGGGTGGGGTTGACCGATATGTGATTTTCAGGGCCGATGCCGATTATAACAGATCAAGTAGACCGATAACCGATATTTTGAACCGATATATAGCCTATGTCTGGTGTAAAAATGTAAATGAATGTCAAAATTAAGAATAACAAAGGGTTTTGACAAATACTTTCTTTAAATGATTTTAAACATATCTTTGAATCTGAAAACTGTCTGGAGATCTTTGAGTTTATGTGTGTTTATGACAATAGCTTTTCTCAGTTTAAGCTTTAAAAAGCTTATAAAGTGACAAAGCGACTCTGGAGATGTTTATGCAATCATGTCCTCATATAATGATGCGGCTGAGGCTGAAAACAGTGCAAGCGTCACGCGTGTGTGTGTGTTAAATGAAATCAAGCTTCTGCGCTATTCATTTAGAGACACAGAGGATTCATATTTAAATGGTCTTTTTGCGGTTTGAAATTGGATTTGATTTGTACTGACCTGCTTTTTATTAATTCATCAAAAAGTTGACAATTTCCTTGACATTCCGCTTTATACAGTTCCGTTTTATGACTGGATTCCGCGATTCCATCCGTGTTTTCTGCATCACAGAAATCACAGGGCCCTATTATATTGAGGTGTTTTGCAACTTCAGTGTAGTGATTTATTGCTATTTCAGCAAAGTAAAGTCTGCTGCTGCCTTAACTTTGAGAGACAACTGATGCATGATCAGTGAAGCAGCTCCAGTCAGCAAGTGCTCTCGGTGTGAGAGTGCAAAACTTTCGGTGTGAAGGAATACAAATTAAATGTTTCATAAAGGTTTGACAGTATTTTTAACTGAGAAAGTGCACACAGTTATCTCCATTTTAAGGCATATGATGATATTAACCTTTTGGTCACTTCTGAGTACAGCCAGGGCCTTTTGTCTCTATGATAGTGTTAATGTTTGAGTGATCTAATCAGGCTCAATGCCTGACACTGTCATCCTGATGAACTCAGGTAACCAGCTGAATCATTTACATGCGTTGTTCAGTGACTCCTCCTTCAGGTAATCCCGCCCTCTTTGAAAAGTATAAACTAAGAATGTAAAATTACCTTAGTCAGACGATGTTGGTATGACTGCAGCGACAAGCAATAAAATAACTTCTGCTTGGAAAACTTCCTTCGTCTCCTGGTCTGAGCTTCTAACTTTTCTACAAGAAAATTAATTTCACTACAGGTGACTTCAGCTTTACACGTTGATTGGTTGATTGATTTTCTTTTTTGACCATTTTTTCAAAATCACTTGAAATCCTATTCCTAACCCACTTACAGCCACTGAGTTAGAAGCACTGAAATGAAAATTAAAACATTTTATCATCTGTGGAACGGGCAGGACTCAAAAAACTCAAGCCAATCATTTTCAAGACCGTCTAGAATCATTGGACAGTCAGTGCGTCAATCAAACGGCCGTACCATACCCCCCTCCCCATGCCCCTCTTCGAATGGGTGGAGTGGGTGGAGTCAGGGAAAGAAAGTAGGACCTTTTGAGTTGTGTATTTTCAAAATCTGCCGGCTGTTCAAAATCACATACCCCACCTTTAACAGATCCATAACTTATTCACTATAAATTAAACAAATGCGTTGATACTCAAACAAATACTAAATTTGTTTGGAAAAATATATATAGTGCAAGAGACTTTAGATGAGAATTTTCTAATGAACTTGAGTAATTGTATAGGGTGTTGTGAACATATTATGGCCATATTTGTCATTGTTTGCAGTAACACCATCCAAACAGTGATACCACACATAAATAACCTATAATCTACAAACATTTCTACATTTAATTATTACACTATTTTTATTATTGGTAAGAAAATCTATTCATGTATTCAAACCTATTGTTAATTCTATAGTATTAAAGGATGACATTCTCTAGATTTGTTAAGCATAAGTTATTTTCTTCACACATGCACATTTTTATTATTAAATATATCTCTCTCTTATTTCTTATTTAAAAAATGCATGTGTCCTGACTGTGTACCTTAACCGTAATAAACAAATCATACCATAATGTATGGATATAATTAATTTACATTGTAACATTATTTCTTAATTTTTACATTATTTTTACAACATTATTTTCACAAATGGGCATAGGCCACAAATGGGCATAGGTCATTACACTATCTGCTTCGCAAGATGCTTGAGGTATGAAGAACTGTGAGACGGTGCTTTGATTTCTCTGAGCTCTTGTCTAGTATCAACTCTCTGCCAAAGACCCGCCCTCCTCTGACTCTGATTGGCTCTGAACCTGATGGTATTAAACAAACCAATCAAACCAACAATGGCAGCGAGTATTACCCAATCAAGGGTAGAATAGGACAAGTCTTCACAGAATGCGGGTGAAATGATTTGCATGGGATGGTGCGTTTAACCTCTTAACCTTCGCCAGAGCGAGGGCGCTCTGAGCGTTTTTTTTTTTTTTTAAATCGTTCAAAGTTACTATCAGATTCAATGTTAATACCTTGACAAACTATACATCATTAAAAAGATATAAGACTGAAGGTTTAGTATTTGACCACTATTGTATTCTGAGAATCTTATAGTGACAGTTATGTCTTAATTTGTGTCTGGAGTTATGTAATCAAAAAATGAGTCGATACCTTTGATATGAATTATGAGCGTCAGCCGCTTCCATTCAGAAAAAAACTCCAGTGAGATCGTCACGACAGAGCTTGACAAAACAACGTCCATCAGGGCTTTTAGCTCACAAGTGTACAGATTTGGAGAAATATTGATAGATTCTCATAGGTTTACATCAGATTTATATAGACAGGAATCATATTTATTGATAAATCTATCCAAATGCGTCGATTTAATAATTATGAGCGCTGGAGACTCTGATGTACTGTGTTTTCAATACATACTGGCAGCCTGAGGGCGCCCTGTGCACATATGGACTCCAAATTTGGAACACGAAGAAGAATCATATCATGTGACATTTCAGGAAGTCCATCACGACGTAAACACTAACAGAGATCGCTGTAACATGCAGATAAAGATGTTTTGAAGACAATAAACATGATTGCAATGATATTTGGTTTACCTGTGTTCTTCGAGCCATGTCAGGTATTTTCATAATAATAGATTATATTTATAATGTAATGCTAATCGATATAGACTTTATTATGGTGAAGAATACTATAAAATACTATATTTTCTGTCCGATTTTTTTTATCTGAAGCCAAATCAGAGCACAGAAGGTTATTTAAAACACTCGACTTGTGCTATAAAGTAAGTTTTAGAGCACAAACATGGTTTTAATCTCATAAATTGTCGTGTATTTATGGTGTGCTAAGCTAACATGCTAGCTAGCCCTTGGTGCACCTGCTACCTAGCTGTTATATTTATGAATATTTCTAAATAGGACTGCTTGCTGAAATGTTTCTTTTTTCAAGAAGGTCATTTTATATAGTTTCAAATGTAAGGTGAGAACTTTGAGAACTTTCCCTAAAAGAGATTAGGGGTTGAAACAGTGTGAATAGCCAGTCGTTAGTAATTATAATGCAGACAAAAGAAAGCATATTTAGAGCAATAACCAGAGGCTGGAGAGGTGTGAATGTGTGCAGGGGAGACTGACACTGAATGGAGATCGTTTAGAACACAACACAATAGAGAAAATAGACTGAATAGATGCTTAGAAAATGACAATAAACATCAGTTTGCATTTTAGAGTCTAATCAAAATAAAATCGTTTGACATGATCTTGAAAAACATTTAACTAAATAAAGAGTTTTAGACATATCATCTTCAGATTTTAAATATAACATGGTCAGACATGTGGCTTTAGCTGCAGTGCATTTCTAGATTGCTACAGGGCCAACTTCAATTTTATTTTCATGAAAATATTTCATAAAAATAAATTTCTAATAACTTGACAAAACTTTGAAGCTATTTATAACATTTATTTTTCATTATGACAATAATTAATTCTACATTTGCAATAAACTGCCAGGTGTCAGCTTTCAAATGAGATCATACTTGTGCTTTTAGAACAAATGGTTCATGAACTGTATCTGTTTCAGTTTGGGTATGCCATTTCTGGGGATTTTTCAAAATTGGGGGTGAAGCTTAACAGGTTAATACAACTCAGAAATACGGGACAAACCGCATCCCGTATTGATTCAAAACGGGACGCGCTTTTTATTTCACAAATACGGGACGATTCTGTATTTTAAGGGACGGGTGGCAACCCTAATTGGAACCAAACAGTTTTTTTGACACCATTGACTTCCATGACACCATTCTCCTCCTTGAACTGCCACCTTAACGTGGTGGAGGGGTTTGAGTACCCGAATGATCCTAGGAGCTATGTTGTCCGGGCTATATGCCCCTGGTAGGGTCTCCCAAGGCAAACAGGTCCTAGGCGACGGGTCAGACTAAGAGCGGTTCAAAAACCCCTTATGATGAAAAATAAATCGAGGACCGTGACGTCGCCCGGTTTGGCGCAGCCGGGGCCTCACCCTGGAGCCAGGCCCGAGGTTGGGGCTCGTATGCGAGCGCCTGGTGGCCGGGCATCCCCCCATGGGGTCCGGCCGGGCTCAGCCCGAAGGAGCGACGTGGGGCCGCCTTCCCGTGGGCTCACCACCTGCAGGAGGGACCGTAAGGGGCCGGTGCTTAGAGGATCGGGCGGCAGTCGAAGGCAGGGGCCTCGACAACCCGATCCCTGGACACGGAAACTAGCTCTAGGGACGTGGAACGTCACCTCGCTAGCGGGGAAGGAGCCTGAGATTGTGCGTGAGGTTGAGCGGTTCCGACTAGAGATAGTCGGGATCACCTCTACGCACGGCTTGGGCTCTGGAACCACACTCCTTGAGAGAGGATGGACTCTTCACCACTCTGGAGTTGCCCATGGTGAGAGGCGGCGGGCTGGTGTGGGTTTGCTTATAGCCCCCCAGCTCAGCTGCCATGTGTTGGAGTTTACTCCGGTGAACGAGAGGGTCGTTTCCCTGCGCCTACGGGTCGGGGATAGGTCTCTCACTGTCGTGTGTGCCTACGGTCCGTTTGGGAACGTTTGGCCGAGTCTCCTGTCAGAGAGATCTTCAACTCCCACCGGAGCTTCGACCGGATCCCGAGGGGGATGGAGATATTGAGTCTGAGTGGACCATGTTCTCCACCTCCATTGTCGACGCGGCCGCTCGGAGCTGTGGCCTTAAGGTCTCCGGTGCCTGTCGAGGCGGCAATCCCCGAACCCGGTGGTGGACACTGGAAGTAAAGGATGCCGTCAAGCTGAAGGAGTCCTATCGGGCCTGGTTGGCTTGTGGGACTCCTGAGGCAGCTGACGGGTACCGGCAGGCCAAGCGGACTGTAGCCCGGGTGGTTGTGGAGGCAAAAACTCGGGCCTGGGAGGAGTTTGGTGAGGCCATGGAGAAGGACTATCGGCTGGCCTCGAAGAGATTCTGGCAAACTGTCCGGCGCCTCAGGAGAGGGAAGCAGTGCCCCACCAACGCTGTTTACAGTGGAGGTGGGCAGCTGTTGACCTCAACTGGGGATGTCGTCAGACTGGTGGAAGGAATACTTCGAGGATCTCCTCAATCCCGCCGTCACGTCTTCCATTGAGGAAGCAGAGGCTGAGGGCTCAGAGGTGGACTCGTCCATCACCCTGGCTGAAGTCACCGAGGTAGTCAAGAAACTCCTCGGTGGAAAGGCACCAGGGGGTGGATGAGATCCGCCCTGAGTACCTCAAGTCTCTGGATATTGTGGGGCTGTCTTGGTTGACACGCCTCTGCAGCATCGCGTGGCGGTTGGGGACAGTGCCTCTGGGATGACAGACCGGGGTGGTGGTCCCTCTTTTTAAGAAGGGGGACCGGAGGGTGTGTTCTAACTACAGGGGGATCACACTTCTCAGCCTCCCTGGGAAAGTCTATGCCAGGGTACTGGAGAGGAGAATATGGCCGATAGTGGAACCTCGGATTCAGGAGGAACAGTGCGGTTTTCGTCCAGGTCGTCGAACACTGGACCAGCTCTATACCCTCTACAGGTTGCTGGAGGGTTCATGGGAGTTTGCCCAACCAAAGGCATTCGACTGTGTCCCTTGCGGCGTCCTGTGGAGGGTGCTCCGGGAGTATGGGGTCCGCGGTCCTTTGCTAAGGGCTGTCCGGTCCCTGTACGACCGAAGCAGGAGCTTGGTTCGCATTGCCGACAGTAAGTCAGACTTCTTCCCGGTGCATGTTGGACTCCAGCAAGGCTGCCCTTTGTCGCCGGTTCTGTTCATCATTTTTATGGACAGAATTTCTAGGCGCAGCCAGGGGCCGGAGGGTGTCAGGTTTGGGGACCACACGATTTCGTCTCTGCTCTTTGCGGATGATGTTGTCGTGTTGGCCTTCAGCATGCACTGGGATGGTTTGCAGCCGAGTGTGAAGCAGCTGGGATGAGAATCAGCACCTCCAAATGGTTGGTGGAGAGTCCCTGCCTCAAGTGGAGGAGTTTAAGTATCTTGGGGTTTTGTTCACGAGTGAGGGAAGGATGGAACGGGAGATTGACAGACGGATCGGTGCAGCTTCTGCAGTAATGCGGTCGATGTACCGGTCTGTCGTGGTGAAGAAGGAGCTGAGCCGGTAGGCGAAGCTCTCGATTTACCGGTCAATCTACGTTCCTACTCTCACCTATGGTCATGAGCTTTGGGTCATGACCGAAAGGACAAGATCCCGGATACAGGCGGCCGAAATGAGCTTTCTCCGTAGGGTGGCGGGGCGATCCCTTAGAGATAGGGTGAGGAGCTCGGTCACTCCTCGGGAGGAGCTCAGTGCAGAGCCGCTGCTCCTCCACATCGAGAGGGGTCAGCTGAGGTGGCTCGGGCATCTGTTTCGGATGCCTCCTGGACGCCTTCCTGGGAAGGTGTTCCGGGCGCATCCCACCGGGAGGAGACCCCGGGGAAGACCTAGGACACGCTGGAGGGACTATGTCTCCCGGCTGGCCTGGGAACGCCTCGGTGTCCCTCCGGAAGAGCTGGAGGAAGTGTCTAGGGAGAGGGAAGTCTGGGCATCTCTGCTTAGACTGCTGCCCCCGCGACCCGGCCCCGGATAAGCGGAAGAAGATGGATGGATGGATAGATGGACTTCCATAGTAGAAAAAAGAATACTATGGAAGTCAATGGTGCCAAACAACTATCAAACAACAAAAATATATTCCTTTGTGTTCAGCAGAAGAAAGAAACTCATACAGGTTTGCAACAACTTGAGGGTGAGTAAATGATGACAGAATTTTCATTTTTGGGTGGAGTATCCCTTTAATAGACGTATTCACTAAAACTCAATTTAAACAACATATTATTCAATGCATTACTTCTATATAGATTATATATTAAGCTGCTCAAGCAAGTGGTAACATATTGAACCATGTAATTATATTAAAATTGCAAACATTTTAAATTAAAATTGACAAAAACAGCAGACTCATACCTTTTATTTTGCATAATTTAAATCTTTATAATCTTTATTAATCTTGCATCACAAAGAACTTGTTTCTCCACCTCCACGAATGAGACTAGAGTCGATCATTATGTCACCTTGTTGAAGTAAATAGTAGTTTTCCTTGCTTTACCCCGGTCTTAAAGTAAAAAGATGACTGTGAAAAATAGTAGTATTTATTTAAATGCATTAATGGTGAGATTACTACATTTTCATGTCCATTTGTGTTCATTTTGACCGCGAACTATGCGCTGTCACTTTGATTTAGTGCGTGCAGCACATAGACTGTAAAAATAGAGACTGTAGACCAGGGGTGTAGTAACAAATTTTGGGCCCTGGGGGTGGCGACGGACTTTTGACTTGAGCTCCGCGAACGGCGACGGACTTTGAATTTGAGCTCCGCGAACTTCTCCAGCGTGGGGCTGGGGGGGGGGGCTTCCGCGACTTCACTCGCGCCCCCCCCAATGGTAACGTCGCGCCCCCCTTTAGAGGCAGGCCCCACACTTTGGGAACCTCTCGTCTAGTCTACAGAGTTGGCGAGTTCCGACAGAGGTGGTTGCGTCAGAGACAAATATAGCGCATTTCAAAATGAAATTATTTTTTCTGCAAATGGCCTATATCGTTAACCATAAAAATGCTTAATATCAGCCAGGCCGATAATCGGTCGACCCCTAATCGGTATCAGCCATCGGTTGACCTGAAACTTGAAATATTAAAAACAAAAAACATTTCTTAGCTTCATAGGTTTAAGTAATCTTAGCTTTACTTAAGGCGAGACACGGCAGGCAAAAACATGTTGAGATTTTGGGATATTTGTCTTCAATAACATGTCTTCTTTCAAACTTGTGGTGAAAAAAAGTCTGAAATACACATTTAGGTCTTTATTTTACTACACTTTGTCTGTTTGCGTCTGTAAATTTCTCATAAATTCTTCAAAAGTTGGCATTGTAAATAATAATAATAATAATAATAATAAATTTTATTTGTAAAGCATTTTACATTTGACACCAAATCTCAAAGTGCTACAGTAAAACATAATTAACAAATATAAACAATACAGTATACAATAAAAACACGACATGTTAAAAGGTGGGACTAAAAACAAGCATTTAGCTATTAAAATAAGCCTGTGTAAAAAGATGGGTTTTTAGTCCTTTTTTAAAAGTGTCTACTGTTTGCGGGGCCCTGAGATGGTCTGGGAGAGCGTTCCACAGGCAGGGGGCAGCGACTTTAAAGGCCCTGTCGCCCATTGTTTTGAGCCGTGTCCTGGGCATGACCAATCGGTGTTGTTGGCCTGACCGGGTTCTGGTTGATGAATTTGGTGTGAGCAGCTCAGTGAGATAAGTGGGGGCCGCACCGTGCAGACAGTGATGGGTGTGAAGAAGGACCTTATATTCTATTCGAGACTGAATAGGTAACCAGTGCAGTGAACGGAGGATGGGGGTGATGTGCTCATGTTTTCGCACCCCCATCAGGACCCTGGCAGCGCTGTTCTGAACATACTGGAGCTTTTGAAGGCTCCTGCCAGGAATCCCGATGAGGAGTGCATTACAGTAGTCCAGCCTGGAGGCCACAAAAGCATGGACGAGCTTCTCTGCAGCAGAAAGGGAGAGGGAGGGACGCAGTTTGGAAATATTTCGTAGGTGAAAGAATGCAGTTTTGCAGATGGTGGTGACATGACTGTCAAAGGAAAGGTGGGGGTCAAATTTTACCCCTAGGTTAATAACAGAGGAAGAGAGGGGGATAGTGTGTCCAAAAAATGAAACTGTGGTGATTGGAGAGGAGCGTAGTTGATGAGCGGTTCCAGTTTGAATGGCCTCTGTTTTGGAGCCATTTAGCTGCAGGAAATTTTGACTCATCCATGCCTCTATCTCCTCCAGGCAGGAGCTAAGGCGTGCAGCCGTGGCAGAGGGGGAGCTAGAGGGAGTGACTTGAAGGTAGAGTTGTGTGTCATCAGCATAGCAATGGAAATTAACTCCATGCCTGCTGATGACACGACCCAAGGGGAGCATGTAAATGGTGAAGAGGGTTGGACCGAGTACGGAGCCCTGGGGGACCCCACAGATGACAGTGTGGGGTCTAGATTTTACATCCCCCAGAGCTACGCACTCGGTTCTATCAGTGAGATAGGAGTGAAACCATTTCAGGGCAGTACCAGAGAGACCTGTGTAGTGTTGAAGTCGGTGCAGGAGAATATGATGGTCTACAGTGTCAAATGCAGCAGAGAGGTCGAGAAAAATGAGGAGGGATGTGGAACCGGAATCAGAAGCCATCAGCAAATCGCTGGTGACTCTGATAAGAGCTGTTTCTGTGCTATGGGATGGACGAAAACCAGATTGAAATTTCTCATATAGTCTGTTGGATTTGAGATGATTATGGAGCTGAGTGGAAACAACTTTTTCCAGGAGTTTGGAGATGAATGGGAGATTTGAAATTGGTCTGTAATTCGACAGCAGTGTGGGGTCCAGGGTGGGTTTTTTGAGGAGGGGTTTAATGAGAGCAATTTTGAGGGAGGTGGGAACATAGCCCGTCTCTACGGACATGTTTATTATTTTGGTTATTAGGGAACTGATAGAGTTAGTGTGAGTTTTAAGCAGAGGAGATGGGAAGGGATCAAGGCGGCAAGTAGATGTTTTGGATTTACGAATGATGTTTTCGACCTCCTGCTGCGTTGTGAGCGACAGTTTTGATAGGGTTTGAGCAATCGGTGTTGCGGGCAGGTCTAGTGAGGTGCTATTTAGAAGTGGAAATGAGGTGCGAATATTGTCAATTTTTGATGTGAAAAAATCAAGAAACCGGTTGCAATTTATATCGGTTGGACTATAGAATGGGGAAATCTGTGGTTTGATGATGTGATTTATTGTGGAGAAAAGTTTTTTGGAATTACCTGGATCGTTGTTTATAAGTGTTGAGTAGTATTCTGACCTAGTCTTGGAGAGTACTTTGGCA
The DNA here is from genome assembly GCA_036326025.1 of Chrosomus eos. Taxonomy (NCBI): domain Eukaryota; kingdom Metazoa; phylum Chordata; class Actinopteri; order Cypriniformes; family Leuciscidae; genus Chrosomus; species Chrosomus eos. The sequence continues at coordinate 416,039 of JAZAVI010000058.1, forward strand.
TAAGCCCTACGATGTTCCCGGTAGGCCAACTTGTGCACCGTCAAGTCAGATGTTTTACAGGCACGCTCCAGGACACGGCCAGACCTCTTCATCCCTCTCAGCTCGTTTGTAAACCAGGGGGCAGAGCGGGTAAACGTGACTGTCCGGGTTTTTAATGGAGCAATACAATCCAGAATAGAGGTGAGGCTGGTGTTGTAGTAGTCCATTAAGTCGTCAGCTGATGAGTTGGGAGGGGGGGAGAGATGCTGGAGATATTTACTGAGGTTGGTGGCGTCCAAGTTCTTGATGTTCCTGAAGGTCATAAGACGTTTTGGTTTGGTGGAAGGAACTAATATTGGGACTTCAAATGTAACCGCCAGGTGATCGGAGACACCCACGTCATACACCTGAAGGCCTGAAACTGAGAGAGAGTCTGTAATGACAAGATCGAGTGTATGCCCCCTATTGTGTGTGGGGACATCCACAAACTGTTGAAGGTTAAGACAGTCCAGGGTTTGCTTGAAATTTGAGGCCAGTTTACAGTTATGGGAGTCCACATGTATGTTGAAATCACCAATAACTAGAATATTTGAGTGCGCTGTGCAGAGGGAGATTAGAAAATCATGAATGTCAGAGATGAAAGTTGATTGTGGTTTGGGAGGGCGATAGACGAGGGCTATTGTTGCTGAAAAAGCTTTTTTGCAACTGAAAACCAGACTTTCAAATGAGCCAGAACTGGGCACAGACACAGGGGATAATTCAATGTTGCTGCGATGTAAAACAGCTAGGCCCCCACCACGGCCAGTTGTACGAGCCTTCTCGAGATATTTGTACCCGGACGGGCAGGCCTCATTTAGGGATGAGTATATTCCAGGCTGCTGCCATGTCTCTGTAAGACAGAGAATGTCTATCCCCTTATCCAGAATGTGGTCGTATATAAGTCCAGATTTGTTTGACAGGGACTGCACATTCAGCAGTTCAAATGTCATTTGAGCTCTAGAATCCAGTTTATTAATAGGGCGGAGAACCCTGCGATCCACTCCAGGTTTTACAGTGCACCGTTTACACCAATCAATGCCAGGAGTGGCGGTACTCTGATGACGCAAACAGTGACGTGTCAATTTCGCAGCGGGACGCGATGCCGACCAGAGGGATGGGATGGAGCTCTGGTCACCGGATTTAGACACAACAAACCGGCGCCTTGATCCCCTATGGATATATCGAGGTCGGTACGGAAGATCCAGTTGCTGCAGGGGAGCTCGGTCCCTGCCATTGAGAGCTCGGCGATGTTGCATCGAGGCGTCGGACCATAACATGATGCGTGATGTGTTAGCGGCTAGCCGATATCCAGGCGAGTACCGGTGAAAGACAGCGACACAAGCCAAGGTAATCCACAGCTTCCACAAGGATAGTTTTCCACGTGCAGACATCTGCTTGAAGGCAGAGGCAATGCAGAACCCGAAGTTGGTTCCAGGGCTCAGGGATTTGAAGCCAAAGGGTGGAGAAATACACTCGGACTTTGCCGGTTTTAGCTTTCTATTTCTGTAGCAATTTCAGTACAGTAAGAATACAGTACGGTAGGGGCGGATTTGCACAAATTTGCAGAGAGTTTGCAGAGAAGCGGCGAAGAGCCAGCGCCAGCGTCCTCTCTGCACTCTCTCTCTCTGGACTTCCCTGACCTAAGTAGAAAGTTGTTTAATAACAACAAATCTTGTTGTTGTCAATCTTGTAAATCATCCCGTTGCTCCGCGATCTGCACCCTGTCATCACACACACCGTTAGAAAGCTCTCTCTCTCATGAACAACGCTGTCGGATCCAAATATGGTAATTTCCTTTTTATCAGCAACCAATCGTGAAAGTAAAAGGGGGGATTTAGCTCTAAATGCGCAATCTCATTGGCTGATGCTGAATCTTTAAAGCCAGTTTTCTCAAAACGACTTTTCTCTCATATTTAAGTCCGAAATCTCCACTTCAGAAGCACTTATATACAACAAACTTTACAGTCTTGTACCTAGTTATATTATGAAGACATTTACAGAGGGATTTGTAAATATATTATTCCTAGCCTGATTTATATAACATTTTATTCCAAAAAACATGGCGAATATCATTTTTTAAGGATATATGCAGTATATTCTGATTTACAGGATAACAAAAGTAGATATCCATAAATCCCTCTGTAATTTTTTCCCCATCTAATATGTGAACACAATGAAACAATCATTTTTAACCTGGCTTTATCCAATACTCAGATTTCGTTTTTTATAATATATGCAAATTAGCACATATTTAATTAGATAATGCCTCATTTGCATATTAAACATTAAATTACAGAAAACTTGTAATATTTTTTTTTCTCATCTTAATGTAGGTAATCAACTGGGAAAGTTTCATGGTGATATATGCTAGTTAAAAAAAAAAAACCTTATTCACCTGTAGTGTCTCGCCTTAAATCATTAAATATTTAATGTAAAACAGTGTATATGTGAATGGAGGCATTGCTAGAATTATAGTGAAAGGCCTTTAACTTGCCACAAAAGTGTAAACTGTCTCATCTAATAGTGTCTATGCAGTCAAGTCAATAATATTGTTGAGTATTAAGTGTCCCCAACTAAGCAAGCCAGAGGCAATGTCAAGAACCCAAACTCCATCAGGGGACAGAAATAGAGAAAAAATCCTATAGCTATAAAAGCTATAAATCTTAAAAAAAAATTCAAACATGCTTTATTTTATCTAGGAAATTTGTCACTGAGTAAAAAATACTAATGTACAGGATATAGTTGTTTTTAAAGGGTAATGTTAGTTTAACCCTCTGGGGTCGAAAACCGCGTGCCCGCGTTTTGCTGGATTTTTTCCTTATCAGTGCAAAAGAGAATCAAATTACTCTGTTAATTTTGATCTTAAATATAAGTGTTGTACATCATTAGATCCTGTTAAGTTTCTATTTTTTTTGTGGATACTCACAATAAAAACAAAGTGTTGTGCTTTTCGTCAAACAAAGAAAAATAAACATGATGCGCGTTTTCCCTTCTCTCTGTCTTTGAGGTCCGTTCTGAAACGCGTCCGAAACATTCACTTTAACTCTGTCAATACTTGTCACAGAGATACGAGAGATGTCTCTTTATGAAGCTGAGATTCTCTTCTTTCAAATGAAGTATTTTTTTTTTTTTTTTATATTTCCAGTTTATGTAATCCGTTTGAAACCAAGGAGAGTTACAGTTTTTTTCGCTCTCCCTTCATTAAAAATAATTAGGTGAGCCCGCCACACCCCCAGCGCTTTTGACATGGTAAATAGGCGATATGCATCCCACACGCGGCACGCCCCCGATCACTGCATAACAACATGAAGATTCTTCATCAGAGATTCACTGATAGTTCATCGCGTTTTAGGGATGGAAGCACGCTAACGTTACTCCTTCAGAGGATTATGGACAGCTGGGAATAATTAACCTTTTCCTCAGTGGAATTTGAAACTCAGACGAGCGGTTGCATTTTGAAGAACGGATTGACCCCGAGGATACAAGTTCGGAGTAAGTTTAGTGTTTTATAATTCCTTTTCTGATCATAGAGCTCAAATGCATTTTCAGACTATAGTAAATATTAACTCACAACGTTCGTGTAGGCCTATACGCTCGTGTAAACTTTTTAAATAACTGCTTAGTTTGTAATGATTTAGTGAAATATATTGATCTGCAAGTTTTGTTTGAGTTCTCCTGTGGTCTAGTGGTTAGATCAATTGCCAAGCGTGTTAGAGGTTACAGGTTCGAATCCACCACTAGCATATTTTTTTTCTCTCATCAAAACCGAATATGTTCATCAGTGGTTACAGTCTATATCAAACACACACGTATATAGGACACACGTTTGTGTGCATTTTATTTTTTGATTTCACCGGAATGAATAGTGTCCACAATGGCAATAGATTGAAAAGCACGTTCTGTGCGCGCGCCGCCACAAGAGACTCACTGTATCCATGACACTGATAGCAGGACACGAGCGCTCAGCTTGAGTTCAAAAACAAAACATTTTAGCTCTAGATCTCTTATTTAAGAGCGGACTAAATGAATGATCTACTAGTTAACTAGAGATGTTTTATTTGTATTAGGTACAGCCGTTCATTGAGTGTATCAGTAAATGCGTGCGGTCGATGAGCCATAAACAGATACTCGCGGTTACGCAGTCTACCAATCAATAGATGTTTCTCTGTCCATCAACAAATACATTGTGCATCTATAATCATAATAGTCCATCAGTTTACTTTGGATAATGTGCTAACAGTTTTTTGCTTTTGTTTTGTTGTGTTTACATCGTCACCATCAGCCTTCAGAAATCATTCTGATATAATTTTTTTTTAAAATCAATGTTGTAAACAGTTATGCTGCTTAATTTTTTTTAACCTGTGATAGTTTTTTTAGGATTCTTTGAATGCACTTTTTTTTATTTATATAAGCACTATATAAGCAATATTTTATATATTTTTATATATAAAAAAAAAGTTTGGTCTTTTTATGTTTTTTTTTTTTTGAAAGGAAGTGTTAAGTGATATGAATGACTTTAAGTCTATATGTTCTTAGGAAAGATTTCTATTTTGAATAAATGCTGTTCTTTTTAACTTTTTATACATCGAATCATTCTTAGTTCAGGCTGCCTCACAGCACCTTGATGGGGCATTAGCACATTGGGGGAGTGTCTTTAGTCTCCCCAGGTGTAAATCACATTAATATTCATCGGCATTAACACTCCCACGCATACAGCAGTAATGACCCAAAAACTGATGTAAGAAATTCAAATCGTTATATTGATCTTTCTGAAAGAGTGGTCAGAATGATTTTCACTTCATTTTGAAGTAAAAGTTCTAGCCTACAAGAATAGTAACTCAAAAGTATTGTTTTCAACTATTCAGTATGTGTTAAATGGCCTTATTGCGGTGACATTTTTTTTCCCAAAACGTACTAACCACGCATATTATTTTTTTTCTATAAAATGCAAACATGTACATCCATTTTGCTCACATATTATTGTAGCAGAGTTTGTGCTGAATACAGCAAATTTATATGTTGGCAAATGGTATGTTTTAAGTAGCTGAAATAAGCACAAATGTCAGGGCATACCAAAACACAGAAAGAGCCCGAAAACAGCTCAGACCCCAGAGGGTTAACCTGGCCTTACAAAAAATAATGGAACATAAATGTAATATTTGTATATAGAAAAATGTATGTGTTCCATTTATTTATGTGATGTAATTAATTTCCCTTGTAGGTTAAATGGTTGTAACTTAACAGACAAAAGCTGTTCAGCTCTGGCTGCAGTTCTTGGATCAGAAACCAATCTGAAAGAGCTGAACATGAACAATAATAATCTGCAGGATTCAGGAGTGAAGCTGATCTGCACTGGACTGAAGAATATAAAGTGTAAATTAAAGATACTGAGGTAAGTTGAGCCACAGGAGTCGCATGACTAGAGTGAGGTGCGATGACTGACAGGACGATCCCGGAGGCAAAAGCGCAAGAGAACTTTTGTGAATAAAAGTTAAATTTCTTTGTTGGCAACGTGACTCACAAGTCACATCGTTTTTATTGTCTTTTTTGGGGTATAAGAACGATTTCCAATTTATCAAGTGGCGAGAATACTTTTTGAGAGCAAATTTTTTTTTAAAAAATAATGACTTTATTCAAGTATTCATTTCCTTCTCTGTGGGCCTCGAGTGAGTTCACGTAGTGTAATAGCGTAGAGCTTCTGTGTTCTACGTCACATGTAGGCTCACTATTGGCCGACGCTGGTCATGTGTGTGATGCGTGTGACGCTCAACCAAGGGGGTAATCCATCAGCCGTAAGTTGAAGCCTCGCGGGAGCCGCCATTGTAGCAGAACTTCACCTGCTGTTAGCATTCCATTGACTCCCATTCATTTTGGCGTCACTTTGACAGCGAATAACTTTACATCTAAGGTGTCCAAAGACTTCATTTGTCCATTATTTATTTCTAAAGAAACACGACAATGTATATAAGGCTCCTTTACTTTGTATCTTACGTTATGGCCCCGTAGAAGCCGTTTTTGTAAAAAATAGGCTAACGATTGGTCATAACCACGAGACTTTCTGTCGCACAATAGAGACATTACCGTATAGACAGGAGGAGAAGCTCGCATGCAATCTTTTAATGTCTATGAGGCAATCGGGGGGACATAAGCCGCTTTCCGACCAAGTAGTTACAGAAACTTAGTTATAGGAACTGTCCACTTCTAAACGGTTCTAAGAACTACTCTCCCCCCAACATTACATCATGACTTTTGCGTAAACATACACGCCACTTTCAAGTCAAGTGGCGTGTTATCTATAAGCATTTTGAGCTATCCGCGTGTATGCGAGTATGTCTACGCCGTTAAATGTCCGAGCGAAACAAAGCAAAATATAGATCTACATCTGGGGAGCGATATTTTTTTTCCTAGGATGGTGGGGGAAGACTCATAAATGGTATTAACTCCAGTGACGGGAACTACGGAACTACGGTCTGAGGAACTAAAAAATCCCCAACTTAGTCTGGTCGGAACACGCGAATAAAAGGGTTATAGGAACGTTAGGTTCTAGGAACTGCAAAAGACCCTCCGGTCGGAAAGCGGCTATAGAGGCATAAAGTCAAGGGAGAAGCCCATAGATAGAGAGTTCATAAAAGCAATGGGACAAAATATTTCAACAACGTTTTTGAGGAATTAGGTGATTCAGATTTGTCTTGCCACCGCTACTAGAAGATTTACAACTGTCAGACTGTCGTCACGCTCAGTTTGAGCCTGCGCAGTTGCTCAGCCATCAGACAGGAAGTGCAATAATCGGGCTTCAGTCTTCTCCGTTGAAATCAATGGGGTCGCTGTGTCCATTTCTTTTACTGTCTATGCGCTCAACCAGAAGCATTACGCAATTATACTACGTGAACATCTCAAACAAAACAACATATTCAGGGCTCCAGACTAACTTTTGTCACTAGGAGCACAGTTGCCCCCAACTGAAATTTTTAGGGGCACAACCAGAAAATTTAGGAGCACACACCGTAAATCAACATACTAACCAAATATTCACCTTTCAACTAATTTCCAGTGTATTACTATTTACTAATACTTTGATAATAGATGCAGAAATTACAATGCCTTTGCGCTCTGATTTAACGTTACAACCTCGTCTTCTAAAAGCAACCAGCAGTGGCGTTGCTTTTTGATTTATTAACATGTCACTGCATACTCTATGCTTGAGGCTAAGATTGTGTTTAACTAGTGTATTGTTTAAACTGTGAAGTGCCTGCACTGTTGGCAAACTTCGTGTTCCCCGCAGTTATGGGGTAGCGACTGCAACATTCGCAGTTCATGGAATTCGTCTCCTTACAGTACTACCTCAACCAGCTGAATTCTCGCATACAGTCTTCCCGAAAATGGTGGGTTCGGCCTTTTCCCCACACAAACTTCTCACTCTGAATCATCTTCCAACTGTGACACTGCACTAGCCTGCAACATTTCAAATAGCTCACGGTTCCGTTTGTATCACTGTTTTAGGTTCACGGTTTCGGTATGTGCAATGTTCAGGGGAAAAAAGACTGCTGTCAAATAAAATAAAGAAACAAATAATCTAACAACAAGCAAAAGCACAAATAAATACAATAGAGCAAAGATACTAATAAAATAAACTATGCTTTTCAGGTAGGTCTTGACTTGAAAGAGAACTCAATTTTTGTGCACTGTCATACATCTATGGCTGTCTGAATGTAACCCCTCCACCCGGGTCCCACTCGACCCGCTCCGAGCGGGCCTCGAACCCGGGTCTCCGGCATGAGAGTCAGGCGCTCTAACAAGGAGGCTAAAGACTGCAGCCTCTAGCATCTGTCGCTAGAGCGCCTATTGAGATCAGAGGAGTGAGGTTTACTCGCACAGCAACTACTAGCTGGCCTCCGTTACAAATACATCTATGTAGCCTACACATACACACAGACACATACACACGCGATTGATTGCGTGCACACATGCACACACACACACACACACACACACACACACACACACACGTGCGCACAGATCTTCTAGACGCGAGTTCTCTTTCGCGTCTTGCTTTTAAATGTTTACATTGGCAAAGCTTAAATGAGTTTAGTTTAAGCTTTGCCAATGTAAAGCTTAAATGAGTTTAGTTTAAACACTGATGGTAACGTCTGCAGTTCAGGTCTCGCCTGCGCTCGTGCGCTATCAACTCCCGGGTGATGACGGCGTAAATGACAGGATATTTGAAAATATACAGAATAATTTATGGTGTTAATATATTACAATATATTGAATAATACATAAGGAATCGTCATATATTTAAAAATGTGAGATACAATATACTTACTAATATATAATGTATGTAATTTTATATTCAGTAGTACACTTCATAATATACAGGGATTAAAGTTCTCTGACGCTACGAGAGTCTACAACGGATTTCCGTCAATATCAGGGTTCCCCACTGTCCTTATGTCTTAAATGAACTTTTTTCTTTTTTTAACATAGTTTCATATCTTTTCAAAATTTTATTTTAATTATGCTCACATTTCTCAAATAGTGTAATAAATGTCTTAATTTTAGTTTGAATGGGTCTTGGTGTTCACCCTGCTTAGGGGGATGTGATCAAAGCCTGGACTGGAGCAAAAGCACGTTTTAAGCGTTTAAGCTCTCTGCACTCTAAGCGTTCTGTTATCACTCCACTCGTGATCCACTCCGGGTTTTCCAGTCCCACTCACGGGAAAAACTGCTCTGTTTTCACTCAATTTTAAAAGTTATTCTAATGTTTTATTTTTTTATATCACAAACGTCTGAATTTATAATACTATATGTAATGGTTTGAAAAGTATTCTACACGTTTAATAAATGTTCCAGCTGCCCTTGCTTGCACAAGTAAACAGCAGGCGCACCCAGGAAAAAAAAAGGTAAAGAAAGTTACAGAAAACAACTTCTACAAACAATTTTAATTTGCCAACAGTTGATAATAATAAATAAAAGTGCATGACGTGCCAATCGGATAACAATCAAGTGCAATATAAACATGTTTTGTGTCAGGGCATCACTCCATTTCAACATCTGCTTCCTCCTTCACACACGTCTTTTTGCCATCTGTGTCTGGCGAGATTTAACTTCCCCTGAGTTGTTCCATGAAACCCGGCAAAACACGGTAAGCCGTTAAGTGATAAATAGGGTTATTTCTTCTTTGGGTTGAAAAGGTACGCAATAGTCTCTGCATTATTTTGTCCTCCAACTGCAACTGCTAGCGCTTTCAGGCTTTCACCGGAAAACAGTTTACTCTACTTCCGAGTAGTCTCAGCGGCCATTTTTGTGAAATAGGCCTATTGGGTCAGTGGTTCAAATGTTTAGACAACAGTTAAATATCAATTCTTTATTCCCATTTTGATACTACAAAAAATCCTACCAGTCTAATTAAGGTGAATTTTTAACATTATTAAAGACAAGCAGTCCAGTCGCTAATAAAATAACAACAAATAGCACAAATAAATACATTATAACAAAGAAAGGCTACAAATGAAATAAACATTGTTTTTAGAGTTTTTCGGGTAGATCTAACACAGTAGTTTTGACGAGAGAGAGAGAGAGAGAGAGAGAGAGAGAGAGAGAGAGATACTAAATCATACTAGTTCACTTGAGATATAACCGACATTGTTTACTACTCCCCAAGACGAGCGTTTTTACATAATTTTGTGTGAATTTGTCCATACAAGCACAAGACGTGAAAGAGAATTCAATTAATTATTTGCACGCTGTTCATGCTTTACTTACATATCCAATTTATCTCTCTCTCTCTCTCTCTCTCTCTCTCTCTCTCTCTCTCTCTCTCTCTCTCTCTCTCTCTCTCTCTCTCTCTCTCTCTCTCTCTCTCTCTCTCGTCAGTTAACGTTAATAATAAGATACATGCCTCGTTTTACTTTCTTTGCCATTGACATCCGACTGAACTACAATGAAAAGGGATGAGCTCGATAAGCTTGCGCACCCCAGCTATACAGGCCTTGCTATATTTCCTTTAATATTCCACTAATTAGATACATTTACTTCATAGACAGCCTTCTTTTTTATCCCATTATACTCTCTGTTGTCAGTGTTTCTTTGTCTGGACACACACACACTGTACACACGCTGCCTGGTATCGGTTGCTGGTATCAGAGCATTTTTATGAGTGCGAGTACATGAGCTCAGTATCGGTGCATCCCTAATCTCTCTTCCTCTGTCTGTTTTATTTGCTGCTGAAGATGATGTGACTTTACAGAATAAAGAGTTTTCTTTTCTTCTGTCTTATTTTCTGCTCTCTCTCTGCTAATGTAGGTTAAGCTGGTGTGATATGACAGATGAAGGATGTTCTGATGTGACTTCAGCTCTGAAATCAAACACGTCACACCTGAGAGAGCTGGACCTGAACGGGAATAAACTAGGAAACACAGGAGTGAAGCACTTATGTGACGTACTGAAGGATTCACACTGTAAACTGGAGAGATTGAGGTCAGTCACATTCTCATACAAGAATCAAAATGCTTAAAATCACTTCAACAGTTTAAACAAACACTTTATACTCAATATCTCACGATAAGCCTGAGTTCACACTATATTCGTGCAACATGTTCATCTTAGTATTTTGTGATCTGGTGAAATAAAGATGATGATCTCTCTTATGCCTGACTCACACTACAGGAGTTTAATGTGATCAAAGATATAAAAAGAGAGATGTAATGAAACAAACTCCTGTAGTGTGAGCCAGGCATTAGGGATGCAGCTAGAGATGTTTCGATACCATTTTTCCCTTCCCGATACCGATTCCGATACCTGGGTGTGTACAGTATCTATACAGCTGCAATTCATACTAGAACTGTATGAATTGATAGAATTCTTTTATGGTGTGCTTCAGACTTATCCCTTAATTAAACATGAACAAATACTGATACCGATACCTGTATTTTCAATGCATTTGTAATAATTAAATGTATTGGGTAGAGAAACCAAAAGAATATAGATTATATTAGTTGGCTTAATTTGTTCAAATATATATTTCCTTCAGTTATTTTCATGCTTGATTAGGCCTGTAAAAATGCATTGTATGAGCTTCTGTTACTGAACACTGTTCATTCTATTGCTCTATCATATTTTATCTTTCATTTAATAGCACAGCACATATTTAGAGCAGCTCCAGCAGGGCTCAGTGCTGAGGACTGGGTCAGTGGTTCAAATGTTGTGGTTCAAATGACAACACAAAAAACAATTGCGGATGATATATTTCACTAAATCATTATAACCTAAGCAGTTATTTTAAAAGTTTACACAAGCGTATAGGCCTACACGAATGTTGTGAGGTAATATTTACTATGTCAAAAGCTAGGCAAAATATAGTCTGAAAATGCATTTGAGCTCTATGATCAGAAAAGGAATTATATAACACTAAACAACTTACTCTGAACTTGTATCCTCGGCGGGGTCAATTCATTCTTCAAAATGCAACCGTTCGTCGTCTGAGTTTCAAATTCCTCTAAGGAAAAGGTGAATTATTCCCCGCTGTCCATAATCCTCTGAAGGAGTAGTGTGCTTCCATCCCTAAAACGCGATGAACTATCAGTATTCTGATGAAGAATCTTCGTGTTGTTTGGCATTGATCGCGGGGCGTGCCGCGTGTGATGCATAGATCGCCTATTTACCATATAAAAAGCTCTGGGGGTGTGTCGGGCTCAGCTCATTAAACATAATGAAGGGAGAGCGAAAAAACTGTAACTCTCCTTGGTTTCAAACGGATTACATAAACTGTAAATTTTTTGTTTTTTAAATAAATTACTTCATTTAAAAGAAGAGAATTTCAGCTTCATAAAGAGAAATCTCTCGTATCTCTGTGACAAGTATTGACAGAGTTACAGTTAATTTTTCGGACGCGTTTCAGAACGGACCTCACTGACAGAGACAAGGCAAAACGCGCATCATGTTTATTTTTCTTTATTTGAAAAGCACAAAACTTTGTTTTTATTGTGAGTATCCACAAAAAAATACACACTTAACAGGATCTAATGATGTACAACACTTATATTTAAGATCAAAATCAACAGAGTAATTTGATTCTCTTTTGCACTGATAAGGAAAAAATCCAGCAAAACGCGGGGGCGCGTTTTCCGACCCCTAAGGGTTAAAGTTTTCTGTGCCTTTTGTTTTCCTCCATATTCAGCTATCAGTTTTTGCAACTAACTTTCAATGCATTTGTACAAAGAACAAAATCAAATTCAAGTTTAAGGATTTATATTGTTCAGGTTTAACTGATTAATCAGCTGAATGTTTTCCTCTCTGTTCTAGACTCTCTAACTGCAGTGTAACAGAAGAAGGTTATAAAGCTCTGGCTTCAGCTCTGATATCAAACCCTTCACACCTGATAGAGCTGGATCTCACAGGAAATGATCCTGGAGAATCAGGAGTGAAGAAGCTCAATGATTTACTACAGGATCCAGACTGTCAACTGAAGACACTGAGGTGAGACGGGATCAAATATTTAACTAAATTAGTTATATGGAGGATAAATAGTCATAACTAATATATTATTTTATTTTATTATTTTAATTTTAATATAATATATTATATTTATCAAGATCAGATCAGATGCTGCAGATTCTGTCATGATGATGATATCCGTCAACACATTTAGTTGTGATACGAGCTACAGGTCAAAGGCTGCATTTACACTGCAAGTCTTAATGCACAGATCCGATCTTTTGACCATATCAGATTTTTTCGGCCCGCCTGTTTACATTAATTTCAGACAGTGTCCGATATCTGTGTAAGGCTGGAAGCTTACGTTGCAATTTTGAACCAATAATCGGAACTAAAAGCAGTTGAAGGATGATGTGTATAATTCAAATATTTATCTGATTTCAATATAATTAATCTTACTCCATTAAAGGGTAACTAAACCCTAAAACAACTTTTTTAGTTAATTATCTGTAAGACTGGGGCTTTATTAATGCTGTTCATTGATTCAAGTAATTTCTTTGACATTTGGGTATAAAGAGTTTTAATTCTACAATATATGGTGTAAAAACGTCTGAGTGCCGCCCTCTTCAGGTTGAACAGTGGTTACCGCAGTTGAATTTTCCTATTGGAAGTTGTGGTGCCCTGTGACGTAAGAGGGTACCAGCTAATCATGCCCTAGCCTACATAGAGACGTGTCTCAGGTGCACGCCCCCCTCCGCTGGCATCTGCCCACTTTTCCAGCATTTTTCTAATATTGCCAGTGGATGGAGTCAGGTTCTGACCAGGGGTTTAGTTACCTTTAAAGTTGTTGTTATTCTTTACCTCTTATTCTTTAAAGGTGCATAGCGCAGGTCTCTGAGTTTTTGCAGAACTACGCCCACTCTGGCGACAAGCGAAACTGCAACCAGAGGTGTGCACGCTCATGAATCACACGCACACGCACGCTTGCACGAGCACGAGCTGTTCATAACCAAAGGAGCATCAGCCGCACAAATCTTTTGTTTACAGTCATAATGTCTTCAGCGGTAATACAGTTATAAATCTGCAAGTCATTTTAAATATATGAAAGGAAAGGCATTAAAATCACACACTTATGTGTGAGGGGAAAACGGGGGTAAAAGAAAACTTCGGTTTTTGTTTCCATCTATCTCCACGTTGAACTGTTTTATGTGTTTACTGTATCCCCTTATGATTGTATTATTGTTAGGGAAACACGTTCATGAACAATATAAGTTATTACTTTGTAAGCTCAAAATAATAATTATACCATACACAGTTGGTCAAGTATACTCAAATGTCTCAATGTAATAACAATCAAAGGATACTATAGCCGCTTTCCGACCAAGTAGTTACAGGAAATTAGTTATAGGAACTGTCCACTTCTAAACAGTTCTACCAGAAAGACTCGGGAGAACAATACTGAGACAATAACATTTATTTTCGAGCTCAGCAAGCAATCAAATTCTTTCGCATTCCGAGGGTACGGAATCTGCGCATCCCGCCAGAGGTGAAGGCGGGGGCGCAGCCCACCCCCGCGAAATAAGGAAGGGTGCCATCTGGTGGTGGTGGGGGGAAAGGAGGAGAGGACATCCTGGCATCTTCAGGGTAGAAGGGAGAGCCCGTCTGGAGGTGATGGGAAGGATGGAGGGGAGGACCCAGCGTAGAATGGTAGGGAGATGAAGGAAGGTTCCGTCTGGTGGGGAGGACCCGGCGTAGAATGGTAGGGAGATGAAGGAAGGTCCCGTCTGGTGGTGGATGGGGAGGATGGAGGTGGTTGAAGCGACAGCATCTGAGAACTCAGACATGAGTAAGTACCACCCTTTTATGCTGGCTATAAGGATGTGATTGGATAAGTGAGAAGGTGATACAAGACGTGAACGATTGAGTCTTCCTGGCAGAACTGGCGCTAAGCTTCATTTCTACCAGAAAGACTCGGGAGAATAATACTGAGACAATAACATTTATTTACGAGCTCAGCAAGCAATCAAATTCTTTGGCGTAGGCCCCGTCCGTAACTCGCATTCCGAGGGTACGGAATCTGCGCATCCCGCCTGAGGTGAAGGCGGGGGCGCAGCCCACCCCCAAAAATTAGGCGGAGTAATAATCCGCCGGGACGGGGCCCACCCCCCAAAGAACGGTAGAGGAGGTATACCCACCGGTCGTGAATCCTGAAGTACCTGGAATAGAGAGGAAAAAAAATATTAGAAATAGGCTATAATTTTTTTTTTTTTTTGCGTGTGCCGCGACCTTCTTATGATGGGACACGTGAGCCACAGGCCATCTTTTGATCGGACACGTGGGCCACAGGCCATCTTTTGATCGGACACATGGGCCACAGGCCATCTTTTGATCGGACACATAAGCCACAGGCCATCTTTTAAATTGGACACATGGGCCACAGGCCATCTTTTGATCGGACACATGGGCCACAGGCCATCTTTTAAATCGGACACATGGGCCACAGGCCATCTTTTGATCAGACACATGGGCCACAGGCCATCTTTTGATCGGACACAGGCCATCTTTTGATTGGACACATGGGCCACAGGCCATCTTTTGATCGGGCACATGGGCCACAGGCCATCTTTTGATCGGACACATGGGCCACAGGCTATCTTTTGATCGGACGCATGGGCCACAGGCCATCTTTTGATAGGACACATGGGCCACAGGCCATCTTTTGATAGGTCACAGGCCGTCGTTTGATAGGACGCATGGGCCACAGGCCGTCGTTTGATAGGACACAGGCTATCTTTTGAATTGTTTCGCGTGGACCACAGGCCATCATTTGAATTGTTTCACATGGACCACAGACCATCTTTTGATTTCTTATGTGCAGGCCCACTGGCTATCTTAACTTTCATACAAGGCCACCTTGGCCTAAACACCACCAGTAGTTGCATAGGTATTTACCTGAACCGTTACTGGAGAGCTTGCTGAGCTTCGAGGATGACTTTTGAATCGGGTCTTATGTGACTCTAATGCGGAGGAAGACCATCTGCCCAGGATCTTAATAGCTGAAGTAGAATGCCACGATCAGCTGCTGTAATGGTTGCCCCGATCCTGAAGGAATGACCAGTATACTGGGAAATGAAATGCTCCGTTAGTTAGGAATTTTAAATAGATGAGAAGGGACAGAATTTGTTACTCGTTTATGAATTGATAATGTGAAACAGAGCCTTGAGAATCATCCTTATATTTCTTAACAAGAGAGAGTAAAGAAATTAGGTGAGAAACGTAAATCAGAAAAAGACCATGGGGAAAACTGAGTATTTAGCTCCTGGATTGAATCCCCTGGATGCATGAGCCATGAACGCTGTAACAGACGCAGCTACAATGGATTTTGCTTTTCTAATTTAGTGTGTAATGTTGCCATTTTAAGCATAACCGACATCTGCAAGGTTACGACACTCAAAGTTCAGCATTGGGAGAAATTCATTTAAGAAATTGCTTTTTAAAGACTACAACAGGGCCGAGAGGAGCTAGCGACATTCCTCCTGGGTTAGAGCATCACAACCTACATTTACGTGAATCCTGCCCACAGGACATGATTTATAGAATATCGAGACAGAGTAAGCTAATCAGTGACTAGAGATAGCTATGTTGAGCTACATGATTCATCGACAACCATTCGGAATGTTGTCTATAAGTTGACGCTTCTTGAGTCTCTCCATCTTGAATGATTCCGGTTGATCAGCTGAAAGTTAAAAATTGTTGGTGAGAGGTAATCGAAGCTGCAAAACGAGCTGTTGAAACTCCGACCCTGTGCAGGGAGCAGCAGCCCTACCACGACCAAAGGGATAGACAAAACGATATGCTTACTCGCCTTCGAAATAATCATTCCAAAATGCTATACGAGTTATCTGTGGAGCATTCCGAGCCAAACTCCGCATACACACAGGAGACCCGCCACATGTCGATTTTCGTAATTGTAGACGAGGAGGGAACAATCGGCCGTGATCAGGATGTAGAAAGAGGAATCTGAAAAGAAAAGCAAAACATTACTAATCAGAGGGGGGAGTAATGGTGCGTTCTATTATAGCCAACGAACCGACTCGGACCTCGGATATGACGTCACGTCCACACTTCAAGCGTTCTATTATGTTTTGCGCGTCCGAGTCGGAGAAAAAAATGGACGCCACCCGGAAAGCTGTTGTAATGGTAGCACTGGCCGAGTACCAGTGTAAAAACATATTATGACTACACCTTACCAAAACGCAACCATTTGAACTTGAAAATGTTCATTTTTTTTCATGTTTTTCATGTTAATCTTCTGTTAGCAACGCTAGCAACGTTAGTAATTGCACTCACACAACAACCGATTCCCATACCTACAGGGGACGCAGTAATACGAGTGATTATAATCGTCATTAAAAATACCAACGCGGTTCAAAAACAATGAAAACAATTCATTACAAGTCACACAGGGCGCAGCCATCTTGAATTCCGAAACGGAATTCTTGCTCGGTGTCCTCGCGGTTGTCCGACGTCCGAGAGGAGAAATCCGAGGAAAGGGGGCGTGTTGCTAGGCAACGTCTGTCTTCCGATTCGGATCTCCGAGACGGATAAATAATAGAACGCACCATAAGTCACACATGTGCAAGTCTCGAGTCTTAACCTTCGAGTCTCAAGCAAGTCCAAGTCAATTTTTTATAAAGCAAGCAAGTCAAGTCAAGTCACTGCCTTATGTCAAGCAAGTCAAGTCAAGTCGTAGCTTGGGTCACAAGTCACTGGCAAGTCATACAAACGTTTGATGATTTCACTGAATTTATATATTAAAATAAGTTAAAACTACAGAAGTTGTGGACTACGGTTTTATTTGCAACATATATATATATTTTTTAAATATATAATTTCCACATACAGCTGAGTGGTTAATACAATAAAAATCTAAAAAATAAATACAATTTCAAACTACATAGCCTAAAATGTAAAAGTTACTGAAATTAGGCCAACATTAAAGCATGCAAAAATAAATATGCCTCAAACATTGCAGAAGACCATTAAAATGTATAACAATTCACAATTCAAGTATAATGGTTCCTATGCCACCAAATGGCATTCTTCAAACTGGCATCCCCTTATATATTTTTAATTATTAAAACCGCCAATAGGTGGCGCCAAATCACCGTCTTAATGTACGAGTCATAGAAGCATTCATTTACAGTTTTTTTCAATCGCTAACAAGCGCTTACCCATACTTCAGATACTTTTTCTAAACTCTTAACACAGACTTACACCTACAAAACACAATTGGCCAAATGGATAATTTTCTTCTCAAAAACACATTTTGTTAAATATATACTAACTCTTCATTTCAAAACAGAACACATCTTTCTCTGCACACACTAACTTTACCAAAACACTGGAAATTTGACTCAAAATTTAATTATTCTGTCAAAGAATAACACTTGTTTTCACTTCACAAAGTACATGCAGTCAATCAAAGTACACCAGGTTTCAAAATACTGGTTATTGTTGACATTACAAAAACTGCATAGACTTTTATGTTTCGGTTTTATAGGTATTTGCATGCAACACATGCAATCCACCGTTTTTACACTATATTTCTTGGTTGGGAATTGTATGTCCAAATGTACAGTAATGTTCACATTCAAAAGCAATCTTTTAAAGCAAAAGCAATCTCACCTCCTTTACTGTTTACTATAGGAGCTGCAGTAGAAACACGGTATGATAGAACAGAATTTTTTACAGTATTGCTTACAGTGAACAAAATGTCAACAAAAAAAAAAAAAAAAGAAGAAAAAAAAGCACAAAATTACTGGATCTAATCTCTGCGATCTTCAGGGTTAGGCCACATGTTTTCATCAACATCACATCTGGTATTATCCAAGGCGATGCACCTGGGATAAAACCGCTTGGTATTGCACCTCTCACTGCACCTCTCACTGCATCTCTCACTGCTCCTGCATCTCTCACTGCATCTCTCACTGCTCCTGCATCTCTCACTGCATCTCTCACTGCTCCTGCATCTCTCACTGCATCTCTCACTGGGCCTGCTCTCGTCCATACATTACAGTGTTTGTATTTTTCTGTTTCTGTTTCCAAAAACATCACTCCTCAAAGTCCTCCTTTTACTGTATGAGTGTCAATGTAATAGAAAAAAATAACCCCTGCCACTGAGACTGAGCCAGACTGGAATCAGTTGTGGTTGGCCCAGTTTACCCAACATAAATAAGCTGTGTGTCAATTATTCAATTGTTTGTTTATTTTCAGCTGAAATATATAAATATATTGTTTTTTAACTGATATCATTGCAGAAGAAGAAGTTTTTATACTGTATCTAAGGTTTGGAATATTGTTTTTACTATTGTGGGATGGTGTGTGTTAACATTCGTAAATACTACAAAAACAATCCATTATTTTGTTGGGAGGTATAGCTTGTCTGTTAAGAAAATGTAAGCATTGTGGAAATGTGTTCACTGACTGCATATTGTGTGAAAACGACATGAAATGTGTGAATGGTATGGCCACAAAAGACAGAGGCTGTGCTAATTGTGTTTAGAGTTTTGAAAATGTGACAACTGGTTGGACAAATGCTTGTTAGCGACTGAAAAAAACTGTAACTTATGTTCAAAACGGCAGATTCGTTCTGGAACTAAGCAACTAGGTCACTGAATCACAAAAACGCATAACTCTTTCTGTGGCTTGTTTGGAACTATTGCCATTGGAGAAATAGAGCAAAAACAGAGAATATTTGGAATATTATGTCTAAAATGTCACATCACAATATTCACTCTTTGTTTACTGAACTGTTTTATAAAATCATCACATTTGCAATCGCGCCAATATTCTGGAAATATTTTTTAATATCATATGTTATAATTATGAAAATAACTAGGGCAATTTTTCCACCATTTGAATTTTGGGTGCATATTAATTCTGCTGGCATTTTTTGCCATCAACCCCTGATAACATCTAACCCTGCTTTAAGAGAAAACGACAAAACTAACAGTTTTCTTTGTTGTTTTTCGTCATTGGAAAGAACGACATATTTGGCTTTAAAGCATGATTTAAAAAGAAATGTGGCAAATGTTATACAAAACATATGCCATCATTAAGTTAATTATCATTTGAATATTGACAACATTAAGCTACATTTGAAAACATGTCTATAAAGAGCCATGCTATTGTGAGTAATATTCTCTCTAGATTTAAAGATAGTCAAATTAACTATAACAAACAGGTTAAGCTATAGCTTAGGCTACTTTTAGACGTGGTGAATGAAATTCGACTGTTCGAGGTTGTGATGGTCGTCCGATATCCCTTGCCAGTTATTATGCGTACAGCAAATCTTCTTGTGTGAATATGGTCAATTTCTAGTGTTTATATCCAAAAAGAAACGATGCTGGGAGATGTTTTTGTATTTAGCACGCTCACCGTGATGTATGTTTTTTTCTGGGCTCGTGCAGCGTCACGCAATCGCGCAGAATCTGATGACTGACGTCAATGGTTCCGTTGCTTTCATTTTGTTCATCAATTGATGTTGCGATGATTTATATAAAAATGTATATCGAGTCATTCTCGAGTCATACAGTTCAAGTCAAGTCAAGTCTCAAGTCATTAGATCTCAAGTCAAAGTCAAGTCGAGTCATTTTCTTAATTTAGTCAAGCAAGTCACAAGTCCTTAAATTTGCGACTCGAGTCAAGTCATGTGACTCGAGTCCCCCATCTCTGTTACTAATTTAACAATCTCTGTTAGAGGAGGGCAGGGTGATGGATCCGGGTTGCTGAAGGGCAAAGCCGTCTGAAAGCCTGGAACAAAGAGTGAAAGCGTGTAGCGATGGCTTTGCAGTGGGCAGGAATGAGCGGAACCTTAGTTATGAAATTGAAGACGACTAACAGCCAAATTAGCGTCTCAGGAATGGCATGATCGCCTAACGATAAGATCTGCCTTGATGACAACCATGCTTTGTTAGCACAACGATATCAATATGTTTTGCGAACACATCAAATCCCTTAGGACGCTATCGACCGCTATAGGATGAATTTTTGTGAAGAGCGGACAAAATGAACCTTGAGTGAGCTTAGAGATTTATCTAGCCTTTACTGATCTAGATATCCGAATCTGAGATTGGACATGCACCCTTGTCTAGTGTGTTTTTTTTTTTTTTTTTTTGAAATACTTAAACCGCTAAATCTGCCTTACGGTACTTACCTAAAGTAAGGTGACGGCGACTTGTCAAGAAGCCACTAGCATTACCTAAATTATACTTGATCTGTTGTATTTTGAGCATAGAAACCTGTTCTCAGATGCGCAGCATGTGCCTGACATGGCTCCCGAGTTGCTCTTTGCAGGAATAGCGCCGTTCATGGCTGGGAGATCGCTGGCCACGACAACGGTTGAGACTCTTGAATAGAAAGATACATGAACATGTAAATCATACAGTTGAGCAAAGACAATGTCACTCGAGTCTCCTTCGCTGATTAGTTCTGGTGATTGGTTTGACTTGATAAAACTAATATGACTGTTAGTTCTGAGTTAGCAGTTTTGACTAAGTATATGTGGCCTTTGACCGGAGCATCCTTAGTCTGCATTCTGTACATTAATGTGGAAATACCCATCACATAAAATATTTCTATCACACATATCAGTGTATTAAGTAGTCACCAGGAAGGTTGAGTATTACAGAGATTGTACACATTTTCCAATATTGGAGATCTCATCTTAATTAGGGGACGTATTATAATATGATTTTAAAGTAGGCCTAAATATGTTGAAAATAATTGTTTGTAGAATTACAACACTTATGTAATATGTAATTAACTCCCATTGTAGAGATATCCACTACAGTATGCATAACAGCCAAATTATGCTCTCTTTAGCTCAGGTGTTATGTATTTGTTTATTTATTTATTTATTTATTTATAAATCAGTTACTCAGTTGATAGTGGGTATTTGCAAACTGCCCACGAGAGTGTGGTATTGGCAACGCTGGTATATCAGATCACTGTAGTCTACTGTGGAATATCGGTGATGCGAAACTTGCTTACACTTGCTAAGGACACTTCCCCTTTAAGGCGAGCTATCCGGGCCCCGTTGCAGTCTGAAGATCAGTAGTACCGTAACTAAGAACACGCTGCGCCACGTCACCATGGACAACAATTTGAACTCTACCGCTGATGTAGGAAGCAACGGAGATACTTACCTGGATGAAGTTTAATCATGATAGAGGGGACATGATAACAGTGGCTGGTGTAAGCGCCTACCAAAACTTGAAAGACCGACTTGAAAGTCTTGGAAGTGGAGCTTGAACTTGAACCAGTGAGAGACGCCTCTCGTGACTTGCAGAGTTGTTGGTTCATGTCGGTGGATCGGTGATCTGCGGGATGATGCACCCGTGCAGACAGCGAGGTTCTTTTGCTGTTGATGATGACTCTTCCTGCCGGATTATCCTGGCTGAGCTGACGCTGTTGAGGCTTTAGATGACGTGAAATGGAAACTGATTGGTTACCCAGCGTGTTTTAGCCTGGATGAGCTGAACTTCTCATGAGAGGCCTTGGCTGATCCGGAGACCGCTGTGTCTATGGGGAGATGCGGCACTGACGCGGGAACCTCGACGTGTAGCGGGAGATATAGTAGCACCCGTCGTCGGTACTCGATAGTAGTAAACAATTTGCGTGTCCTGAAACATGTTGGCTGCCGACTGAGCGAGAGCATGAATGGTTGAAGCGACAGCATCTGAGAACTCAGACATGAGTAAGTACCACCCTTTTATACTGGCTATTAGGATGTGATTGGATAAGTGAGAAGGTGATACAAGACGTGAACGATTGAGTCTTCCTGGCAGAACTTGCACTAAGCTTCATTTCTAAGAACTACTCTCCCCCAAACTCGGTTTTGCTGTTTGCGTTCGCACTGGCCAAGTGGCCATAGCAACCGAGGGGTAAGGGAGTGACGCAAGCACGGCGGCGGCGGCGCCACATACAACAACAACAAACCAGCATGGAGGAGGCTATCGCAATGTTCCTGTTCTGCCTTGCCGGGACCTTAATAACAGAGTACGAACGCCGGCGTTTAAAGACTATGCTTGAGTTCTGTTCAGAGAAACAGAGAAGACGAAGGCTCCAGCGCAATGTAATCTTAAGTAATATGATTTAAGAAGAAGAGCAGAGCGCAGGCAAAGGACACAAGGCTAACGTTACCGGTAGGCCATACACAAAGACATAGTTATATCTTTTATGGGACATGTTTTATGTTTCATGTTGTACGATTCTTCCGAAGACAATTCCTAGTTTATGAACCTGTTCACTGACAATGGTAGTAAAATCAATTCTGATTGTACATTTGTCTAGCTTACGCTAAAGCATTACAATAAAGCATTTACGCATCGTCATTTGTTGTCATAGATTTGCCGCATCAGACAGAGACTGGGGTATATCTTACCGTTTTATCAAGAAAAAAAGCCAACTTTTGTCCAGTTTGAGCCCTAGAGCACACCGGAGATCTATCCAATTGTTGAAAGCCTTCCCGATGCTGACTCTCGTCTCGTCTTATTCCGACACCTGTCTGGCTCCAATTTGGCCCTTTGGTCAATAACTAGACAAAGTTTTCTTTTCTTTGTCTTACGTGGAGTTTGCGTGGGGGTTTGGAATGAACTACAAGCCTGTCTCTTTGAATCCATCTTCTACTTTTGTCGAAAGTTGACTAAAGTTTTGTCGCTCGAGTTGTCTTCGCTGATACGGAGAATGGCGGCTTATACGCAAACTTGCCAGCCACCAGCCATAGACAGGTGAGCGTGAACGCGCATGACGTCACGCCCAGTGTCAAATTCGAGCCCGAATCCCTCTTATATATTTTACTGTACAGGATTATAGAGGCAATCTCAGTGAGCAGAGAAGGGCTCATTCAGTCAGTCAAGTCACCTTTATTTATATAGCGCTTTTTACAATACAAATTGTTTCAAAGCAGCTTTACAGAGATAACAGGAAAACAATGTTGTAATAGTATTGTTCAATTCAAAATTAAATGTCCCCAACTAAGCTAGCCAAAAGGCGAAGGCAACAGTGGCAAGGAACCAAAACTCCATCAGGTGACAGAATGGAGAAAAAAACCTTGGGAGAACCCAGGCTCAGTCGGGGGGCTAGTGGCCAACGAATGAACAGTGTATGATTATGAATTAGGCAGCATAATGTCAGGAGTCAGATGGGATCAGAACTTTCACGATATTATCCAGTTCATCTGGTTGGGGGTTGGGTCATCCGGCCGGTGAGGGGATGAGTGTGGTGAGGTGTCCATGGGCCTTCACAGCCCTGATAATGCGTGTCGTCGTGTCCATGTGATGGTCCTTCATCAGATCTGGATATGCCCTGGATCCGGCGGTCTGCGGTAAACCTCGGGATAAACAGAGAGACTAATATTAGCGTAGACGCCATCCTTCTTATGATGTACAAAGTACATCAGGAATTATGGGAAGTGTTCCCGGTTCCGGCTGATCTAATCTATGCAGCCTAACATTGAAGTATAGAAATCTATAATGTGTTGTGTATGCTAAGCCAAAGAGATGTGTTTTTAGTCTAGATTTAAACTGACAGACTGTATCTGCTTCCCGGACCGTGTTAGGAAGATTGTTCCAAAGTTTTGGTGCTCAATAGGAAAAGGATCTACCGCCAGCAGTCGATTTTGATATATCAAGGTATTATCAACTGGCCAGAATTTTGAGATCGCAATAGACGTGAAGGACTATAATGCGTTAAGAGCTCGCTCAAGTACTGGGGAGCTAAACCATTTAGTGCTTTGTAAGTAATAAGCAATATTTTAAAATTTATACGATGTTTAATAGGCAGCCAATGCAGTGTTGACAGAACCGGGCTAATATGGTCATACTTCCTGGTTCTGGTAAGAACTCTAGCGGCTGCGTTTTGAACTAGCTGTAGTTTGTTTATTAAGCGTGCAGGGCAACCACCCAGTAGAGCATTACAATAATCTAGCCTTGAGGTCATGAAAGCATGAACTAATTGTTCCGCATTTGTCAGTGAGAGCATATGACGTAATTTAGATATATTTTTAAGATGGAAAAATGCGGTTTTACAGATACTAGACACGTGACTTTCAAATGAAAGATTGGTATCAAAGAGCACACCCAGGTTCCTAACTGACGACGAAGACTTAACAGAGCAGCCATCAAGTGTTAGACAGTATTCTAGGTTATTAGGTGAGGAAGTTTTTTGTCCAATGATTAGAATCTCTGTTTTTTCAGAATTTAGTAATAGGAAATTACTGGTCATCCAATTTTTTATATCAGCTATGCTTTCCGTTAATTTTGTGAATTGGTAAGTTTCGTTAGGTTTTGAAGAAATATACAGCTGAGTATCATCAGCATAACAGTGAAAGCTAATTCCATATTTCCTAATTATATCTCCTAATGGTAGCATGTACAGAGTGAAGAGCAGCGGTCCTAGTACTGAGCCTTGTGGTACGCCATACTGAATTTGTGATCGATAAGACATCTCTTCACTTACTGCTACAAACTGAAAACGATCAGATAAGTATGATTTAAACCATGCTAGTGCAATTCCGCTAATGCCAACATAATTTTCTAGTCTATTTAAAAGAATGTTGTGGTCGATAGTATCAAATGCAGCACTAAGATCAAGTAACACTAGAGAGATACAACCACGATCGGATGATAGGAGCAAATCATTTGTGACTTTAATGAGAGCAGTCTCAGTACTATGGTACGGTCTAAATCCGGACTGAAAATCCTCGCAGATATTATTTCTTTCTAAAAAGGAACACAGTTGTGAGGATACTGCTTTTTCTAGTATCTTTGACAGAAAAGGCAGATTCGAGATTGGTCTGTAGAAGAAGCAGTGGAGCAACAGAAGAGTACATCAGTCTGTAAGTGTTTACTTTTCTCATTATATTTTAGCGTGGATATTCGTTGCTAGGAAACTTTGTTTGGTTTACACTGTTTACCGTGGTAAAGCGCGTTTGGAGTTTCGCTTCACTAAGTAGCAGGGCGTGGCCAAAGCCAGTTAAAGTACTTATTACAGATATTCACTAGCTCTTGTCAGAAGAAGCAGTGGAGCAACAGAAGAGTACATCAGTCTGTAAGTGTTAACTTTTCTCATTATATTTTAGCGTGGATATTCGTTGCTAGGAAACTTTGTTTGGTTTACACTGTTTACCGTGGTAAAGCGCGTTTGGAGTTTCGCTTCACTAAGTAGCAGGGCGTGGCCTGCTGTATTCAATAACGAGGTATTAGGCGTGCATAAATTGGTTAGTGTTTCGCGGCAGCCCGTGTGTGAAGCCCTCATCGTGTGAAGACCAAAGAGTGTAAAGACCATCGACTCTACCTACGCGACTCCACCGAGCAAGGACACCGACAAGGCACTTGAGTATTATTTGTTTTTTTTCCTTTCTCTTCTAAACAATTTCTCTACTAATTTTTCTGTTTGTGAGCTCTCTTACACTATGTGTTTTCAAATTCCTACTATTATTAACATACGCAAATCAAAAGTCACACGTAGGAGGCAGTACAATCCTAACAACCTGCGTAGGTTTCCGGCTTCTTCTGGTACTCTATTCTCTTTTCCTATTGGTCTCTGGAATTGCCAGTCTGCTGTAAACAAAGCTGACTTTATCACATCTATTTCTAGTCATTCAGGTCTATGCGTATTGGCCCTGACTGAGACCTGGATCAGACCTGAGGACACTGTCACACCTGCTGCCCTCTCTACTAACTTCGCTTTCTCTCACACCCCTCGCCTGACCGGAAGGGGTGGAGGTACTGGTCTGCTCAACTCAAATGATTGGAAATTTGATCCTTTACCACCTCGTTGTGACCACTACTCATTTGAATCGCATTCAATCACCATCACTAGTCCAATAAAAATCCATTTTGTAGTTATCTATCGTCCCCCAGGTCAGCTTGGCAGTTTCTTGGAGGAGCTTGATGTGCTACTCTCATCCTTCCCTGAGGATGGTACTCCCCTCATAGTTCTTGGTGACTTCAACATCCACATAGAAAAACGTCAGGCTGCTGAGTTCCACACCCTGCTTGCCTCATTCGACCTCAAACGAGTATCTACTGCAGCTACTCACAAATCAGGTAACCAATTAGACCTTATTTACACACGCCACTGCTCCACTGACCATACACTAGTCACTCCACTGCACACCTCAGACCACTTCCTCCTCACTCTCAGCCTCAACCTACCTCAGAACACAACACACACTCCTCCACAGGTCACCTTTCGGCGAAACCTACGCTCTCTCTCACCCTCTCGCCTATCCTCTTTGGTCTCATCCACACTTCCTCCACCTGACAAGTTCTCAACACTTGATACTAACAGTGCAACTGACTCTCTTTTCTCCACTCTAACACACTGCTTGGACAACTTCTGCCCACTTTCTTCCAGGCCAGCCCGCACCACACCCTCTGCCCCCTGGTTATCCGATGTTCTCCGTGAACATCGTTCTAAACTCAGGGGTGCAGAGAGGAAGTGGCGCAAATCGAAAGATCCTACTGACCTTGGTCTTTATCAATCCCTCCTCTCCTCCTTCTCTGCTAATGTCTCTACTGCTAAAATGACTTACTACCACAACAAAATTAACAATTATTCTGACTCTCGCATGCTTTTTAAAACCTTCTCCTCTCTTCTCAACCCTCCTCCTCCTCCTCCTTCATCAACCCTAACAGCTGACGACTTTGCCACATTCTTCATTCATAAAACATCTACCATCAGCGGCCAATTTAACAATCCACAAACTGACACACACATTTTACCAACTAACACATACATTCTACCCTCATTCTCTCTGCTTTCAGAGGCAGAAGTATCCAAACTACTCCTTTCCAATCGCCCTACTACCTGTCCGCTTGATCCTATTCCTACTAACCTACTTCAAGCCATTTCCTCCTCAGTCATACCCGCACTCACTCACATCATAAACACCTCTCTTCACACTGGTACCTTTCCCACAGCATTTAAGCAGGCTCGGGTAACCCCACTGCTTAAGAAACCTACTCTTAATCCAGCACATCTGGATATTTACAGACCGGTATCCCTTCTTCCATTCGTCGCCAAGACACTTGAACGAGTTGTTTTCAACCAGATCTCTTCCTTTCTCACACAGAACAACCTCCTGGACAACAATCAGTCTGGTTTCAAAAGTGGACACTCAACTGAGACTGCGCTGCTCTCAGTAATCGAAGCCCTGAAACTGGCAAGAGCAGCTTCCAAATCCTCAGTTCTCATCCTGCTAGATCTGTCTGCTGCCTTTGACACAGTTAACCACCAGATCCTCCTGTCAATCCTAAAGATGAAGGGAATCTCGGGAACTGCACTCCAATGGTTCAAGTCTTACCTCTCAGGTAGGTCCTTCAGGGTATCGTGGAGGAGTGAGGTGTCGAAGTCACAACATCTACCTACTGGGGTGCCTCAGGGCTCAGTGCTTGGACCACTGCTCTTCTCCATCTACATGACATCACTAGGAACTGTGATTCAGAAACATGGCTTTTCCTATCACTGCTACGCGGATGACACACAACTCTACCTTTCATTCCAGCCTGATGATCCGACGGTAGCTGCTCGCATCTCAGCTTGCCTGACAGACATCTCTGACTGGATGAAAGACCACCATCTTCAACTTAACCTTGCGAAGACTGAGCTACTTGTTATCCCGGCCAAACCAACACTTTGTCACAACTTCACTATTCAACTAGGCCCGTCATCCATAACTCCATCACGGTCAGCCAGGAACCTTGGAGTTGTTATTGATGATCAATTGAACTTCACAGACCACATTACTAGAACTGCCCGGTCCTGCAGATTTGCTTTGTACAACATTAGGAAGATCAGGCCCTTCCTATCAGAGCATGCTACACAACTCCTTGTTCAAGCGCTTGTTCTATCCAGACTGGACTATTGCAATGCTCTCCTGGCTGGTCTTCCAGCTTGCACGATCAAACCTCTGCAGCTAATCCAAAATGCTGCAGCTAGAGTGGTCTTTAACGAGCCGAAGAGAGCACACGTCACTCCTCTCCTCACAAAATTGCACTGGCTGCCAGTTGCAGCTCGCATCAAATTCAAGTCACTGACGCTTGCTTACAGAACAACCACTGGCTCTGCTCCCTTTTACCTAAACTCATTACTTCAGACTTATGTCCCATCCAGATATTTACGCTCTACAAGTGAACGTCGTCTTGTGGTGCCACGTCAAAGAGGCACAAGATCTCTTTCTCAGACCTTTACCATGACTGTTCCCTGCTGGTGGAATGACCTACCTAACTCAACCAGATCTGCTGAGTCCGTAGCCATTTTCAAGAAACTGTTGAAGACGCATCTCTTTCGGCAGCACTTGTTCCAGTAATACTAACACTTTCTCTTCTCTTCCTTTCTATTATATAAAAAAAAAAAAAAAAAAAAATTACGGATTCTACGTTGGATTAAACTGTGAAAGGTTATAGCACTTACATTTTGTTGTCCTGCTGTTAGTTTAACTGCTTCTATGGTTCTCATTTGTAAGTCGCTTTGGATAAAAGCGTCTGCTAAATGAATAAATGTAAAATGTAAATGTCTGTAATTGACTAATTCTGAAGGATCAAGTTGCGTTTTTTTAACAAGCGGTTTAATCATAGCCAACTTAAAGGTTTTTGGTACGTATCCTAATGACAAAGATGAATTAATGATATTTAGAAGAGGATCTATGACCTCTGGAAGCATCTCTTTCAGTAGCTTAGTCGGTATAGGGTCTAGCATACAAGTTGTCGATTTAGATGAATTAACAAGTTTGCAAAATTCTTCCTCTCCTATAGCAACAAATGAATCAAAATGTTCCTCATGGAGACTACAATATACTCCCTGATGCGATACTGTAGTAGACGGTTGCATAGTTATAATTTTGTCCCTGATATTATCAATCTTATAAGTGAAGAAGTTCATAAAGTCATTACTGCTGTGTTTCTTGGAAACTTCTGGGCTTGAATCTTTCTTTTTCGTTAGTTTAGTCACTTGTTCAAATAAATACCTAGGATTATGTTTATTTTCTTCTAATAGGGTTGAAAAATAATTAGTTCTAGCATCTTTTAAGGCCCATCAGGCAGTTCTTTAAGCATGTATGGGATATAAAACGGGTATTTTTAACATGAAAAGTTGCGCAATGCACCTTTAAAGGT
Source organism: Chrosomus eos (assembly GCA_036326025.1). Lineage (NCBI taxonomy): Eukaryota > Metazoa > Chordata > Actinopteri > Cypriniformes > Leuciscidae > Chrosomus > Chrosomus eos. Next base: position 445,672 of record JAZAVI010000058.1, read on the forward strand.
AAAGGTCTTTATTAGAACTGATTGGAAAAACGTAGGATTTAACCTGAATGTTTAGATAACAAAAGTTATAATCGCTTTAGCTTTCAACATCATCAGTGATAAAAGGAAAGATTCTCAAAGCCTTTAAAGCAGGCAAAGTTATTTATGAAGTTACATGTTTAAATATACAGACAGTAGAATGGAACAACATACTGTATAGAAAAAGCCTTATAGCCTTTAAAAGGCTTTTTGATGTACTAGGGCAGTAAAGAGTGCTGCCCATATTTGCTCAGCCCTACATCTGTTTACATTAATTCCCGGCCAAAATAATTTTCTGTGATCGTTTTATATGCACATGGTAGACCCTTGTTTTGAATGGCCGTGCTATTCAAATTATTTATATAATTTTCACAATTCTGTTTTTTTTGTGCACACTTCCCATAAAAAATTCTAGATAACCCTTTAGTGAAATAGTTTTCTGAAAACAATAGTTTTAAATCAAGCCCAGATTCAATGCATCTCTCTGTAGCAGGTCTATGAGTCTCCAGGTGTTCACAAACATGCAGTTTTACAAGCCAGTTTTCTCTGTGCTGACATTTCTCACTTCTCCTGCTTAAAAGCCAGAAAGATCTTAATTTCACACTCTGTATTCATAAAGAAAACCATGATCTAGTGAGCTTTTGCCCCTCTGCTCGTGAGATGTTTTTATTCTTAAGAGTTTTCTTTAGGACTGAGTGTCGCACTAGAGCTTGTCTTTAGAACAAAAATTAAGTTTTTTATCATATCAATATTTTCTTTAATGCAACAGAAATGTATTAGAGAACTGAATTGACTGTTCTGCAGTTTTTTGAGTCCTGCTGCAGAGGAAGCCTGTCAGTATGTGAAGAGAGTTGTGGGTATAAACCCGTTCCTCCAGAGAAAGCTGAATCTGATTGGACATAAACTAGGAGACACAGGAGTGAATCAGATCACTGCTCTACTGCAGGATAAACACTGTCAACTCAACACACTGACGTGAGTATTGCTCATTTATTTATAATATTACTTTACTTTTAGTTGTAATGTTAGCTGTCAAGTTCTGTATGTTTTTTAATTGATTACAGCTCAGCCCAAACTTGAAAAACTGCTTTTCTCTCTGAAGAACGCAAGGAACGACTCAATCTGTTCACTTCTTGATTATTTATTTTCTTTGAGATGGTTTGATAGAACAGTGATGGAATAATATGGTATAGTTTCTTGAAGGTGATTTGATTGATCAGTGATGGGACAGTAGATATAGGTTGATAACCTTTCAAATACACAAACCATAGCATGAATTATTTACAGGTACATCATGAATCAGTCACACATTAATCACAATACCACTTTCTCACAGAAATAATGAATAATTAAATGCTATTGAATATTCAAACCAAACACGAACATTAAGTTTACCCTAGGATTTAAATAAGAAAATACCAATCCCATAATTAAACTCATGCACATGTTACTTCTGTCAAGTTTAACATTCACATAACAAAATCCTCATTACTTATTTTAAATTGCACATTACAATCCAAGCAGAACCTGAACATTTAAAACTCAATACATTCAAACACAGTCAATCATAAATTGTCCTACCAGTTGCGTCTTTAAATGATCAGGAGCTGTAATCATAGTATCCTTTTCCAGGAATAACTGAGAGAACCAACTGAACTCTCTACAAACATTTCAATTCGCCTTATTCACCTACGTCACCAGCTTAAACCAAACCGAGGCTGTGGGGTACGGAAGTAACGTTGGCCCTCTGTAGGCTACAGTCATAACGTTATCTTAAACGCCCTTAACAGGCCTCTATGGAACAACGTCACACTAACCCATCATTTTACCAACAAATGGAAGTTTTATCAGAAAACTAATAAAAAAGAAATCACTGGGAACGACTGAAAAGCGACCGTTTGCTGGCATTTTTGTTGTTTACTTGAATATCACACACACACTCACTCACTCACTCACACACACACCCAAGCATCGATGTTTTACTACAGCCAGGTTTACTTATGGCATGAATTAATGTATGTCAAAATTGCACATTAGTCACAGAAATAAATTACCGTTAGGTTTCACAAAAGAAAGAGGACACACTTCTTCAGTCGCGTCTGTTTCTGTTTATTTGGTAGTTAACGTTACAAGACATGCATCACATTTAGAAAGAATGATAATTTCTACAAATAAAGGCCACCAAAAATAAAACCTGATGAGCTTTAGCACTCTCTCGACTCCCAGTAACTTAGGCTAACGTTACAGATATTTCCAGTCAGAGAAACAGAGGAAGCTCCCGAAAAAAAAGTTGCTTTATTTTATGATGATACTCCGCTATAAAGAGACGAGACGTAGGCTACTGACAGATAAAATAAAACATGATTGTGATAGCCTTTATTATTGGTCTGATTTCTTCAATCGTTCACCATGTTTTTTTACTATGCGTAATCTTCAAGCGTATACTATGTTTACTATGGTAATGGTTAGCGTGCATAGTCTTTTGCATCGCGTATAGCTGCTATAACGTTATAAATATTTCTAACGTTACCTTATACGGTGATCAGAATCCACATCGGATCACAAACGGCATTCAAACATGAAAGTGAGTTAATTATTTCGCCTGTTCGTAAACCTCTAGCCCGAGCTTGCTTGGTAGTGCTAACGTTAAGCAAGTTGTAGCTCTTTAGACTAGCCTGATCAGCTAATGTCCTGCCGTGACTAGCCGTGTCTTTTCAGCAAAACAGCCCGGGGAATCTCGCAGTCGTTATTTGCCCATTTTTCAACATACTCCACTGTTATTTTCGGAAGAGATGAGAGGTTTGTTGTCCACACAGGTACACAGATATCTATGACACAGACGCCCGCCGCCACGCTCTGTCACTGCACTTCCGGTAGAGTGTACCCCCCAGCCTCGTTTTGGTTTTCAAGATGGAGGCGCGGTGAATAAGGGGAATGCCATGCTCTCTCTTCTTCTTCTTCTTCTTCTTTGTCGTTTTAACGGCGGTTGGCATCCAACATTAATGGTGCATTACCGCCACCTACTATACTGGAGTGTGGACCGGAGATAAAATAAATACATAAATAAACCATCAAACTAAAATTAACTTTTTATTATTTTTCCCCTTTTCCTTTTTTTTAACACAAAAAAAAAATTTTTTTTTTTTTTTTATTCAACCTAAATCCTTTCTGCCAGTCTTGTTTCTTTTAATAATTGAAATACCAATGCACTTACACCATTTACCGATTTCCCCAGCAATTCCCTTAGTGAATTCCCTTGCCCCCCTAACCTTCTTATACCCTCTTTCATCTTTCCTCTTTCCCTCTCATATTTCTGACACTCAAAAATCACATGCTCCACAGATTCAATATTTTCACAAAATTCACACCTACCCGATACGTGCTTACCTACAATATGTAAATACTTATTTAACCCACAATGTCCTATTCTTAATCTCGTGAAGATAATTTCTTCCCTTCGCTTCCTTCCAGTGACCCTCTCTGTCCCAACCTTTTGTTGAATATTATATAAATGTCTTCCTTTCTCCTCCGCATCCCAGTGTGCCTGCCACTTTTTAATAATTTTTGACCAGATTTGTGCTTTCGCTTCTGCTTTACTTATTGTAATTACTATTTCAACCTCTTCTTGTTTACTCGCTTGCTTTGCCAATCTATCTACCATTTCGTTACCCTTCACTCCCACATGTGCTGGAACCCATGTAAACTTTACCGTTATCCCCATCTGACAAATCCGTGAGTGAATTTCTAGTGTTTCATATATTATGTCCTGTCTCGCTTGTGACTTAAAAGAATGCAAACTTTTCAGAACTGCACTTGAGACTGAACATATGACAACCTTTTCTGGTTTGACTTCTTCAACCCAATTCAATGCCAACCAAACAGCTACCAATTCCACGGTGAATACTGATAAATTATCAGAAATTCTCTTCTGCATTTTCACCCCCATCTTTGGTACACTGAAAGCAGCTCCAGCTCTTCCCGACTCAAGGTCTTTAGATCCATCAGTAAATATGGTCAAATATTCACCATACTTGTCACTCATCCTATCACAAAAAACTTGACATATATCCACCTCCGCTCGATTTCTTGATTGAGTATTTAAAATCTCTAGGTCCACATTAGCCTGCCAAAAAAGCCAAGGTGGTCTAACTGGCAGCGGAACTGTTGGGCTAAATTCCTTTCCCTCTAATCCCATCTCTTTCCCAATAGTATCACCGACCCATCCAAAACTCTGAATTTTAACCCTTTCATGTTCCCAGCATACCTGCATAACTGCTCTTGTGGGGTGAGACCTACCCTGTCCTTGAAGGTTTGCCCAATAATTGGCTGCCAGTTGTTCCCTTCTTAATTGTAGTGGCATCTCACCCATTTCTACCTGCATTGCAACTGCAGATGACGTACGAAACGCCCCAGTACATATTCTTAGTGCTTGTGTTTGTACCACATCCAACTTGGCCAATGTGGATTTAGCTGCATCTCTGTAAGCTATACATCCATAATCTATTACTGATTTAATCAGTGCCACGTATATCCTCTTCATTGCTTCTCTATTCGCGCCCCAGTCCACTCCTACCAAACACCTCATCACATTTAACACTTTTTTACATTTAACTATAACTTTCTCAATGTGGCTGGCCCATGTCAACCTAGCATCAAACACCATTCCCAAAAATTTAAAGGACTCAACCCTCTCCAGTACATGTCCATATAATTTAAGATTGATCTCTTCATCCACCTTTTTCCTTGTAAAGAAAACCACCTGTGTTTTTTTCCCTTGAAAATCTAAAACCCCATCTCAGTGACCACCGCTCCACTAGATCTATTGCTTCCTGGACCTTTCTAACTGTATACTTTATGTTCCTTCCCCTTTTCCACATCGCCCCATCATCAGCAAACAAAGATCTTCCAATCCCAGGCCCTACATCTGAAAATACATCATTTATCATGATGGAGAAGAGTAAAGGACTAATCACACTTCCCTGAGGGGTCCCATTTTCTATGAGGTATCTGCCAGATATTTCTTTTCCAACTCTCACTCGTATGGATCGTCCATACAGGAAATCCTTCACCCAGTTTAAAAGCCCTACCTCCTATTCCCATTTTATCCAGTTTAATCATCAGTTCCTCTTTCCACATCATGTCATACGCTTTCTCCACATAAAAAAACACTCCTACCACTGTTTCTTTATTGACCTGGGCTTTCCTTATTTCATCTTCTAGGCATAACACTGGATCCATTGTTCCCCTCCCCTTCCTGAATCCACTTTGACTTGATGTAATTAATTCCCTCTTCTCCAAAAAATAAACCAGTCTGTCCGTTATCATTCGTTCCATAACTTTACACTAGAGGTGGGCATAGATTAATTTTTTTAATCTAGATTAATCTAGATTAATTTTAAAATTAATCTAGATTAATCTAGATTAAAATGGCTCATTTGAATTCTCCCGAAGGCATTCAGAATATGTGTGCTACCCAAATAATGACTAAAAGTAAGTATTTGAGAATAGTTCGCCTCGCATAGGGATGTGAATTTCTGCCAAAAATGCCATTCGACAATCGAGGAACAAAAGTCGAATATCCTTAAAAAAAAAAAAAAAAAAAAAAAAAAAAACGCAGTGCCAGAAAGGGAGGCCAATTTCATCTTTAGCGATTTGTCATCAAACAAACTGTTTATTAATTGAACAAGTAACATGTTTTTTTTTTAACATAGTAATTGGAAAAAAAACAATACGCACCACAGTCCGTTTTTGCATCGCCAATGCTCGTTAGATCAAAAAATAATGTCATCATATGTAATAATGATTTTATGTGAACCTGCCTTGTTACTGCAATAGCCTCCTTTTTAAACAAATTAGTTTCAATCAATGTAAACTATTCGTGTGATTATGCCACTGCGCAATACACACACATTACCGCGGGATGGCGGGTGTTCATTTCATAAACTGTGGCGGTAGCTTATTTAACCTGTTGACCAGTGCGCTGACGCTCTGAAGCGTTTTTTTGTAGCCTATAAATTAATGTATGTCCAAAACCCGGATAATGTCATACTTTTTAGTAGTGCTATCGTGGCGTAATAATCTGTTTGTTTGTAAAATGTATTACCTGAATGAAATGAACTCGAATGTATCGTCCTGTGGAATCATTCATTCACAGACAGTTTACGAAGATGTTCAACTAATAAAGATCTTCATCGCTGGCAAAGATATGATGCATTTGCAGATTTGCTTTCACTAGACTAAATTGTAGATCCACGGCCACTTCATCCAACGCTCTTGATGTTCTTAAATCTTCCTGTTACGACTCCTCGAGTGTGAATTGAAAGTGCTTCAGAGTTCAGACGATTCAGTGCGTGAGGAACTGAACAGATCAACTGATTCGCGAACCGATTTAGACAGATCTGACAACTTGTTTGATGAAGTCTTTGAACAGAATCGACTCAAAAGAGTGATTCATTTGTAAATGAGCATCGCTCATGCCCATACAAAGGATACAGCGCGCTTGGAATAAACTCATTTAACAACGTATTGCATTCAAATAAAGTAACGAGAGGAACGTCGCCCAACAAAGTGAAAGTACACCTTATGTCCCTGGCTGACAGGAAAATACCCTGCTGCGCGATCTGTGACAGTAGGCGCGGCGTCAATTATGTCATACTACACATTAGAATTGCGCGAAAATAACGATATTCGAAAAAGCTATTTATGATCCCAACCCAACTTAGATTAACGGCGATATTTTTTTTATCGCGCGATAAGAGTCTCACGTTAACGCAGCACGTTAACGCCGATAACGGCCCAGCACTACTTTACACACATGCGATGTTAATGCAATTGGCCTATAGCTGGTAGGTTTTGTCGGGTCCTTCCCTGGTTTTCTAATTGGAACTACAACTGCTTCCTTCCAGCTCTTTGGAAGCTGCCCATCCTTCCAAACTCTGTTATATAGCCTAAGCAGTCTACCTAATGCTACCTCACCCATACATGAAAACATAATATAGCACATTTCATCCTCTCCTGGTGATGTCAAACCTGCTCTAGCAATAGCTCTTTCCATTTCTGACTTAGAAAATGGAGCACTCAGTTCATCTCCCACTTCCTCCCTTTTTTCCAAGACCCCAGGATATGCCTTTAATGTCATTTCTCTTCCTTTCCTCCACTCATCCTCCATGTTGTCAGAGCTATGTATTGCCACAAAAGCTTTAGCCATCATCTCTGCCTTCTCTACATCAGTTACTGCCTTCTCCTCCCCACTGACCAGTACAGGGTAGTCCCACTCCCTCCTTATTCCGCTCATCTTCTTAATCATCCCCCACACTTCTCCCACAGGTGTCTGTCTTCCTATTGAGCTGCAGAACTCATGCCAGTATTTCCTCTTAGCATGGCGTACAGTTTTTCTTACAACTGCTTGAGAGCTTTTATGTTGAATTAAATGCTCAAAATTATGAGTACGTCTCAACACTCTAAAAGCCCTGTTTCTACCTCTGATTACTTCACTACATTCCTGTGTCCACCATGGAACCACTTTCCTTCTCCTTATCCCAGAACTCTTAGGAATAGTTTCATCTGCCACTTTTTTAATACTATCTATGAACGTACTATACTCTCTTTCACTCTCCATATCTCTAACCTCCCCTGCTAACCTTTCCTCACATAACTCCTTGAATTTGTCCCAATTAGCCTTACTGAAGACCCATCTCCCTCTTCTCTCTCCAAACATGTTTCCCACCCTCATTCTAATAGTGCATAAAATAGGAAAATGATCACTCCCTACTGTCGACTCCTCCCATACCTTCCAATCACAAAACCTTGCTAGATCATGAGATGTGATGGTAAGGTCTAGTACTGATTCTTTTCCTGACCCCATATCGATCCTTGTCCCACTACCATCATTAATACACACCGACCCTTTTAAATCCATCAACTCCTCTATCACTCTTCCATTTTCATCTAATCTCTTCCCCCCCCCCCCCCAAAGTGGATTGTGAGCATTAAAGTCTCCACACCACACTACCTTTCGTCCTTCCTGTCCCTCTACCTCTTCCATTACACCTAATTCTAATCTTTTACATGGATTGTAAAAATTGATTATCACTAAATTTTCCATTCCTACCCACACCTCCACCACTACATACTCCAACTCCTTCCCTAATCCCAGAATCCCATATGTCATCCCCAGTTTAATAAATGTAGCACAACCTCCCCCACCTCCTGTGCTTCTGTCTCGACGGGCACCCACATACCCTTGTATCACAAAATCCAGATTTGGCCTCAGCCAGGTCTCTTGAATACAAATAACATCTGGCTTTTGCAACATTTCATCAATAACTTGTTTAAACTCTTGTCCGTTTGCTACCAGGCTTCTGGCATTCCAATGTATTATTAACACCATGATGAATATTAACCAACCCATGTTTCCTGACTAGACTGATGTTTGAGATCATCTCTCACTGTTTCCCATGTCAGCCCTGTTACATCCAAATGCCGTACTGCTGCCATCACTATCAGCTGTATTCTTTCAGTCTTTGATTTTACATCTGCAGTACCATTAATCACACCAGCAATAAATGTCACTAACTTTCTAACATCCATTTGTATCATATTTCCCTCATCCTCTTTCCCTTGCCTTGCTTCATTTCTCACATTATTCTCACTGCCACCCCCTGCTTTCTGGTTCTGGACCTTTTTAACTGCCTCTGCGTATGACACTTTCTGTCCTACTCTCACTTGCTGCACTTGCACCGCTTCCTTCATCATAGTACACCCTCCATAAGCCACACTATGTGCACCCCCACAATTACAACATTTAGGTGGTACTCCTTCCCCACATTCTCCATAACTATGATTTCCTCCACATCTGGCACACCTTCTTGTCTCATTGCACATTACTGCTACATGTCCAAACCGCTGACAGTTATAACACCTAAGTGGTCTAGGCACGTACAGTCTCACAAAGTAGCTCATGTACCCAATTGTTACTTTCCCTGGAAGGACCCCTCCCTCAAACTGCAACAAAACTGACTGACTATCTTCCTTAATGCCATCTCTTGTTATTTGTAATCTTTGTGCACTCATTAAATTCCCCCCTCTCATGTTATTCTTGATTTCTTCCATCTGTACACACACCAGAATTCCTGTAATCACCCCCTTACTCCATCTTTTCCCTCCCTGATCTTTTTCAACCTTTCCCACCTGAAATTGTCCCACCTTTTCTAACTTCAGTGCCTGCTCTCTTTGATTACTATCTTTACATGTAACCACTAAACTAACATTTCTTAGCACCCTTGCTGCAACGATATCACCTATCGCATTCTTTAATGCCGATGTCAATCTGACCGGATTTACACCTCCTACTCCGCCTTCCTCTCGAAAATTGATTACAACTTTATACTCGTCAATCTCATGATCCTCTTGTGTAGCTGCCTCACTCTCCTCACCACTCATTTCCGAACTACTACTTACTCCTATTGTGCTAGCCTTCCTTTTCTTAATCATACTCTCATTTCCACTTCCTACCTGCTTTCCCTTTCCTCTTTTGTCCATTCCTCGTCCACCTCCACCTCCACCCTCCATCTCCGGTCCAGTCACAGCACAGCCGTACCGAACCGCCGACCAACACGTCTGCTGATTTTGGTTTGTTTGTTTCTGTATCGTAACGCGCGTCCAAGAGGCTTTGCATTCCCATGCTCTCTCTGTGGGTGCGCAGGCAAATATAGTCCCAAAAGCTACTGTACTTCCCCAAAAGTTGGTTCCACCAACTTTTGTTGCATGGTTGCCCCCTGCAGTTTGGGAGTGCTCTGAGTGTCCTGGGTGAATCTAAGCTTGGAGTGCTCAGTACAATTAAAGCAAAGTAACCATGAATTGACACAACACCTCCCACTTGACCTCCTGGTTCTTCAACCCAATGAGGTCACACCAGAACTGTGATGTGTCGGATTTAGTTACTCCATTTTGGATCCTGTTGCTACTGCTGCTCTTCAACTGGAAGTAGGACAACTATCCGTCTATGTAATGTAATGTAACCATGAATTGACACAACATTAGCTGATGATAATATTTTCAGACAGACAGTTTGATCATAGGTCAATAATTATTTCAGTTACTGTAGAGGCAGTGGTTAAAGCAGGGTTCTCAAGTCTCACGCATTGGCCGTGAGACACACGCAATTCAACCAGTTCACACGCCACACCGTGTATTTCTCACGCTGCAAAGGCAATGCCAATCAAGTTGTTCTGCAAGCTTTATATATAACGTTGTATACGAGGTGCAGGCACACAGTTTCCTGCCGCCAGCACGTATCTCGGCCAGATTGCGTTCGTCTAGGCAACATAGATGCGCGAACACACGGAAGTTGATGGAACATTCTCGGTCGCCGTACGTTCGTTACTAGGTAACCAACGACATCGCGCGAACACGTCGTGAAAGGTCGTCTAACATTTTTAGGCTAGAACATTTAATATATAGCCCATCGTATACATTATTATTGATGCAGTCAAAAACTCTACAACTACTGTAACCAGGCCAGAAGCGTTGGCTCAGTTTGGCTAGCTTACGTTATCTGAAACTAAGGGAAATGTTAGTGGGTATGGGAAGGAATGAAGATGTATTTCTTCATTTTATTTCAAATTATATATTATACTGTATTAATAGTCTTTTTAGTTACATTAAGGCTACATGTATTAAAGCAGAGTGCTCTGGGTAATATTTTATATCCTGTCAAAACATACATTAATCATTGCCATTGCATTTGTATTTTCAAAGATGTCAGGGAAAAAGCAAAAAGATATTTTATCATTCGGGGCACCAAAGGGTAAGCCCCCTAAAACAGGAAAATGTCTGGCATTGAGCCACAGTGCTTCAAGTGGGAGCCCCCTAGTAGTCATGAAACAGCTTCACAAACAGTCTTTTCAACCTCATAGTATCATTATTTCTGTGATACAACAGTTCAAATTATCATAGAAGTACTGGGATAAAAGTTTAAAGTTCAAATATAAACACTGATGTCTACGATAGCGATCAAAATAGAGTAAATCAGCTTTTGATTGAAACTTGGCGCTTAAAATAACGTATTATAGATTACATTGTTTCGCCACTAGGTGTCGACAAGTGACTGTTAAAAATAGAGATGCTCCGATCAGCATTTTTGGGGCCGATCACCGATTACCGATCACCAAAATCATGATCTGCCGATTGCCGATCACGGCCGATCACAGAATGGCAGGGGAATGGGAATCTTTTCAATGGGAATGGGGAGTTTGCACCATTTGTAGAAATGAAACTAACTATGAAACAGTAGAAATAGGCTTCAGTCAAGATCTTGAAGAACCACCAAGTGTTTATTTAAAGGGATAGTTCACCCAAAAATGAAAATTAAGTCATTAATTACTCACCCTCATGCTGTACCAACCCCGTAAGACCTTCGTTCATCTTCGGAACACAAATTAAGATATTTTTGATTAAATCTGAGAGCTGGGTCACTCCTCCATAGGCTTCCTAAGGAATTGAAACTTGACGGCCCAGAAAGACATTGAAGAAAATGTTTAAATATTTCATGTGCCTACAGTGGCTCCACTATAAGTTTATCAAGCGACGAGAATACTTTTTGTGCGGAAAAACAAACAAAAATAACGACTTTATTCGACTATTCCATTGCTTCCTTGTAGGCCTGAGACGAGAGTTCAAGAGATTTCCACGACGCATGCGCGAGAACTGACGCTCTTCTTCTACTACTATGTACAGCGCGCGTCTTCCTCTGCTTGTAAGACGCGCGCTGTGTAGTAGCAAAAGAACCTCCGTTCTCGCGCATGCGTCGTGGAAATCTCTTGAACTCTCGTCTCAGGCCCACAAGGAAGCAATGGAATAGTCGAATAAAGTCGTTATTTTTGTTTTGTTTTTCGCACAAAAAGTATTCTCGTCGCTTGATAAACTTATAGTGGAGCCACTGTAGGCACATGGAATATTTAAACATTTTCTTCAATGTCTTTCTGGGCCGTCAAGTTTCAATTCCTTAGGAAGCCTATGGAAGTCTTACGGGGTTGGTAAAGCATGAGGGTGAGTAATTAATGACTTAATTTTCATTTTTGGGTGAACTAACCCTTAAATGGTATTTAGAAAAGGAGATAACTTAAGGCTACTGTAGGCCATCTTTCCCAAATAAGGCAGAGTAACATAAAATGATTCCAAACAAAGAGGGGTCAGGCAGACCAACACACATTAGATCAGCTTAATGGGATGGGATCAAGTTACACTTAGGCATACTTGGAAATTGTAGCCTCTTAATACACTGACTACATTTAATAATTGGCAGCAAAAACTTGTTTTTGAGAGCAAAACTGACTACTGCCACAAAAGGACAAAACTATGGCAAGTTTTTTTCTGTTATCATTTATGAAAGTCTGATGTAGTTGAGGAAATATCTCGCGGTACGAATGTACCAATACAAATAAATAAAACATCTCCAGTTAACTAGCAGAGGCATTCATTTTGTTCATTTGTTAAATAAGAGGCGATCTAGCGCTGAAATGTGTTTTTTTTTTATCAAGTGCTCGAATCTTCACCCCAAAATGGCGGCCGCACTACCGAAAAGCCACCTAGTTGCTGTTACCAAAACAGCATCAGAGTTTCGCCTCTTGTTCTTCTATACTCTTTGAACGCGTGTGCACGCGCTCCTATGATAGTGACAATGAGTGTGAGGAATGAGACGGTGCGGTAAAGTAGGTTTAATGTTGGACATTCGTTAGACATTCAATCTTTCTTCAGCATTAATTGATATCTAATGGCTTAATAGTCGTGGATGATGCTGTATCTCGTCTAGGTCACATTGTAAAGCATAATATAAAAAGTGGATTTTAATATTATTCGATGATGTAATTGTTTTAAGAAATTAGAAGTGAAAAAGTCCTCACAACGATCCCCACTTGGCCACTTCAAGTTAGGGAGTGTCTCAAAAGTGCCAAATCGACAACAAAGTTGGTTAAGTATGTGCTTTATTCCACAAAAACACTAAAAACGTGATCCTTTTACATAGTTGATGTTAGTAAATTGATTAAATAGATTAAGCCCATTTTTTACTTTTATATTAGGGCTGCACAATTTGGGGAAAATGTCATATTGTGATTATTGAGGTCAATATTGGGATTGCGATATAATAAACAAATGGTTTCATGAGTCAACTTGCTTAGTTCTCAAGGAGAATGCACACACAGATTAGTGATAATGCTGAAATGTGTATTTCTCAACTCAAACTAGCAACAACAACTAAATGATTGATAACACCTATAATGATCAATAAGCCCCCACAGCCCCCCCCCCCCACACACACACAATTAAAAAAATGTATTATAGCCATTCAACAGTACAGTGATTCCATCATTACAATTTAAAGCTATCAATTTTTTTAAAAAACATTTAGTAGGCTTAAAAAAATATAACAACTTTTCATTTAAGTGAACTTCAAACAATCCTCACATAAACCCATAAAAAAAATATATATATATTTTACCTGTGCCTGCATAAATTATAAATTAGATATAGACTAATCCTTATTAAAGTTGCAAAAGTTCTTTAGTCCAAGAGCAGGGAGTGTTTTCTCTGTTCTCTTTGGTTTTTGATTAACTTTAAGGACAGAGATTATTAGTGTTTACTGTGTACTTAGTGATGGCCAAATGAAGCGTTTCGAAGCATTATTGCTTTCTGGTACACTTGTGTAGAAAATGGTTCATTACTCGAAGCTTCATTCAGATAGAAATTGCAGCACCATCTCCTGGTGAAGTAAATGTAATGCAACAAAGCTGACAACCATAAAATGCAAGTAGGCTTATGTTAACACCCCGTTTATGACGTGTTTACCGTGCTGTGAAACTCATTTATGTAGGTGAATTTTACAGATACTGATGAATTTCATGTGTTCACCTTGATAATAAAACATTAAGCATGATGTGTGTGTGTAATTATTTCTTTAGACAAGGACATAAGATCAGACCAGCTTAAAAAAAAGTTGGAAACCATCACAGAAATTCTAATGGTTTCTATTAAAATACCAATAGGAACCATTGGCTTTTACCATTTAAACCACTACAGAATTATTTTTTATAGTGTGTTTGGGACATATTCCATTAGGATTTAATGCCCCCACCAATAGAACCCAACACATATCAGTAGAGACCCACAGAGACCACTATAATTCCCATTACAACCAATAAAATTCCCATGAAAACCATTAAATCCAATAGAATTTCTGTAATTGTTTCTATAGTTTTTTTTAGCAGGGCAGTATCATGTGTGAAAGCTTATCTTTTTTAGCTGTGGGAAGCAGAACTCTATAACTTTTAATTATAATTTTTGAAAAGAATGTGCTTGTGTAACTGGTTGTACTTGTATAATGTAGCAAGAGGGTTTTAGAAGTTTCTGTCTTTGATGCATGTTTTTATGTAACAATGTTCATATGTTCTCTCTGGGCCGGCCCGTGGCATAGGCAGTATAGGCAAATGCTAAGGGCGCCAGCGCCTTATACCCTAGGGGGGCGCCAGAGCCGCGTAAGGAACTTTCCGCTTTTTTTTTTTCAAGAAAATTTTGTGCATTTTAATGTTAAATTTATCAATTTAACATTAAAATGCACAACATTTTCTTGCAGGGGAGCATGCCCCCGAACCCCCTAGCCTTGTAGCAGCCTAATAAATTAGTAATAATAGTAGTGGTGGTAGTAATTGTCATTTATCTAACACAAGTTACATAGTCAGATAAAATGTATTTGTACAATGCAACTATGTAGGATGATTGAAATATCCTTGAACGTTCTTTGTAGCATTTGTATAAACAATTTATTACAGTTCAAAATCAAAATGGCAAAAATCAATCTCGCCTATGGCAACCAAAGGGCTAGAGCCGGCCCTGTGTTCTCTAATTAATAAACAAAAAATGTGGCAGAGGGTGTGCTTTGGGTACATCATGCAGAAGGCTTAGACAAAGTGTTCATTAAATGTTAGTTAGCCATTTTCTCTACAGTTTTGCTGAAAGGTGATTTCTTTTTTTTAAACTATTTCACCAGCTTTAGAGAATATCCTCTCGCATGGAACAGATGATGACTATTGGAAACTAAATGCTGCTGTAGCTCTTCAATAAGATGATCATCATAGATGTGAACTATTGTTATTTCTCTGTCTTCAGTCTGAGTGATTGCAGTATTACAGAGAAACAGAGTCTCATCCTGACTTCAGCTCTGAAATCAAACACGTCACACCTGAGAGAACTGGACCTGAGCGGGCATAAACTAGGAAACACAGGAGTGAAGCACTTATGTGACGTACTGAAGGATTCACACTGTAAACTGGAGAGATTGAGGTCAGTCACATTCACATACAAGAATCAAAATGCTTAAAATCACTTCAACAGTTTAAACTAAATTACTTTATACTCAATATCTCACGATAAGCCTGAGTTCACACTATATTCGTGCAACATGTTCACCTTAGTATTTTGTGATCTGGTGATATAAAGATGAAGATCTCTCTTATGCCTGACTCACACTACAGGAGTTTAATGTGATCAAAGATATCAAAGAGAAATGTAATGAAAGAAACGCCTGTAGTGTGAGCCAGACATTAGGGATGCAGCGATAGCACTTTTTCCCGAACGTGTCTGATAAGATACTTTCATTTTTTGTACTCGCTGGTAACGAGTACTGATACCGATACCTTAATATTTTCACTGCATTTGTAATTATTAAATGTATTGGGTAGAGAAACCAAAAGAATGTAAATGATATTAGTTGGCTTAATTTGTTCATCAAATATATATTTTAGGGCCGGGACTTTAACGCGTTAATTAAGATTAATTAATTACAGACTTTAACGCGTTAATTAACACAAAAAATAATTTTAATCGCACTTATTTTTGCACCGCGGAACGTTTCTCACTGGATGAGTTTCGGCGGACCGATTATACTGGAGCACCAACTAGCGTTCATGATGATGTAGAGATCGCTTCATTAGCCGCTTTCCGACCAAGTAGTTACAGGAACTTAGTTTATAGGAACCGTCCACTTCTAAGCAGTTCTAAGAACTTGGCTTATGGCTCATGGCGCTTACGTCGCGACACCCCTCCCCCACCTGGGACAGTCAGACCACCTTTCTTTGTTCCTCACACCCAAATATGCACCTCTCATCAATCGCGTGAAGCCATCAGTGAAGACCATCAAGGTGTGGCCTGCGGGGGCAGATCTCTCACTCCAGGAAAGGTTTTTACACACTGACTGGAGTATGTTTGCTTCTCAAGCCACCAGTGACTCTCACACGGACATTGACTGCTACACCTCCTCTGTACTGGATTATATTAATACCACCATTGACAGTGATACAACCCAAAAGCAGATCACCACATACCTTAATCAGAAGCCATGGATGAACAGGGAAGTGCGACTCCTATTGAAGACACGCAACACTGCCTTCAGATCAGGAGACGCACAAGCCTATAGCACTTCCAGAGCAAATCTGAAAAGGGGCATCAAAGAGGCCAAGCACTGCTACAAGCTTAAGATAGAGGGACACTTTTCCAACGCTGACCCTCGACGCATGTGGCAGGGCATTCAGGCCATCAGTGACTACAAACCTACTCACTCCACCCCCGCAGCCACTGATGCCAACTTCCTGAACGAGCTAAATGACTTTTATGCTCGCTTTGAAAGAGACAACAGAGAAACTGCCACCAAGCTCAAATCCTCAGCAGACCACCCGCCAATCACACTCTCCTCCACAGATGTCTGCAATGCACTGAGCAGGATTAGCGTGCACAAGGCTGCTGGACCAGACAACATCCCTGGACGCGTACTCAGGGCATGTGCGGAGCAGCTCGCTGGGGTCTTTACAGACATCTTC
Source organism: Chrosomus eos (assembly GCA_036326025.1). Lineage (NCBI taxonomy): Eukaryota > Metazoa > Chordata > Actinopteri > Cypriniformes > Leuciscidae > Chrosomus > Chrosomus eos. The sequence continues at coordinate 462,558 of JAZAVI010000058.1, forward strand.
AACCTGTCTCTGCCCAAGCAGCTGTACCAACATGCTTTAAATGCACTTCCATTGTGCCAGTGCCAAAACACTCCAGCCCGAAGTGCCTTAACGACTACCGCCCTGTAGCATCACACCCATCGTAATGAAGTGCTTTGAGCGGCTGGTCCTGGCACACCTAAAAGACTCTCTACCATCCACATTGGACTCACATCAGTTTGCCTACCATAGCAATAGGAGCACAGAGGATGCAGTTTCCATAGCACTCCGCTCTGTGCTCACACATCTGGACAAAAAGAACACCTATGCACGCATGCTGTTTGTTGACTTCAGCTCAGCATTCAACACGGTCATCCCAACTAAGCTAATAGCCAAACTTGGAGACCTGGGCATCAACACCTCCATGTGCAACTGGATTTTGGACTTTTTGACTAACAGACCACAGAATGTTCGATCTGGCTCCACCTGCTCCACATCCATCACACTCAACACTGGTGTACCACAGGGCTGTGTGCTAAGTCCGTTTCTCTACTCCCTCTTCACCTCCGACTGCAAACCTGTGTACGAATCTAATTCCATCATCAAGTTTGCGGACGACACTACGGTGATTGGTCTCATCAGCAACAACGATGAGACTGCCTATAGGGAGGAGATCAAGCACCTGGCCACATGGTGCACTGAAAATAATCAGCTCCTCAACACCACCAAAACGAAGGAGCTCATCGTGGACTTCAGGAAAGAGTCAAGAGGCACACACGACACCATCCACATCAATGGAATGGCTGTTGAGCGTGTCTCCAGTTTCAAGTTCTTGGGAATCCACATCTCGGCGGACATGTCCTGGACAACCAACACCTCCTGCCTGGTCAAGAAGGCTCACCAGCGCCTTTTCTTCCTGAGGACACTGAGGAAGAATCAGCTTTCCTCAACTATCCTGGTGAACTTCTATCGCTGTGCAATAGAAAGCATCCTGACCAACTGTGCTACAGTGTGGTATGGGAGCTGTTCTGTTGCAGAGCGCAAGGCACTGCAGCGGGTGGTGAAAACCGCCCAGCGCATCACTAGGACTCAACTACCTGCCATCTAGCACATCCAGAGGAAACGCTGTCTGCACCGAGCTCGCAGCATCCTTAAGGACTCCTCTCACCCAGCCCACAGCCTGTTTTCTCTCCTGCCCTCCGGCAGGCGTTTCAGGTGCCTCCGGACCAGGACCAGCAGACTAAAGAACAGCTTTTTCCCCAGAGCTGTCTCTTTACTGAACTCTAACCCTCACTGATCCCACTCCCCTCATATACTGATAAACTCTCCTCTCCCTCCTCACACCTGCCTCCATTTTGTTATTTGCAATGCTATAATGTTCATCTGCACTGCTGACTATTATTATAGTAACAACTGTTTACATATGCGTCTTGCACTACTTACCTGACTGGAATATAAATTTGCACTGCCGACTGTTTATTTACAGTACCAATTGTTTACATATACATTTGCAATACCGTACTTTAACTGTAATATGCAATTACTTTCCACTGCACTTTTACTCGGATAGCTTCTGTCCAACTTAATTTGCACTACTTTAAATCCATCTGTGTATATATATATATATATTCATAGTACATATTCACCTGTAAACTCTTCTTATAGTAATAACCATCTGTAAATTATGTTCATTGTACATATCTGTAAAAATTCTGTTTATAGTAATATCCATCTGTATATTATATTCAGTACATATCTAGCTGTAAATTCTGTTCACAATAATAGTTATCTGTATGTTATATTCATAGGACTAATCTATATGAAAAATTCTGTTTATAATAGTATTCAATTCTATATTTATTCAGTACATATCCATGTACTGCACTTATGGAACCACTGTATATCCTGCACTTGCTGCTATTGCACTTCTGGTTAGACCCAAACTGCATTTCGTTGCCTTGTACCTGTACTTGTGTAATGACAATAAAGTTTAATCTAATCTAATCTAATCTAACCTTTTGTTTTTCTCCATATTCAGCTGTCAGTTTTCGCAACTAACTTTCAATGCATTTGTACAAAGAACAAAATAAAATTCAATTTTAAGGATTTATATTGTTCAGGTTTAACTGATTAATCAGCTAAATGTTTTCCTCTCTGTTCTAGACTCTCTAACTGCAGTGTAACAGAAGAAGGTTATAAAGCTCTGGCTTCAGCTCTGAGATCAACCCCTTCACACCTGATAGAGCTGGATCTCACAGGAAATGATCCTGGACAATCAGGAGTGAAGCAGCTCAATGATTTACTGCAGGATCCAGACTGTCAACTGAAGACACTGAGGTGAGACAGGATCAAATATTTAACTAAATGAGTGTAAGGAACTTAGCTCTAGGAAATATTAATAATCAATAATAACTTGTTATGATTAATTATGAATATTTGGGTCAGTTAATTGGATTAACTTGACATGGCTAAATTAATATTACAATCAATTACTCTTACTCTTTTGATTATCAATTTATTCTAAGAAAAGGGTATCTTCCATGGCCACAGAAGAATAATTATTTCTTAGCATGTACAGCACTTTGAGCATGTAGCAAGATCAATATCGTAAAAGAGACTTTGTTTGCAAGCAGTAAATCAGAACCAAATACATAAAGTGCATAAGTTTTATTAACTAATTCATAAACATGAATAAACTAAACAAACATACATTCATGGTCAGAATTAATGGCACCCCTGGTAAATATGATCAAAACTGTCTAAAAAAATAAGTCTGCATCGTTTATCCTTTTGATCTTTCATTAAAAAAAATTAGCAAAATTCTAACCTTTCATTGAAGTAAAATAATTGAAAGTGGGGGGGGGGGGGGGGGGGGGGGGAAATCACATTATGAAATAAATGTTTTTCTCCAAAACACGTTGGCCACAATTATTGGCACCCTTTTATTAAATACTTTTTGCAATCTCCTTTTGCCAAGATACCAGCTCTGAGTTTTATTCTATAATGCCTGATGAGTTTGGAGAACACCTGACCTGAGATCAGAGACTATTCCTGCATACAGAATCTCTCCAGATCCTTCAGATTCCCAGATCCATGTTTGTGCTTCTTCTCTTCAGTTCAGCCACTCATTTTCTATATGGTTCAGGTCAGGGAACTGGGACAGTCATGGCAGAAGCTTCATTTTGTGCTCCCTAACACATTTTTGTGTTGATTTTGATGTTTGTTTTGGACCGTTGTCCTGATGGAAGATCCAACCACGGCCCATTATAAGATTTCTAGCAGAAGGCGTCAGGTTTAGATTTTTTATCGGTTGATATTTGATAGAATCTACGATGCCATGTATCTGAAAAAGAAGTCCAGGACCTCCAGCAGAAAAATAGGCCCACAACATTAAAGATTCAACGGTATATTAAAATTTACACATGGGGTACTTTTTATTCTTGTGTGCACCAAACCCATCTAGCATGTTTGCTGGCAAAAAGCTCTTTTTTTTAGTTTCATCTGACCACAGAAGACTGTGCCGTTTGAAGTTCCAGTCGTGTCTGACAACTGAATATGCTGGAGTTTGTTTTTGAAGGAGCGAGGAGGATTTTTCTTGAAACCCTCCCAAACAACATGTGGTGATGTAGTTTTTTTTATTTTTTATTTTTGGCTTTCTGACCCCCAAAACTCAACTAATCTCTGCAATTCTCCATCTGTGATCCTTGAAGAGTCTTTGGCCACTCAAACGTTCCTCCTCATCGTGCATTAAGACAATATAGACAAACGTCCTCTTCCAGGCAGATTCGTAACATCTTTAGTTGATTGGAACTTCTTAATTATAGCTTATTAACTATTTTCTTACATTTCTTTCTTAATTAGCTATTTTCTTAATTAGCAATCATTTAATGCACATCAGAACTATATTCTTTGGTTTTACTCATTGTGATGAATGATTAAGGGGATTTGGCATTTGTGTTTCCTCATATTTAAACTCCTGTGAAACAAGAAGTCATAGCTAGACAATGTCATGTTCCTAGTCACCCTGGTGTGATAAAAAAGGTAAATATTAATGGGAATATACTTCAGAGATATTTTTCTCGTAAAAAATTCTAGGGGTGCCAATAATTGTGGTCAACGTGTTTTGGAGAAAAAACATTTATTTCATAATGTGATTTCACCCCCCCACCCCCCACACTTTTAATTATTTTACTTCAATGAAAGGTTAGAATTTTGCACATTTTTTAAATAAAAGGTCAAAAGGATAAATAATGCAGATTTATTTTTTACAGACAGTTTTGATCATATTTACCAGGGTTACCATTAATTCTGACCATGACTGTACATATATACAGGTGTAGGAAAAAGGAGCGAGAGATGGAATGATGTTAAGATGGAGAAGATCCATCTAACTATGAGAAGAACCAACAGCATTTCATTTTCACATTTCATTGAATTGAATACTTGCATTTGTAGTGGGAACAATTCTTGAAGTTGTGGAAAATTTAAGTCGTTGAGGGTTCCGGCTGTGGCAAGTGGAAGTTGTTTGGAAAGTGTTGTGGCAAAACTTCTGTTAAACATCATCACTGCGTAAGAGACACTCAGAGTCAAATTAATAAAAAGAGAAATATTAATTCTTGCAAGAATATGCCCAGTTGCCAACACAGCCATTACCCTGTGAAGTGAGTGATGCAAAACAGGAAGACATGAGACAGCCTTTATACTCTTACCTTTCACCCACTCAGATAAGGTCCCCACTGCTGTTCAGTTTCTGCTTAAGGACACAAACTGGTACTGAAATAAACTAGCCAAATCTGACCATTCCTAAGGTCAGAGTTCCTGTCCCATATATTCCTGAAACATCACGCACAAGCACGTACACACATATACTTTTACACATTGAATAGGTTCTCTCTCTTATGATATCTGTTAGGAATAAATGACTATTAAAATTTCTACAACAATTCCCCAATTTTTATCATTCTGATTACCCATAATCACAATATTAAACAAAAAGACAAATTTTAAGTCATATCATCACACTACTCTTCATCTCTGGTTTTCACATAACTGATCACTCTTCTTAAACATTTGTGAAATAACATTTGGAAAAGTAAAAAGCTTAGGCAGGTTAGTAAGAAAAACAAAACCATCAATTCACACTGGTTTTTTCAACAGGTCATCAAAATACAAAGAATAAAAGTAGAATAAAATCCCTCATTTCAAACCCTCTCCTTGTACGTCATCTCATAGTGGATAACCACAGCTTTTAACCCTCTGTTCATATTAAAAACATTCATAGGAAGAAAAAGAAAAAGAAAACATACCCCAACAATTAATTCATTTGACTATAGCTCCCACTACTTGTATCATCATCATCATCATCATCTTTCTTGTCATTGTCATCATCATTTGGATAAACTGTCATTTTTTACCAATTTAACAGACATTCCTGCTCTGACCAGTCTCTGTACTAAGCTGGAAACACACAATATCGACAATCCTACCACCGAAACCCGACCCCCAGAGATTAATCAAACAATCCATCCCTTTTCCTAAAATACTTTCTAATGAATCAGTGACCAATCAAATCTCGTTGGCGTGTCGGTCTGCTGAGGTTGGTTGGTGTAGTTTAAGGTGAGATGTTTGGATGGCGGTGTTGCAATCTCCATCATGGCAACCTTGTTTGTGGAGTGGACCATTTCCTAGCTGCTGTCACCTGTGAATGGAGACCCTAAGTATTTTGTTAGTGCTGCTTGTCTAGCCGGTCGTCCTTCTGGTGAGACCTGTGGAATTTTCACCATTTTTTACTGATTATATTCATTATGAATTCCAAATTTATTCTCAACATTTGGCCAATTCAACAACCTGAAACATATTATCACCGGATAATGTATTGCTCACTTAATAGCACTCATTCAACTATTACATTAACATTCAACCCACTTTGCTCATGTCAACAACACAATAGTTATACATTTGGAATAGAATCAGTCCTGTTTTGCTGCAATCCATCCTGACATTCTGTGAAAGGAAAATTTTAAGTTATGCGCTGCACAGGTGTGGCCCTGTATCAAAGTCTGCATGCTGTAATGAAAAGCAAATGTCGAGGTTATTTTCAGATAGTAAAGTTCACATAGATATTTTGTCTGCTGTGCTGCCTTGGCCTTCGCTCCACATCTGCCCTGGCGTTTCCTGTTGAAACAGTCTGTAACAACATTGGGTATTACATTAAATTAGCTCAAATTATATATAGGGAATTTGAATAATTAATCATGAATATGATTAATATATTGCATATTACAGTTAAATTATCGAAGTTGAAAATAGGTCGATTGTACATATGAATGATCAATCATAACGAATTATAATTCCTCATTCATATATCAATGGTCCCCTTCCAAATCGATTATATGAGATAACCTTTAATGGAATTAATTTAGCTATCGAGCTGTTTGTCCAGCAAACGGCCGTAAGATTAACTCATCAATTTCCAACAAAAATTATCTCTTTCTTAATAATTCCAAGAAAGCTATTTTCTGGCCATGAAAAATCACCTTCTTGTTATTATAAAAGTTAGGTAACAAATTGTAAAGCTTTGTAGCTAAAGATCAAACAATTCATTGACTTTGTAAAATGAGCATTTTTCCCAGAAACGATTAAGAGTATAATGATTTTAATAAAATGAAACTACGGATACAGAATTCTACATTTAAACACGGGATACATGTATGTACAGTAAACAGTAAAACTAATGAGACAGACGAATAACAAAGAGAGTGAGAGAGAGAGAGAGAGAGAGAGAGAGAGAGAGAGAGAGAGATTGATCGAGAGAGAGGTTGAGTGAGGGAGAGAGAGAGAGAGAGAGAGAGTAAGAGGATGAGAGAGAGAGAGAGAGATTGATCACATGGCAAAATTCACAGACAACGTAACCCTTAGAGAGACAACAAGAAATCACATCAATCATCAAATCAATAACCTATACTTGCATATGGTTCTCTTGTGTTGCTGAGGAACGCAGAGTCGTGTGCGTGTTTGTCCTTTGGTGCTATAGGCGTGTTCTCTCGTGTCTTCCGGGGCGAGCAGACTCGCGGGAAGTTTAAAGGTTCACCGAACGTGAAGTTGCCAAGGAAATAATTCAGAGTTCATCTCCCGTGGAGGGAGAGGCGAATATGAAAATAAAACTTAGTAAAGAAAAGAAAAACGGAGAAAGCTCCCTAAAAGGGAGCCATGGGACCGGAAGCCTCTCACAGGGACATTGCTCTCAAGTTCTCAGAAGTGCCCAAGCGCTGAAGTGCTGAAGTGCCCAGAGAAACGTCTGTGTCAGTCTCTTATGGAGAGGAGGGGTTCACGCCTGCTTCGCATACGTGACCAATAATCTTAAGAGTGTCTCAAGCGGGAAAAGTTCTTCTTTGTCTTGTCAGGATAATTTATGATGGTATAAAATTTTGTCATTTCTACCCAGAAAGATTGTACACACAGAACAATACATTTTACTGTAATATCCTATGTATGACTGGCTCGGTCACATCACAACGGTCACACACATACCAAGAATGTCACGAAGAAGAAGAAGAAACATAAAAGTAATTCATATGCAGAATTACACACTATCAATGTTCACTCACACGACTATAAAGCCATAATACCGGCAACCATGACCTAGGAAAGATCAAATTCATGTTTATACATTTCTTAAGTGGTTATACTTATAGAAAATATAAGATTGCAGAGTCTATTCCTCTTTCTCTATCAGAATTCAAGTGGGAGCTGTGATTCCCTTGGATTTCCTTTGGGGGTCAAAGTTTTATGACCTAGCAAGAGGGAGAGTTACAGATGGTGGTCACTGTGCACACGTGCGGATTCGGAGCTAAGGACAGCTTTGTGTAGCTGAAGTCAACCACGTCAGGCGTGCGGATCTTGATGTGAGTGTTACTTTTCAAAATCTGACATTGACAGTGTTCTTGAGCCGGTAGATTCAGCTTGACTCTATGATGGGCAAGTTCAGGAGCAAAACCCACTTCTCTCTGCTCGGGGTCGACGCAGAGTGGGCTGGCACTACCCAGCGAGTAGGCAAGGTGTGTTTGTAGAGAGTCAGTTGGCGTGGTCATGGTGGGTGCCAGCACGGTTTGCACAAGGCTTAAGGGTATCAGGTGCGGTGGAATTCTACCCATGGCTAGGCTGTCAATGGAGGAGTTCACCTCTTGCAGCAAGTCTGTCATCCGGGCTGTGGCCAGCTGAGTTTGAGCAAAGTCATTCTGAAAGACAGTGAACAGCTGTTTCATGGATTTTACTGTCTGGTTCAGCAGAACGCTGTGAGTGTTCAGGATTACAATCGTTCCTCTCAATGTCTTGCCGATGGTTTGCAACGACGCACTGTGTGTGGTGAGTTGCTCTTTTAGCTGTGGAATTTCAGTCTGAATTTCAACCACATGCCATTTCACAGTGGCTATGTTTTCACAGTGGGACTAAGGAGTCCCGGCTGTTCTCTCAGGACGATGCCTGCTGCCGGACCTGGTGAGATGTCCGATTGCGGCTTTCCTCCGGTTGGCTGGAGGCAGAGGATGACGAACCACAGCAGAATCCTGGAAAAGACAAAGGGGAGAGGGAGAGAGAAAGGGAGCGAAGATCTCAGCGAGTGTCGTCTTTGGTTGGACAGGACAGTCTTTTTACTTTGTGGGCGGCGACTGGGTTTAGGTCGCCTTGGCCCATCTTTTGCCACATCTTGCTGCTGGCATGTCGCTTGCTTCAGTGTCTTGTTAGTGGCTCTGGTGCTGTGGTTTGCAGCGCATGATGCGTCATGGACGTACATTTGCCTTATCCCCCCTTTGCGCCGTGGCAGTACAAGTCTTTGCGTTGTGGTGTCAGACGGTGCACAATATAGAATGTTGTTCTGTGCACGCAGCATGTGCTTGGTGTGATGCAGTGGTCTGAGTAACTGGTTGTCAGTGAGTGTAGACAACATGCAAGGGTGGTTGGAGGGGTCTGAGAGGTGGTCAATCAAAGTCTTTATTGTGTCAGAAGCCCGCATGTCCGCTATGTTGGTCATTGTAAAGAGCGGAGCCAGCGGAAGCGGCTGTGAGGTAGGCAGTTTAGTCCGTAAAGGTGTCGAGCAGTGTGTATTCACGTCAACCTTGAGGGTGGGTGGGTGGGTTGAAAGTGGCCCCAGCTTGTTGTTTAATGCGCCAGGCTTGGCAAGGGCATGTGTTTGGTGATATAGCTGCAGGTCAGTCATGACCTTTGGGCAGCAGGTGTCAAAGTCTTTAGTTAGCTGTAAGGTGCAGGCTAGCACAGTTGAACCTTGACCTGGTGCTGAGTCTGTGTCTTCATGGCTGGCTGTGGGAGTTCCCGTGAACTCTTTGACCTTGGAGTCTGGCTTTGTTGTAGTTCTCGTGACCTCTGTGACCTTCCAGTCTGGCTTTGGTGACCTGTGTGACTGGAGGGGGAGGGGTTCTTGAACTTGGGCCCAGACTGTTAGGTGTTTGAAGTCTAGTAAAGGCTCAAAGCGCTCTAGCAGATCTTTGCCAATCGGAAGTGGGTAAGTGTCCATTTTTGAGATGAACACGGGATGGACTAGACTGAGAGGACCAATTGTCAGGTGAATGGGAGCTACCTGTTCGAGCCGGATGTCGTTCTGGCTGTACGACTGCACGTTCAGCTCACACGTTTGGGGTGTAAGAGTTCGATCTTGGCTCTTATCTTTAGCACTGAGTCTTTCAAAGAGCTGAGCTGACATTAAAGTGAGGTCTGAGCCGGTCTCTACCAGGGCTTCCAGGCTCACCTCATTTTCCAAAGTGATGGCTAGGTAGAGTTTCCGGGCCACCCCCTTTTCGATCAGGTTCCCCAGGAGTCTTGGCATAGGGGCTGGTGTGGTGATCGATGGGCGGTTAGGGCCGGTCTCGTGTGTTTTGCTGCGGGGGCAGGTAGCCAAAACATGGGAACTTGTGTTGTCTTGGTCAGACTTTGCGGCTATCAGCTGTGTTGGCTGGGTGATGCTGTCATTTTGTGATGTGACAGTTAGCTCTGTGCTCTGAGGCTGTCGAGCAGTGTTCTGGGTGCCTGGTTCAGGTCTTACGCTTAGACATAGGATGTCTGGCTTGTCCCTCTTGTCTCCCTTGTGAAGTTTCTTGTGCAGAAGCTCTTTCAGCACCTTCAGGATCTCTGCCGTTTCTGACGTGGCTGCACTGTTTTTATCTGGTGTGTGCTCAGACTTGTGCTTACCAGTGGCATGTTGAGAGGGGTACCGCTCCGGGCTGTCTGGGCTTGAGTCTCTTGGGGATGGGGGTCGGGTATGCCTGGGTCGCCGACTGGCTTCCCAGAATCTTTCAGAGCGCTCGCTCTGGTGCCTTGGACGAGCACCATCACGGTTGTACAGCCCTCTGCTGGCCTGGAACGGTCTTGACTCTCTGTAATCAGGGCTATGTTGTTGTGGGGCGCCCTCTAGAGGCAGCTCTGAGTAGTGTTCAGAGACAGAGTAGATTGTGGGGTTTTTCAAAGTCTTTTCGGACACAGTCTTTTGCTTGGTGTAAGCTTTTTGGGCCAAGTCTCTTAGCTGTTGGGTAGACATGCTACGGGGGCAGGCCAGAACGCCTAGGTGATGACTCACTGTGGGGTGCAGATTTCTGAGAAACAAAGTTCTGAAGTTGAAATCATCTTCCATGCCGGGCTGGTTCCGGGCTCCGAAGTAGGCTTGCCGGAGTCGGGCGTAGTAGGCCTGTAGGGGTTCCAGTTGGGCCTGCTTTAGGTCCATGGCTGTGATTAGTCCTTGGTCTGATTCTGGATCAGAGAATTCTTTAATGAAGGCCTGCTGCAACTGCTGGTAATCCGACTTGACTGTCTGTGGTTGACGGTCGAGGAAGCTGCGCGCATCACGACTGGACGTGATTCTGAGCAGGTACAATCTGTCCCACGGTGTTACGTTGGGAACAGTGTGCAAGTGAAAGTCTATGTCTTGCAGGTAGGCGTGCACATCATGGCCTCCTGCAGGGTTTGGAGTGACCATCGGGATGTTTCGGGCCAGCTTGTCAAGTTCTTTGGGGGCCATGCCGTGGTTAGCGGCAGGGGTTCTCTGGAAACTGGCTGGTGACATATTGAACAGTGGGCTTTCACCCCCCTTTTCAGCCTTGAGTTCGTGGCTGAAAGGTGCGGACCAGCTGTGTAGGGGAAACTTTGTGGTGTGCGTTTCCCCTTTCCGGTCATTTTTCAGTCTATAAGAGTGTTTCAACTCTCTGCAAACAAAGTCAAGTTCGTCTTTGAGATCGTGTCTCTGTTGTGTAAGTTCATGGTTTTCAGCTCGGGCCATGTGTAAGTGTTTTTCAAAGGCCTTGGCTGTAGTGTCTCTTTCTTTTAGTGCATTCTCCGCTCTTGCGAGGAGATTTTCACCTTGTCGGAGTTGTTGGTCGAGTTCCACTCTGGCTTTACGCTCCGACTGTTGTCTTTCGTCTGTCTCTAGACGAAGGTTTTGCAGGGCACTTTGAAGTCTTTCTATTTTTTCCTGTAGGTCTGGGTTGGCTGCATACTCTATCCCACGCTGGTCATGGGTCTCGCGGAGTAGCTGATCTAGACGACTCTGGGTTCGGGCCTGATCCTTCCGAGCCTCCTCCGCTTGAAGCTTAAGCGCTGCTGCTTGCTGCTCCAGGTCGATGTTGCTCCGTTCGCTGAGCCTTGCCTGGGCGACGAGGTTGTGTGCGATGCTTCCGACGATTCTGGCCCAGTCTTTGTAGTTGTAGCTCTGGGTTGGATCGTGGGCCGTCAGTCTGTCCAAGTCGGCATCCCGCTGCTCTTGGCTCAGGTGCTGCAGGTCACTGGCGTCCTTGGGCAGGAAGGTGGTTGTCATGGCTCTCAGCCATGTCTCGAGGTCATCCCAGTGGGCTGCGGGGCTGGATGCACGGGACATACTGGCTCACTGTAGGCGAGAGAAACACTGCACACACACAAAGAGACCAAAATGCAAGTTCGTTCTAAGGTTAACGAATTATGCTAATACGGGCTATGCCGTCTATGAGAATTTTTGGCTAACTGATGCAGACAGTTAGATTGGGACAATTTGCTCAGGTCGGCGCAGGGCCTAAATAAAGATCTTGACAGGGCGTCAGCCTAGTGGGTCACGTGATGACACCGGCTGCGTGGTTGTCACTCTATTATTTAGCTTCCTTGGTGGCTCTCACAGGTTACTGTCTCTAAGTGAAATGAAAGAACACAAATCACAACAGAACACAAGGATAGAAGAGATCAGAGTGAAACAAAACAATGAAAATGAATAGGTCTGTAATGAACTGGAATAAATACTAACACTGGAAGTGTTAGGGAGAATACAGGGGCCTAAGCCTACTACCACTGATAGGGTTTAAGATAGGGCCAACAGGTTAGTGGGGGTTATCGGGGTAGAAACCTAAGAAGATGGTGTGGCTTGGAAAAGAGATGGGCCAAACACTTAAATATCCGGGAGATATCTAGTATTCTGTGGCTTATAGTAAGCGGAATGGGTTTTACTAAATTTAGTTTACCTGCGGTGAATTGAGGCCTCTCTGGTGGGAACCCGTGGCTCAGTCAACCCTTCCGACGTTTCCCAACACTTGACCGCAGTGTTCTCGGGCCACTTCATTGTCTCCCTGTACCTTGCTGCGCTCTCTCAAACAACCTGACTTTGGAGTGTCAAATTGCTGATGTCGCAGTTGCGTGCTGCAACGATGGTACGGGATTCGGAAGTGTCCGAAACTCACACATGGCCAGCGTCAGTACCGCCGGTCGGGTAACCTCGCTTGCGGGATACCAATCAGAGAATGCTGCACCTCACCACCGTGCTGTGGTGAATGCCACTTCTAAATACACAAAGGTTAAACAAGTGAAACTTAAAGTGGACTAAGGCTTGCTTGTTTAAACCAAATGTATTGATTATTTATGTAGCACTAAGATTCAAAGGTTTTACTAAATAATAAACAAAAGGAAATTATGATAATTCTGGTATTTTATCAAAATAACCTAACCCAAAAGAGAAGAAACAATTAAAGTAGAAAGAGACAGGATAAAGCACGGGTGAAGAGGCAGGCCGCAGTAGCTGGTTTTCACCACAAGGGGTGCGTACTTCTCTGTGCCTTAACCTGGTGAACAGAACACTTAATTCAAATTCAAAATTCAAAACTTGTTTAAATTTGTATTTAAAATAAGCAGGTAAGAATTATTAAGGAAAATCAGAATGATATCCGATAATAACCAATGATAACAGCAAAGTATCATTAATAATTATGAAATAATCAAACGAGAAAGTAGAAGTAAGTCAAGCAGGATGAAGCACAGAAGGAGGCAATCCGTAATAGTGGGTCTTCGCCAAAAGGGTCGCACTTCCTCCCTGTGGTTTATCTGGTTGAATCAGACACCTTAATTTAAATTTAAATTCAAAGTTGTTTGAACCAAATTTAAATAAGCGTGTAACAGAAAATAAAGATTAGCATTATCCGATAACAATCGCGATTACTGTAAAGTATCAGTGATTATTAATAAAATAAAACAATGAGAAAAGCTGGACACAGACCAATTCAAACGAAGAGAGAGAAAGAAAGAAAACTTGATACCCAACTCTGAAAGGCGATGCCACAAGGGGGCGCGTTCCCTCTAAGTGGGTATCAGTGCTTGAACTGAAACTTAATCTAAATTTTTAATTCAAATCTTGTTTGAACTCAAAATAAAAACAAGTGTACAGTCAGAGGTAGAAGATTTGTCTAACATCCAACAACATTAGCACAAACAGAGCTGTAAATGCCAATATGTATTGACAGCTAGACAAATTGAAATGTCAGGATAATATTTTATAATAATTAACGGTAACCGTAAAGTATCATCAATAACTATAAAACAATCAAAAGAGGAAAGTAGAAATAGGCAATTCCAAACAGAATTTGAAAAGAGAGACAAGGAGAGCTGAGTGAGCCGACTTAGAAGGCGTGGACTTCCAAGTGGCTCTCTCTGGCTGTGTTGGGATTTAATTTAAGTTTTAATTCAAATTTTGTTTTGAACCAAACTCAAAGTAAATGTACCAGTCACAAGCAGAAAACTTGTCTAACACAAAATAATATTTGCACGAGCAACGCTGTACATGCAAATAATTATTGAGGATCTAGACAGGCTAATTCACTGGTCATAAGGAATTTAGCAGTAAGAGCATTATCTGAAACGGCCACGAGATGGCGTAATTGCGCCCATGCAGGCTGACGTCAGAAGGCGGGGCGTAATTTGAAACTTCTAAACGCCCTCTAGTGTTTAGTCAGCGGAATTACAACCAAAATTTTTAATGTGATTCAAGAGCTAAGAGCTTTCAGCATTCAGCTCGAGTCACGCACTGATTTTCTGCAATAAATCACAAGTATTCAATTCAGATCTCTGCGGATCTTTTCGGTGCTATGCTGCACAAGAGTATATCCCGGGGTTTCTTCGCCGCACATACACAAGTGTGGACAACAGGAATTTTCGTCTGTTGGTTCGACTCCCATACACATTAAAAATATAGCACTTATTCAAAATGTATTAGGTTTAGATTGGTTAGCTAAGCCAATTTCTGACCAGGAGTTTATCGTTTTTTAACGATTATAAAATCAGGCCTTACTAAGATGAGAAAAGGAGTCTCGCTTTACTCAATCTTTTGATCCCACTGCAAGAAGATTCTCGTTCTTGAACAGGGGATTTTGTAACATTAAAATGTAGTAATGCAAAAGAGATTTCTTCGTCTTTGCAAACACAATTTTATATCATTGGAACTGTCTGCAGTTTACTTAGCATTTAACAGTGTTAAAATTGTCTAGGCATATTTTAGCAACTTGTTAAAATGTAACGTTACTGACTTTGGCTTTTTGCCTCGGTCAGTTAGGAGTGAGTTCGCGTTGCGACTCATCTCACCATTTCATAATTTCATAGCGCGCAAAAATTATTAACAACATATACACAGACTGAAACTGGATTGCTCATAAAACAAAGTTTGAAATGCCCGCATTCTCCACCAAAACATGTAACAACATTGGGTATTACATTAACCTCTTAACCTTCGCCAGAGCGAGGGCGCTCTGAGCGTTTTTTTTTTTAAATCGTTCAAAGTTACTATCAGATTCAATGTTAATACCTTGACAAACTATACATCATTAAAAAGATATAAGACTGAAGGTTTAGTATTTGACCACTATTGTATTCTGAGAATCTTATAGTGACAGTTATGTCTTAATTTGTGTCTGGAGTTATGTAATCAAAAAATGAGTCGATACCTTTGATATGAATTATGAGCGTCAGCCGCTTCCATTCAGAAAAAAACTCCAGTGAGATCGTCACGACAGAGCTTGACAAAACAACGTCCATCAGGGCTTTTAGCTCAAAAGTGTACAGATTTGGAGAAATATTGATAGATTCTCATAGGTTTACATCAGATTTATATAGACAGGAATCATATTTATTGAATATCTACCCAAATGCGTCGATTTAATCATTATTAGCGCTGGAGACTCTGATGTACTGTGTTTTCAATACATACAGGCAGCCTGAGGGCGCCCTGTGCACATATGCAGTCCAAATTTGGAACACGAAGAAGAATCATATCATGTGACATTTCAGGAAGTCCATCACGACGTAAACACTAACAGAGATCGCTGTAACATGCAGATAAAGATGTTTTGAAGACAATAAACATGATTGCAATGATATTTGGTTTACCTGTGTTCTTCGAGCCATGTCAGGTATTTTCATAATAGTAGATTATATTTATAATGTAATGCTAATCGATATAGACTTTATCATCGTGAAGAATACTATAAAATACTATATTTTCTGTCCGATTTTTTTTTATCTGAAGCCAAATCAGAGCACAGAAGGTTATTTAAAACACTCGACTTGTGCTATAAAGTAAGTTTTAGAGCACAAACATTGTTTTAATCTCATAAATTGTCGTGTATTGATGGTGTGCTAAGCTAACATGCTAGCTAGCCCTTGGTGCACCTGCTACCTAGCTGTTATATTTATGAATATTTCTAAATAGGACTGCTTGCTGAAATGTTTCTTTTTTCAAGAAGGTCATTTTATATAGTTTCAAATGTAAGGTGAGAACTTTGAGAACTTTCCCTAAAAGAGATTAGGGGTTGAAACAGTGTGAATAGCCAGTCGTTAGTAATTATAATGCAGACAAAAGAAAGCATATTTAGAGGCATAACTAGGCTGGAGAGGTGTGAATGTGTGCGGGGGAGACTGACACTGAATAGAGATCGATTACACCACATAAACAATAGAGAAAATAGACTGAATAGATGCTTAGAAAATGATAATAAACATCAGTTTGCTTTTTAGAGTCTAATCAAAATAAAGTCGTTTGACATGATCTTGAAAAACATTTAACTAAATAAAGAGTTTTAGACATATCATCTTCAGATTTGAAATATAACATGGTCAGACATGTGGCTTTAGCTGCAGTGCATTTCTAGATTGCTACAGGGCCAACTTCAATTTTATTTTCATGAAAATATTTCATAAAAATAAATTTCTAATAACTTGACAAAACTTTGAAGCTATTTATAACATTTATTTTTCATTATGACAATAATTAATTCTACATTTGCTATAAACTGCCAGGTGTCAGCTTTCAAATGAGATCATACTTGTGCTTTTAGAACAAATGGTTCATGAACTGTATCTGTTTCAGTTTGGGTATGCCATTTCTGGGGATTTTTCAAAATCGGGGGTGAAGCTTAACAGGTTAAATTAGCTCAAATTATATATAGGGAATTTGAATAATTAATCATGAATATGATTAATATTGTAGGAGCCAAATTGAGCTTTGAGTTTGATTTCTTGTTTCTTTCTAGTGAATAGTGGTGTGTGTCTGTGGATGAATGAGAGTGATTATATGTGACCACAGGTATGTCTACCGCCACCTAAAGGACGGTTGAGAGGCTGAAGGTGGAGCCCAAGGGGAAAGGCCTTAAAGACAGGAAGCCACAGTATCTGGGTGTGGCTGAGAGGGCAAACAGTCTTTTGACCGTGTGGTGGTGTGCTATGGTGCCATGACGTGACAAGCCGTTTGTTACCATATAAGAGACTACTTTCTTTGTTTTATTTGCTTTTGTGTAACATTCATACAAGTAACAATAAATGTTCATTGGACAAACTGGATCATCTTCTCACTCATCAACTGCACGCGTCAAGCTATATCCAGCTCAGCCAACAGTAATAGCTTTCATGGAGTAAAGGACAAAAAAGGCTATTACAATTAGTCAAAAGACTACTCTGGATGGATATACTTGGAACAAAGGACTATTGGATACTTTGAACAAAGGAATAGCCAAAAAGGAAGTTTAAGAAGTGCAAGTGCCATCTTGGATTTTTTGAAGGCCAAAGTGAATCCAAACGAATCCGAAAGAATCGGTATGTAAAACAAAGAACTTTTAAAGCAATCTTGCTCTGTGTATGTATAAGAATCCATTTTGATGAATATTGAGTTATATATTTGGAAGAAAAAGGACTTTTTGAGTTTGTCACATGGAACAAAGAGCCTCAATCAATATGGATGTCACTGACATTGATGTTACACCTGCTGAGGAAGAATTGCTTGAGCTAGAAAAGAAGAAGAAAGAAGCAAGAATTGCCAGAAAGATTAAGTGTGCTGTGTTGACTCGTAGAATGAACAAAACAACTGAACTTATGTGTGATCCAGTCAATCTGGAGGAGGTAGAGGAGAATGTTCAGAAATACACCGAAGCATTAGAAGACTTTAATAACCTGCACAAACGATACCAACAGTTATTGTCAAAGGATGAGTGTGTTGAAGACACAGAACAATGGTATGAGCCAAAGTTGATAAACATAAATGAGTTTAAGATTAAGGTTGATGAGTGGATTCAATCCTGTCCTGTTCAACCACTGTCAGAAAGAGGAGATGAAATCGGTCCTAAAGACAGTATATCTTTGGTAAGTCAGATTTCATGTAAAAGTTCATATACAAGTTCAGCATCAGCTCGTCTGGTGGCACATGCCGAGAAGGCAGCACTTTTAGCTAAGGCCGCTGCTTTGAAGGAAATGCATGCTTTGGAAGAAAAGGAAGAGCGCTTAAATAAAGAAAAAGAGGAATTAAGAAGGCAAAGGGAGACTTTGAACTTCGCAGCTGAGTTGTCTGCTGCAAATGCAAAACTCGCAGTGTTAGATAGTGCGGAAGAACAAGTTTATTCCACCCCAGTCGATGGCATGAACTCATACTTAGAAGAGAGGAACTTGGAACTCGCCAACATGGAAACTCTACAAACAGGGGCTGCTCCAACAACCAATATGCATGAACGTAGGAGTGTGCGTCCAAAGGAAGGGGTACAGCATCTACAGCATCTGCCGCCTTATAAACTACCATACCCCAAGAAAATTCCAATGGTGATCAGAGAGGGCACTGGTCATTACATGAGAATCAGGATGTTAAAGGGGTAGCACAAGGGCAGGAAAATTCTCTGCAGGCAGATAGTATAGCTCGAAAGGGTTCTGGTGTCGTTGAGAAGTCCTATGATCAATCCGACAGAGTGGAGCTCAGTACAGAATATAGACAGCTGGCGGTTGATGTTCCTGTTCCATCACGTGCAGCAGATATAGCAGATCCTACATTATCAAAAAGGGAGCTTAAGCAGGGCAGACCGTTGGAGGGCAGTGTAGCTTCCAATAGTCTCATTGCCGTCTTAAACAGACAAAATGAAATTACATCTATGCTTCTCAAACAGCAGCAATTGTCATTATTGCCACCTAAAAGTGTTACCATATTTGATGGGGACATTTTACAGTTTAGGTCATTTATAACATCTTTTGAACACAGCATTGAGATGAACACGGACAGTGGACAAGATAGGTTGTTTTACCTTGAGCAATTTACTAGAGGACAAGCTAGAGACCTAGTAAGAAGTTGCCAGCATATGGATGGAGATCAGGGTTATCTCAGGGCAAAGCGCTTGTTGCTTGAACAGTTTGGCAATGAGTATAACATTTCCACCGCCTATATTGAAAAGGTTCTCAATTGGCCAAATATAAAACCTGAAGATCCTAAAGCCTTGAATGAGTACTTCCTGTACCTCAAAGGATGCTGCAATGTTATGGCAAAGATGAACTACATGGAGGAATTGAACGTAGCCTCTACCTTGAAAGCCATTGTTATGAAATTACCCTACAAGCTGCGGGATAGATGGCGGACTAAAGCTCAAAATAAACTGGAGGACAGCAACAGCAGGATAACATTTGCAGACCTTGTACAGTTCATTGAGGAACAGGCCAAGATATGTTCCAACCCGATATTTGGAAATATACAAGAACCAGTTGCGAGCAGGAATAAAGGGCCCAATGTAAGTAAGACTCTTACAAGACTTACTAGACCCAAGTCTACCTATGCAACTAATGTAACAACACTGTGTGATGTGAAAATTCCATGTCTCTGCTGTGATGGTGCTCATTGTCTGGAAAACTGCTCTCACTTCAAGAAGAAAACGCACAGGGAAAAGTTAAACCTTTTAAAGGAAAAAGGACTCTGCTTTGGTTGCTTGTGTAAAGGACACATGAGCAAAGACTGCAAAACCCATCTTACATGTAATATCTGCAATCAAGCACATCCCAATGTGCTGCACATCAACTTTGATGCTAAAGGTCACGCTTCAAGTTCAGCAGAACAATCACAGAAAAACATCAGCAAAGTGTCATCAAATGCTTGTGGACATGCAGGGGCCGGGAACAGTAAATGTGCACTGTCAATCCTTCCTGTGCAAGTTAAGTCTGTCAAAGGTAACAAAATCATTCAAACTTATGCTCTTCTTGATCCTGGCAGTTCAGCAACATTCTGCACGAAAAGGCTGGCGCAGAAGTTGTGTCTACAAGGGAAACAAACGACCGTAATGCTGAGAACAATGGCATATGAGAAACCCATAAAAAGTGTGTTAGTAGCAGGTTTAGAAGTTAGTGAACTTAATGGTAAAAAATTCATTCCTTTACCTGATGTCTACACACAAAATTCTATGCCTGCAACGAAAGAGAACATCACAACACAAGAAGATTTAAAGCAATGGCCTTACCTTAGTGAAATCCAATTACCTCACATAGACTGTGACATTGACTTACTCATAGGAATGAATGCAGCAAATGTAATGGAACCTTGGCAGGTAATCAACTCACAAGGAGATGGACCTTATGCTGTAAGAACATTGTTAGGTTGGGTAATCAATGGTCCATTGGGAGGTAGCAGCAAAGGTGTGGAAATGGCCACAGTGACTGCAAACCGGATCTCCTTGGTTGACCTGCAAGAACTTCTGGTGAGTCAATACAACACAGACTTCAATGAGAAAGCTTATGAAGAAAAAAGTGAAATGTCAGTGAATGACAAGAAGTTCCTGAACATTGTCAATGAATCTGTAAAAGTAAAGGAGGGTCACTACTGCATTAACTTACCTTTCAAAGCAGAGAATATCACGATGCCCAACAATCGCGTTGTTGCAGAACAGCGCTTGTTGAATCTGAAAAGGAAGTTCAAAAGAGATCCGAACTATCAAAGGGAGTATACAGAGTTTCTCAGTGATGTCATTCACAAGGGCTACGCTGAAATTGTTCCCTTTGCACAACTTAATAGGACAGATGGAAAGATTTGGTATATCCCTCATCATGGGGTATATCACCCAAAAAAGAAGACCATTAGAGTAGTGTTTGATTGTGGTGCAACCTTTCGGGGAACATCCCTTAACTCTGAACTACTCCAAGGCCCAAATTTGACAAACACACTGATTGGAGTGTTGACACGATTCAGAGAAGAACCAGTAGCACTGATGGCGGACATACAGGCCATGTTCCACCAAGTTAAGGTGACTGAAACTGACACAGACTTCCTGCGCTTCTTATGGTGGCCACAAGGAGTCACGGATGATGCTCCAGTGGAATATCGTATGACTGTTCATTTGTTTGGTGCTGTCTCTTCACCGAGCATAGCTAACTTTGCTCTCAGAAGAACTGCACAGGACAATGCAAGCAACTTCCCTCCTGAGGTAACAAACACAATCATGGAGCACTTTTATGTAGATGATTGTTTAAAATCGATGCCCACAGAACCAGAAGCAATAGAACTAATCTCAAACCTCACTGAAGTCTGTCATAGAGGAGGCTTCCATTTGTTAAAGTGGATAAGCAACAGTAGAGCTGTCCTTGATGCTGTTCCACAAGAAGACAGAGCTAAAAAGATAAAGGACTTGGACTTGAGCAAAGATCAATTGCCCATGGAACGAGCCTTAGGACTTCAATGGTGTGTCCAAAGTGACTCCTTCAAGTTCAACATCGCCATTATTGAGCGTGCACTTACCAGAAGAGGCATCCTATCAATGGAGTTGTGCCGACAGGACCTTGGATGGGACATAACCATTCCCAACACACTTTCTGACCAGTGGAACAAATGGATCAGCAGTCTCTCACAACTTGCAGACTTTAAAGTTCCACGCTGCTTTAAGCCAAATAATTTTGGTGAGTCAGTACATAACCAGATTCACCACTTCTCTGATGCCAGCGAGCTAGGCTATGGAACAGTCAGCTATCTCAGAATGACAAATACAGAAGGAAAAGTCTATGTAGCATTCTTGATTGGCAAGGCAAGAGTAGCTCCATTAAAACGGCAGACCATCCCAAGGCTGGAGTTAGCAGCTGCAGCTTTGTCAGTTAAAGTGGATAAGATGTTAAAGGAAGAATTGCTACCACCTACAGATAGGTCAGTGTTTTGGTCCGACAGCACATCTGTCTTGAAGTACATTTCAAATGACCACACTCGTTTTCATACCTATGTGGCAAATAGAACATCTAGTATTAGAGAGGCCACACAAGTCTTTCAGTGGAGATATATTGACACAAAAAGAAACCCTGCCGACGATTGCTCTAGAGGTGTGAGCGCAGAGAGGTTCAGGAGGAACCCAAGATGGATCTCTGGACCAGAGTTCCTTTGGTCATCAGAAGAGGACTGGCCGAATGAATCTGTGAACAAAGTTGAACTTTGTGAAGATGATCCAGAGGTGAGGAAGTCTGCAACAGTGAATACAATCATACAGACATATGAGGAAAGGCCCACAGACAAGTTGCTCAATCACTTTTCAGACTGGCTGAAATTGAGGGTAGCGGTTGCATGGATCCTAAAAATTAAAAATGCACTAAAACTCGTTGTGCAGAAAAGAAATGATTCAAAGAAGGGAGGTAAGCAGACTCAAAGGGTAACCAGAATGACAAAAGGATACGTCAAAGACAACATAAAAGAAGCAATAACAGTTGATAATCTGATAGTGGCTATTCTTTCCTATGTACAGAGACAAAGCTTCCCTGAGGAAATCGACATGCTGCAAAGGGGTGCTTCCAATGTGAAAAAGGGCAGTAGCATATATAGATTGGATCCAGTGCTGGACAATGGAATCCTCAGAGTAGGTGGTCGTCTCAGAAGAACAGCAATGCCTGAGGAAAGAAAACACCCTGCCATTTTGGCCAAAAGTCACCACGTGTCCACTCTGATTCTGCGCCACTATCATGTTCAAACTGGACACGGGGGGAGGAACCACGTGCTATCTCAGGCACGAAAAACATACTGGATAACAAATGGTAACTCTGCTGCAAGAAAGGTTCTCTCTCACTGCGTGACTTGTAGAAAGCACAGAGGTAAAGCCGGTGAACAAAAGATGGCTGACCTGCCAAGTGAAAGACTGGTCACAGATTTACCGCCATTCTCCAACGTTGGCCTTGACTACTTCGGCCCTTTTGAGGTAAGAAGGGGAAGAAGCACAATGAAGAGATATGGCGTCATTTTTACCTGCATGACCAGCCGAGCAGTTCATCTAGAGGTAGCCTGTTCTTTAAGTACAGACTCATGCATCAATGCCATTAGAAGGTTTCTGTGTCGAAGAGGGCAGGTACAACACCTAAGATCAGATAATGGAACTAACCTTGTAGGTGCAGAAAGAGAACTAAGAGAAGCACTCAGAACTTTAGATCAAAGGAAGATCCATCAAACTCTGATGAAGGAAAGAGTTCAGTGGAGCTTTAACCCCCCTACAGCCTCTCACCATGGTGGGTTCTGGGAACGCCTTATTAGAATGGTAAGGCATGTCTTATGCTCAGTCTTAAAACAACAAACATTAGAAGATGAAGGGCTACAGACTGTTTTCTGTGAAGTTGAGGCAATCCTTAACAGCCGTCCCATTACAAAGGTATCTGGTGACCCACAAGATCTAGAGGCCCTAACACCAAATCATATTCTGTCACTCAGAACTAACCCAATTCTGCCCCCTGGAGTCTTTTCAAGGTCGGATCTATACCACAGAAGACGCTGGAGGCAGGTCCAGTATATCGCCGAGCTGTTTTGGAAGAGATGGCTTCTGGAATACCTCCCTCTTCTTCAAGAACGACAAAAATGGTCAAGAGCAAGAAGAAATTTCACCCCAGGGGATATCGTCTTGATCGCAGACAATACTGCTCCTCGCAGTTCGTGGCTACTGGGAAGAATTGTTGAGGCCAAACCTGACGCCAGAGGTCATGTCCGGGTCGTGAAGCTGAAAACAAAAACGAGTGTACTAGAGAGGCCAGTGTCCAAAATCTGCTTGCTATTAGAGTGTGACGAAGGTTCTGTAAAGAGGTCCTGAGCATTCAAGAACATTGAAGATAAGTTGACTCATTCAATTTTGAGTTTCATTTTTGAATTTTACTATAAGATATAAATATAAAACATTTTTGAAAGTTAAACTGCAAATAAAAGTGGCTCCTTTATCATTTAAAAAAAAAGTAATTGTTTTTGCCTTTACAAACACAATTAGGGGCCGGTATGTAGGAGCCAAATTGAGCTTTGAGTTTGATTTCTTGTTTCTTTCTAGTGAATAGTGGTGTGTGTCTGTGGATGAATGAGAGTGATTATATGTGACCACAGGTATGTCTACCGCCACCTAAAGGACGGTTGAGAGGCTGAAGGTGGAGCCCAAGGGGAAAGGCCTTAAAGACAGGAAGCCACAGTATCTGGGTGTGGCTGAGAGGGCAAACAGTCTTTTGACCGTGTGGTGGTGTGCTATGGTGCCATGACGTGACAAGCCGTTTGTTACCATATAAGAGACTACTTTCTTTGTTTTATTTGCTTTTGTGTAACATTCATACAAGTAACAATAAATGTTCATTGGACAAACTGGATCATCTTCTCACTCATCAACTGCACGCGTCAAGCTATATCCAGCTCAGCCAACAGTAATAGCTTTCATGGAGTAAAGGACAAAAAAGGCTATTACAAATATATTGCATATTACAGTTAAATTATCGAAGTTGAAAATAGGTCGATTGTACATATGAATGATCAATCATAACGAATTATAATTCCTCATTCATATATCAATGGTCCCCTTCCAAATCGATTATATGAGATAACCTTTAATGGAATTAATTTAGCTATCGAGCTGTTTGTCCAGCAAACGGCCGTAAGATTAACTCATCAATTTCCAACAAAAATTATCTCTTTCTTAATAATTCCAAGAAAGCTATTTTCTGGCCATGAAAAATCACCTTCTTGTTATTATAAAAGTTAGGTAACAAATTGTAAAGCTTTGTAGCTAAAGATCAAACAATTCATTGACTTTGTAAAATGAGCATTTTTCCCAGAAACAATTAAGAGTATAATGAATTTAATAAAATGAAACTACGGATACAGAATTCTACATTTAAACACGGGATACATGTATGTACAGTAAACAGTAAAACTAATGAGACAGACGAATAACAAAGAGAGTGAGAGAGAGAGAGAGAGATTGATCGAGAGAGAGGTTGAGTGAGGGAGAGAGAGAGAGAGTAAGAGGATGAGAGAGAGAGAGAGAGAGAGATTGATCACATGGCAAAATTCACAGACAACGTAACCCTTAGAGAGACAACAAGAAATCACATCAATCATCAAATCAATAACCTATACTTGCATATGGTTCTCTTGTGTTGCTGAGGAACGCAGAGTCGTGTGCGTGTTTGTCCTTTGGTGCTATAGGCGTGTTCTCTCGTGTCTTCCGGGGCGAGCAGACTCGCGGGAAGTTTAAAGGTTCAACGAACGTGAAGTTGCCAAGGAAATAATTCAGAGTTCATCTCCCGTGGAGGGAGAGGCGAATATGAAAATAAAACTTAGTAAAAAAAGAAAAACGGAGAAAGCTCCCTAAAAGGGAGCCATGGGACCGGAAGCCTCTCACAGGGATATTGCTCTCAAGTTCTCAGAAGTGCCCAAGCGCTGAAGTGCTGAAGTGCTGAAGTGCCCAGAGAAACTTCTGTGTCAGTCTCTTATGGAGAGGAGGGGTTCACGCCTGCTTCGCATACGTGACCAATAATCTTAAGAGTGTCTCAAGCGGGAAAAGTTCTTCTTTGTCTTGTCAGGATAATTTATGATGGTATAAAATTTTGTCATTTCTACCCAGAAAGATTGTACACACAGAACAATACATTTTACAAATAATATCCTATGTATGACTGGCTCGGTCACATCACAACGGTCACACACATACCAAGAATGTCACGAAGAAGAAGAAGAAACATAAAAGTAATTCATATGCAGAATTACACACTATCAATGTTCACTCACACGACTATAAAGCCATAATACCGGCTACCATGACCTAGGAAAGATCAAATTCATGTTTATACATTTCTTAAGTGGTTATACTTATAGAAAATATAAGATTGCAGAGTCTATTCCTCTTTCTCTATCAGAATTCAAGTGGGAGCTGTGATTCCCTTGGATTTCCTTTGGGGGTCAAAGTTTTATGACCTAGCAAGAGGGAGAGTTACAGATGGTGGTCCTGTTAGGTAATATTTCTTTGGGAGTATATTTAAGATTCAAAGTTACAAACCAGTCTCAAATTACATCTATAGAATAAGATAAAACTAATTAAATATGCATGCATACAGGAAGGTCAGATACAATTCTATGTTATATACATTAAAAGGACATTTCTATCCTAAGTTACACACAAAGGACGTTTGTGTTGCGTGTGTGTGTGTGTGTGTGTGGTGTGTGTGTGTGTGTGTGTGTGTGTGTGTGTGTGTGTGTGTGTGTGTGTGTGTGTGTGTGTGTGTGTCTGTATCAGAGTTCAGTCAGCGTTTCCTCCGGGCAATTCTGTGTTATATACATTAAGGACATTTCTATCCTAAGTTGCATACAAAGGACGTTTGTGTTTGGGTATGTGTGGTGTGTGTGTGTGTGGGTATCCTTATGATCAGCATCTGTCCATCCGTGGTGTATACCACATGAGGGTCAGTTCGCAAATGGTTGTCTTCAAGAAGAAGGGTACTTTGTGTATATAAATCCACTTATCAGCCTAGCGGCTAAGAAGACAATAATTGATGAGGGGGAGAAATTAGCTCGTGCGTCATAAATTAATGACCTGATGTTAGACATTTGGGGCACCAAATCACATGATTCAAGGTTTTTTGAATTAAACATATATGTGTTCATATTTGTTCAGTAGTGAAAGGAAAACAGGATTCGCTCAGTGGCTACAAGTCCTGCAAATACATTTACAGAAAGCAAATTTTATTTGGGATGGCCTTTTACCCAATTAAACCCAGTGTCCTCCCAACATATATTGTCCCTTAAATAAACCATATTTTGTCAATCATTACCATCCCCCTTTTGACTCAACTCGTGCATCAATTTAACATAATGGTGTTTGGATAAACAAAGTTAGCCATCAACACTGTCCTTCAGCCAGATTTCTTCCAGAAACATTTAAAGCCACAATCTCATCTGCTTATCGAAGTATTTGAAGGGCAAAGGCCCTTAGCCTTACAGCTTATCCTGCTTTTCAGGCCTGTTGTTTGGTCTCTTAATTCAGTCATCTACAAACATTTTCAAAGTCATCAATTGTTTCTATCAAGTCAGGTCGTGGTGTACAGACTTGGTCAATGACAGTCAAATAACATTCTCATCCTTCTGCCCACAATAATCATACATTTTTAGGGGCTTTCTTGATAATTTCATGTTGACTTAGCCAATATGTCACTTTGTTGTTGCCATCAAATCTATAAAATTTTCATTTATCTCAACCCATGCCAGATGGTGATCTACAACTCCACAATTCCAATTTACACAAATACTTAAACTGATCCAGAACGTAATTCAAATCAACATCATAAAAGACAAAAGTAATTAATACCAGACAGAGCTTGATGACCAATCAATTTAAAGCTCGTCCTATGTTCTGTATCATCCTTTCATCGGATCCACTCAGAATTATCGGCTTCTTTAAAATTGGTCAATTTCCTTAACCCATCTGTAATGATGAAACACAATATACTCACTATTCAGGCGGAATATTAGTACCCCAAACTAATACATACAAGACATAAAGTGCTGTCACCATCACACGCACTCATACTAGACACACATATGTTAACTGCTCATTTTCAATGTTCGCTTTTCTTTGTTATTGCTAAAAAGATTTAAATTCTAAATAAGATTTTAAACTTCAAATTTCCTGTAACTTTTACCTTATTTTACATGGTCTCTTAACCAGTTCCAAAGCATGTCAGTTCATTCATTAGATTTTTTTACAAGTCAGCTGGGTTGTTTTGGTTCCTTATCATTATTTTCTTCAGCTTGCTCTAGCAGGCCGATAACAGAAAGACAGACACAGTTACCATCCCTTCCTCCACTCAAGAAGTCTCTCTCACTATAAACAAATAATATTTTCAACAGCCTCCTAAAATTGTAATTTAGACAGAATGCAATATTAAATGAATCATTAACATTTAACCATTCAATTTTGCTATCCAGACTTTTCTTAAATCAAAAGCTGTCTTCATCTTTAGCCACCACCATGTCTACCAACCTTCAGGAGTTAAAACTATGTTATAAACATATTAGTTCAAAATCAACACTTCTATACATTTTCTTTTTCTTGCCCATGAGGCAGCCAATACATAAAAAGTTTTGCACAACAAATAAGGGCAATCCCCTCATGGTCTCAGCTGGCTCTCGAAAGCCCATTCCCATTAGCTCTTTATCTTTAATTTTTCTCTTCAGTAGGGCTGGGTACCAAGTTCGATACTTTTTAGGTACCGACCGAATTGCCTCGATACTATCGAGTATCGAAAAAATGACTTGTTGTTTGGTACCAGATTTCGATACCTAAGGGGTTAACTGGTCAACGTCAGTGCTCAAACAAATACATATGAAATGCACAACGACACACCTAAAGTCGCTCACGCACATACACGCAAACTCTACAAACACGAGACGCGTGGAATTCTCCGCTCACATACTCATATGATGATATGAGACGTGCTCGTGCGCACAAACTGTCCACGCACATATTCATATAAGACACGCGCGCGCGCACACAAACTCTCCACGCACATACTCATACAGTGGTTACTCAACCAGAATAATACTTTCACCGCCGTCGCTCCCGAGGCGGTGAAATTCGGATCTGTATTTGCTGCCTTTTACCGCTAAGAGGCGCTACAATCACAGACTTTGAAAGGTGTCCGTTTATTCTCTCTATTGCGTAGTCTAACGCCGCGCCGCGGCTCATTCAGAGCGATTGAAAGCTGGTAACAGATGAATTCAAGTGAAACATAAACGAATTCATAATCACAATACTGAAATTAAATTGAATAAATAGTGAAAACATTACAACATAAAACATTGCAACAGAAATATATTAGGCTATCAATGAGGCTCTGGAAGAGCATAAGACAAGGTTTAATAGTGTTCAGACGGTAGCTCAGTGGATAACGCAACAACATGAGTCTCACTGCGCTTCAAGCGATCCGAGACCGAATCTCACTGTAGCCAACATTCTGTTGGCCGACTTCATTTATGTTTTACCGTTCTTGATGCTTAAATAGGTAACTGTTTATTAGCGAGTTCACTAACTGTTTATTTATTTAATGTCAAGCGTTTTGTTTAATTATCAATGCCACATTAACGTAAATTTGTTACATTCCATGTAGAGCCGCTGCACGACCACACTGATGAGGGAAATGAAAATAAATAAAAAAAGAATGCTGATCGCGTCAGAAAATGAAAATAATGATGCTTGTCTTTAATCTGCTAAATTATTGTTTTGTGAATCATTCACGAAATTGAGTTGACTGACAGTGATACCTGGCCATAGCAACGGGATAATTTTTTCAAAACAGATCCTGAACAAATCAGAAAAGACTGATTTTGTTGACTTGACAGACTAACTAAATAGTATTACTTTCAATATAAAAACAAATGAAAATGTAAAAGAACACTAAAATTTATTAAGTTTGAATCCAGAACAAACATGGTCTACTTTTTTTATTATTAATGCAGAGAGATTTATCAATAGTTCTAAAACTTTTTTACCCCCTTTTTTTTTTTTTTTTTTTTTTGTCTAACCTATATTTTATATTTATAAAATAAAATTACCATGCATTTTCAATTTTCCATTTACATTAGGGACCATTTTATCCAACAAAATGCCTGAATTTACATCTGCATAATAATAATAATAAGAAGAAGAAGAACAAGACGATAATGACAAGAACAAGACGAGTAAATAGCCAGACGTTAAAAAATAAACAAACAAAAAACAATATAACAAAATTTTAAAACAGAGAAAATAATACATTAAAATAGTTGCTACAAAATAATTTGTTACATTTAACGAAAGCAAAATGTAAATGTACAAATACATTTTAAACCGAATAGAAAAAACTTTTAGAACAAAAGTAAAAGCTCAAAAATAGAGTTGAAACTTTAAAATAGAGCTCTGCAATATCTAATATTGTAGACGTCGGTGGGCAAGTGTTTCTCGGTGAGCGTAGAAATTCGTTCACCCTGTCCTTGATCCGCTTGCGGTCACTGCGGGGGAATCTCTGGGCAACCGAAGTTGTTATAAAGTTCCTTACATTCCTTACATTTTTAGGGCACAAATGCTGGGTTACTATTTTTATTAAAGTAAAAATTGGCTTTCCTTATATGGCTACTTCATTTATTTATGGCATATATTATATATATATATATATATATATATATATATATATATATATAATAAGACCCAACCAATGCAAAAGCCTCTAAAAGCCAAAAATGAAATGGTAATATTGAATGCATGCTCTCAATACTTTGACTTTAAACTCACTAAATCCCAGCCTCAGCCCATGCCGGTATTTTGGTAGAAACCTATAAATAGGAGCCTGAAAAAAAAAGTTAATATTAAAGAAAAACGTTAGACGGACTTAGTTAGAGGCTTTTGCATCTAAAGTCGGAGGGCGAGGGCGCATATTGTATTTTGCATTTGAATGTTGTGTGACATTCTAACACATTTAAAGCGTGACGCACACAAACACAACTGAGAAACATTTTTATCTTATCATAAACATTAACTAGTCAATGTTTATGATCAGATAAAAATGTTTCTCAGTTTTGTCAAGTCCGTCTAACGTTTTTCTTTAATGGTTGAGAGACATTTATCTTACAAACATTGACTATAGTCTACTATAGTTGTGTGTTCGTGTTTACGCGTTAAATGTTTTAGAATGTCACACACCATTCAAATGCAAAATATGCGCCCTCCCCCACTTTAAGCTAACTCAAGCCAGCTCCTGAGATGAGGCTGGCAATATGTTGTTTTTTTCCCCGGCTTACAACTGAGCTCCCAAGCATGCCTCAAGCATTAATGCGGAGGCACACGAATGAAGGATCTCCATATTCTCATATTAATATTAACGTACATTTTTCCAAAGTCTTGTTTCCTAAAGTGTTACATTAAATGGCGAAAAATGTGTGTTTGTTTTAACGTGTGTGTAGCAAAGGTAAAGATGTTCATCAATAATTCTGTATGGTGTTGTAATTTTAGACGAGCGGCAACGGTAGGCTAATACTTTTCATCAGTATTGGGAAAGTTCACTTTCTACACGAACTAGTTAAAAGTTCAGTTCACACATTTTAAAATGAACTAGTTCAGTTCATAGTTCATTCTTCAAAAAAATGAACTAGTTCATTTCTTTTTTTCCATATGTTGCGAGCTTTTTTAAAATTATTATTGCCACCACAGCCCATATACAACCACAGACAATTATTTTATCGACGGGCAGTTTGCACAGAAATGTAAGATTTTTCCCATCCTCACCGACATCGTCATGAAACCCGTTTAAATTATCATACGACGCCTCCACGTTTTCTGCTTTGTCGGCGGCGGCCGCGGCGCGACACTGCTGGCTGGTGTTGCCAGATTGGGTGTTTTTTCGCTACATATTAAGGCCTGTTTACATGTGTTTTAGCCAGGTTTTCGTCTGGAAGGCTCTATACAAACCTGGCACCATATTGTACGAAGCTAAACTGAGAGAGCGTGCGTTCACAGACACCAGAATGAACGCGTTCACAGTAACGTTCATCAGGCAGTAATACAGTACGTTCAGTTCACGTTCACCCAAAATATGAACGCGTTCATGAACTATATTCAGGCACAACACTGCTTTTCATGATTAACATGATATGATAACACAAAGTGGGCTATAAGAAGCCTTTATAGGCTACTATGAAATTATATCGCTCACGAGAGAGAAGCGCTCTTCATTCGTTTCATTCCTCAATAGATAGGCTACAAATAGGCTATTCAGCGTTATATCACCTACTTTATTTTCACTGACTGCAGATATGACGGTCTTTTGGTGTAGCCTACCTACTTTTTGTTTGTTTGTTATTGCGCTGGTCTCCATAGGAATAGGCTAAGCTTATTGTTATCTCTACTTTTAACTTTTGATTCTATTTTTCATTTCTAAAATTGATTCTATCTTTTGTTCTACAGGCCTATTTATAAAAAAATGTTTTTATTTTTAACCCACCCACATTTTGTTCCAGTGTAAAATGGAAATGCTTGGCAATTTTATTTTATAAATATAAGCAAAAACTATAGCCTATGCTGTAACACAGTTTTAGAACTAGACAAATCTCTCTTCATTAATAATAGGATATAAAATGCATTAATAGGCTAATACAAAATTTACTAAATTTTGTTCGGGATTTGAACCCATGTCATCTAAATGATCGAACCGTAAGTTCAACCACTCGGCCATGAATTTACTCTTTGTTAAATGACCAAACGTTTGTTTCTCCAGTGTGTTCGTTCACATGAGCAAGAAAACGTTTTATCGTTAGCATACTGTAGACCTTTTACAGTTTTAAAAGATGACATATTATCTATATGACCAAAAATTAGTAGTAGGCTAGCCTTTCAAGTTCTTTTAGCTGTTAAGAGAAAAAATAAATTCAAGTGAAAGCGCCGCCGCGTTTGTCGAACTCTAGTTCAACATGCCAGAATAAAACCCAATTTTAGAACAATGTGTAGCGCCACTCGGTGTGCCAAAACACTTAATTATAAACATCAATATTTCGTTCAAAAACATCTCAAAACGCTTTGTGACATTTTGAAAAGCCGTGAATGTAAGGCCACTGGAACCAGGATCGTAGGCAAACAGAAACGCGCTGCATGTTATCTCTCAATACAGGAGCAGAAGCGCCGGTTCAGATTGTATTGTTTGTTGTTTAAACGTGCGTGTTGCATATTTTTTTTAAATATATAATATATTTGATATGGTCTATTGGTGTGAATTAGGCTATAGCATTGATTAGCCTGCTGTGGAGGGGGGAAATCCCCCACCAGCAAATCGCACCTTGTTACACAACCATGTTTTTAAAAACTCTTTAGCATATGGAACCTCATGGAGGTTTTTTTTCTATTTTTTTAACAGAACTGCTTTTGAAATTACGATTGGAATTATTATACAGATTGATATAAATTCAATCAATCTGTTGGATAATATTTGTTCCTTTGTGTAAAATGGATATTGTATTTTATAAATAGCCCGTGTTTATTCGGGATTTGAACCCGTGTCATCTAAATTATAGAAAGCACTTAAGATCTACCACTCGACCACAACTTTTCTCACTGAGAATTGCCCAGAACTTGGGTTGTTCATCAGCCAGTGTGCGCGCACACGAGATAAGCGCTCTTCAATCCTCTCATTCCTCAATAGTTTAGCGTTATTGCACCTCATTTATTTCCACTGACTGCGAGAGAGACCTTTTTTAACTTTTGATTCATAAAATGTTCTGCTTTAAAAGTTTGTTATATTCTGTTTAAATGTAGGCCTACTTTTACTTAATTAGGGCCCGAGCACTAAGGTGCGAGGTCCCTCTTGAAACTGTTAGGATTATTATTATTTTTATTTTTATTAATTTTTTTCTGCAAAGTAAGCCCCATTTTCGAGGCCGCAACATGCTCGAAAAGTCACCAAATTTTGCACACATGTCAGGACTGGTGAAATATTTTGTATTTTGTGGGTTTCGCGGATGGGCGTGGCAAAATGGCTCGCTAGCGCCACCTAGAAAATTACTAAAAATTAGCCCCTCATCCATGTTCGACCTACATGCACGAAATGTGGTGGGGACGTGTATCATATCAAGACACACAAAAAAGCCTCAAGAACCCATACCCTAAACTCGACAGGAAGTCCGCCATTTTGAATTTGGCGGCCATTTTGGGACGATTTACACACTCCGTACTTTGACGAACTCCTCCTAGGGATTTAGTTGGATCGACTTCAAATTTCTGCTGTGCCTTCTAAAGGCATTGACGATGAAAAGTTGTGCTATCTGCGCGTTTTCGTCAATGGGCGTGTCCGTGGCATTGATGATTCGCCATGAAACAGGAAGTTGGAGTAACTTTGCTGTACATGCTCAGATCTCCGCCAAATTTTGCACGCTTGACAAGAGTCCCGCCCTGAACACATGTACATGCCGACATTCACCCCCAGTCATAGCGCCACCTGCTGGCAACAGGAAGTGACCTTTAACGAAGCAGCCCCCGCCGCACGTTTGACCTACATGTATGAAATTTCTGTGGCACATCAACCATGTCCAGACGCACAAAAGCCTCTTGGAGCGATGCCCTAAACCCAACAGGAAGTCGGCCATTTTGAATTTTCCGTCACATTTTGGCTGATTTACACACTCCGTACTTTAACGAACTCCTCCTAGGGATTTAGTCCGATCGACTTTAAATTTCTGCTGTGCCTTCTAAAGGCATTGACGATGAAAAGTTGTGCTATCTGCAAGTTTTCGTCAATCGGTGTGTCCGTGGCATGGCATCAAAGATCAACTCATCGCCATGACACAGGAAGTGGTTGTAACTTCAGTGTACATGCTAACAGCTGCACCAAACTTTACATGTAGGATAAGAGTCCCGCCCTGAACTCATGTACATGCCCACATTCACCCACAGTCATAGCGCCACCTACTGGCAACAGGAAGTGACGTATAACACCTTCATGCAGTGTCTGAAAAGCGTAGCAAATTCACAGCCGCACTGGCAGAGCTCCAGAATATGCAACAGAATATGCGGCCGCATCACTCCCCGACGCGTTACATGTGCGAGGGCCCGCCCATCGCTGCTTGCAGCTTTAATTATTTATTTATTTATTTATTTATTTATTTATTTATTTATTTATTTTTTCTGCAAAGTAATCCCAATTTTCGAGGCCACAACATGCTCGAAAAGTCACCAAATTTTGCACACATGTCAGGACTGGTGAAAAATTTTGTATTTTGTGGGTTTCGCGGATGGGCGTGGCAAAATGGCTCGCTAGCGCCACCTAGAAAATTGAAAAAAATTACCCCCTCGTCCATGTTCGACCTACACGCACGAAATTTGGTGGTGACGTGTATCAAGTCAAGTCAAGTCAAGTCACCTTTATTTATATAGCGCTTTTTACAATACAAATTGTTTCAAAGCAGCTTTACAGAGATAACAGGAAAACAATGTTGTAATAGTATTGTTCAATTGAAAATTAAATGTCCCCAACTAAGCAAGCCAAAAGGCGAAGGCAACAGTGGCAAGGAACCAAAACTCCATCAGGTGACAGAATGGAGAAAAAAACCTTGGGAGAACCCAGGCTCAGTCGGGGGGCCAGCCCTCCTTTGGCCAACGAATGAACAGTGTATGATTATGAGTTAGGCAGCATAATGTCAGGAGTCAGATGGGATCAGAACTTTCACGATATTATCCAGTTCATCTGGTTGGGTAGGGTCATCCGGCCGGTGAGGAGATGAGTGGTGAGGTGTCCATGGGCCTTCACAGCCCTGATAATGTGTGTCATCGTGTCCATGTGATGGTCCTTCATCAGATCTGGATATGCCCTGGATCCGGCGGTCTGCGGTAAACCTTGGGATAAACAGAGAGACTAATATTAGCGTAGACGCCATCCTTCTTATGATGTACAAAGTACATCAGGAATTATGGGAAGTGTTCCCGGTTCCGGCTGATCTAATCTATGCAGCCTAACATTGAATTATAGAAATCTATAATGTGTTATGTGTATGCTAAGCCAAAGAGATGTGTTTTTAGTCTAGATTTAAACTGACAGACTGTATCTGCTTCCCGGACCGTGTTAGGAAGATTGTTCCAAAGTTTTGGTGCTAAATAGGAAAAGGATCTACCGCCAGCAGTCGATTTTGATATTCTAGGTATTATCAACTGGCCAGAATTTTGAGATCGCAATAGACGTGAAGGACTATAATGCGTTAAGAGCTCGCTCAAGTACTGGGGAGCTAAACCATTTAGTGCTTTGTAAGTAATCAGCAATATTTTATAATTTATACGATGTTTAATAGGCAGCCAATGCAGTGTTGACAGAACCGGGCTAATATGGTCATACTTCCTGGTTCTGGTAAGAACTCTAGCGGCTGCGTTTTGAACTAGCTGTAGTTTGTTTAATAAGCGTGCAGGGCAACCACCCAGTAGAGCATTACAATAATCTAGCCTTGAGGTCATGAAAGCATGAACTAATTGTTCCGCATTTGTCAGTGAGAGCATATGACGTAATTTAGATATATTTTTAAGATGGAAAAATGCGGTTTTACAGATACTAGACACGTGACTTTCAAATGAAAGATTGGTATCAAAGAGCACACCCAGGTTCCTAACTGACGTCGAAGACTTAACAGTGCAGCCATCAAGTGTTAGACAGTATTCTAGGTTATTAGGTGAGGAAGTTTTTTGTCCAATGATTAGAATCTCTGTTTTTTCAGAATTTAGTAATAGGAAATTACTGGTCATCCAATTTTTTATATCAGCTATGCATTCCGTTAATTTTGTGAATTGGTAAGTTTCGTTAGGTTTTGAAGAAATATACAGCTGAGTATCATCAGCATAACAGTGAAAGCTAATTCCATATTTCCTAATTATATCTCCTAAAGGTAGCATGTACAGAGTGAACAGCAGAGTATCATATCAAGACGCACAAAACAGCCTCAAGAACCCATACCCTAAACTCGACAGGAAGTCCGCCATTTTGAATTTGGCGGCTATTTTGGGACGATTTACACACTCTGTACTTTAACGAACTCCTCCTAGGTATTTAGTCGGATCGACTTCAAATTTCTGCTGTGCCTTCTAAAGGCATTGACGATGAAAAGTTGTGCTCTCTGTGTGCTTTCGTAAATGGGCGTGTCCGTGGCATCGATGATTCGCCATGAAACAGGAAGTTGAAGTAACTTTGCTGTACATGCTCAGATCTCCGCCAAATTTTGCACGCTTGACAAGAGTCCCGCCCTGAACACATGTACATGCCGACATTCACCCCCAGTCATAGCGCCACCTGCTGGCAACAGGAAGTGACCTTTAACGAAGCAGCCTCCGCCGCACGTTTGACCTACATGTACGAAATTTCTGTGGCACATCAACCATGTCCTGACACACAAAAAAGCCTCTTGGAGCGATACCCTAAACCCAACAGGAAGTCGGCCATTTTTAATTTTTCATAAAATTTTGGCTGATTTACACACTCCGTACTTTAACGAACTCCTTCTAGGGATTTAGTCCGATCGACTTGAAATTTCTGCTGTGCCTTCTAAAGGCATTGACGATGAAAAGTTGTGCTATCTGCGAGTTTTCGTCAATCGGTGTGTCCGTGGCATGGCATCAAAGATCAACTCATCGCCATGACACAGGAAGTGGTTGTAACTTCAGTGTACATGCTCACAGCTGCACCAAACTTTACATGTAGGATAGGAGTCCCGCCCTGAACTCATGTACATGCCCACATTCACCCACAGTCATAGCGCCACCTGCTGGCAACAGGAAGTGACGTATAACACCTTCATGCAGTGTCTGAAAAGCGTAGCAAATTCACAGCCACACTGGCAGAGCTCCAGAATATGCAACAGAATATGCGGCCGCATCACTTCCCGACGCGCTACATGTGCGAGGGCCCGCCCATCGCTGCTTGCAGCTTTAATTAAGTTTTGCTTTCGTTAAATTTAACCGAATCTGTTGTAGGCTAAATAATTTTTTATTTTTATTATTTTTTGTTCTAAAAGTTTGTTCTATTCTGTTTCGTTTGTTTATTTTTATTTTATTTTTTACATATTCAATCAGTCTCATTCTTGTTTTTTTTTTTTTTTTTTTTACAATACATTGTGCTGTTTTTAATAAACAGATACAAACAGAGATATATAGCCTAATAGTTCGTACAAATAAACGTCTATATATGTATATAGGCTACTACTATACTATAAATTGTTTTATAATTTTGTTAGATCGTTTGTTTAAATAACATTAACAAAATTGTCTGTCTTTAATTAATAATAAAATTATTACTTTAACATGCAGTTTCAACTTCACCAAATCTTTGTTTGTTTCATTATTGTAGCCTACAGAAAATGCAAATAGCTCTTGTTTTAATTTTTCATGTTTGATGCTTTGGAAATTGCCATAGTTGTAGTATTTCATCCTTACTGTTAATTGACATAGCCCCGCACTAACGTTTAAAAATGCGGCAATTGCGGCTGTTTTGCTAAATGCCCCTTTGCGCCACCTGGCGGTCATTTCGCGAACGACTTTGAAATGCGGCCGGTTCATTTTTACCGCGGTGGATTTGCCGCGGTACGAGTCGCGGCGGTAATAGGCATTCTGGTTGGCTACCCACTGTATAAGATGCGCGCGCGTGCACACAAACTGTCCACGCACATAGTAGTCATATGATGCGAGCACATACACACAAACTCGCGCACATACTCAATGAGACGCGAGCACACACCCACACACACACAAACTCTCCGCGCACATACTCATATATGAGACACACACACACAATACCCATGTGGATATATCGATCAAAAGTGTAGCTAAATTTCTCCAGGCTCGATGTCAAAAGCACGCAACGCAGTATTTGCATGCTGTAAAATAATTGCTGCAAAGACCAGTACCACGACAGATATGATAAAGCCCTTGACTCGACTGGTAAATGAAGAGATACCTTGTTGATCACTCTGACAGTGTTTTGCAATAATAACTGAATGTACACTGCCATTCAAAAATGTGTTGGTTGGTTAGAATTTTTTTCTGAAGGATCATGTGACACTGAAGTAATGATTTTGAAAATTACATTTTGAAATTTATTCAAATGAGATTTTAAATTGTAATACTGTTTCACAATGTTACAAGTTTTACTGTATTTTTGATCAAACAAATTCAGCTTGGGTGAGCATGAGCTCTTTATTTTAAAAAAAAGTTCCTTTATGCACTGGCTAAGTCAAACTAAAAAAATATTTTTTCTGAGGAAATGTGTTATGTAATCTTGTTCAAATGGATTTCATAAAATTGGTATCGAAAAAAGTATCGTTCAGGAACCGGTATCAAAATCAAGGTATCGGTATTGGTATTGGTATCGAAATTTTTGGAACGATACCCAGCCCTACTGTTCAGGGTGTTGTCCCCTGGCATAATTGCAGATACTTGTCACATTGAAAAACAAGCCATACAATTAATGTGGTTTCTTCTGGCGAGTGGTATAGAGGAAACTCACATTTTCTGGGTCAGACTGCCGCAACTCCTCACAGCGCATCTCACCTCTCAATGCTCTGCTGACCCCGGTGGCCTCCAATAATCAGCGCTCAACTCTCATACCTTTCTCACATATAACACCTCCATCCGGAGGTGCCCAATGTTCGTGACCCCCTGCGTTGGGCTGTCCCCTGGCCAGGAAGATCATCCCGTCATTGAGTAGCCACGTACACACTGGTAACCGCTCTTTCCCAATACCAAATCAGTCTTCAAAATCAGTTGTTTTCTGGAGCTTAGGAAAGACACGTTCAAGAGTCACCAGAGCGATTCCGATTGCCTAATAGTGTTCACACAGGGAGACAGGTTAATAACAGCAGTAATTAATCACTTAAATCCATTAACCATCTTAAAATCATCAATCTAGCTGTACATCTGTAGCCGGAGCCATTGGCCCTGTTTCATGGTAGAGACTAAGATTAGACAAAGAAGTTACTGGTCCTAAAATAAAATAATCAAAAATGTCATTTCTATCATTTAAGGTCTGCATTATTATTTTAAAGACTTATTTAAAGTCATTCAGTTTTACATTTAAAACATTTACAAATACAAATTGCCCTCTGAATGGCAATGATTTCTTCAACCTTTCTGTGTCTGATTTTTCAACCGAAACACTGTGCTTTACTATAAATAGCTTATTATTACTTATGACACAGGCTCAGATAACAGCCTGTTAGCTGACATTGACTGAGAGAGACTCTGAGGCATTTAGGACTGGTACACTGCTCTCTCATATACTTCTAACATCAAACTTTTATCTACCATCTTTCAACTCTATCCGAGCTTAAGGCATCTTTGCCAGAAATTACAAGTGTTTTCAAATAAACATATTTTTTATATTTGTCTTTATTTAGACATTACAAATATCCACTCAGATTGAGTCTCTGTCGTACTGGCAGTTTTCAGCCACAGCACACATCAGATTCAGATAAACAAACTGTTTCATTACAGCCAATAACAAACTTATCTTTTGAAAGCAAAACATCAGCTTCTAGTTCTTTCATGGTCAACACTTTTTAAGCTGTTTGTTTAATCAGATGCCTTTCTACACATTTTACATTTAGGAACTGTTAATTCAGTAGCCTACTGCTTCTGCTTATTTGACCTTAAATAAAAATAATTATTCTAGTTCTCAATAACGTTTCACATTGTATCTCAATTTTAGTTGTCAAGTTCTCAATTACCATGGTTTAATATCTGAATTCAAAGTTTTTCTATGAGTTTATCAATCTCCAATCAGGATTCACACTAACTTTGACAAGGCTACTCTGCATCTTTTGCAGTTATTATAAATCATCTGTGAGATTTGTCTCTCTATATAACCTGAATCCTTTTTAGAATGTTGAATTAAAACACAATCATCCTTTTAGTTACTTTTATATATTTTGCAACTCACATTCATCAAACTGTATTCACTTATAAAAATTACTATTATAGATCTTTTCTTCAAAAGGATTCACTTTAAGACTTCAATCTTTTGACCTTGTTTTTATCCCTTATTCTTTCTCAGACGAAAATGTTAATATCATCTTCACTTAAACACTGATCTACTTTCAAACCCACATTATTAACAGAAATGTGTCACTATCACATTTTCAAACACCTTCTCAGTGGGAATTTACAGTTACGTGTTAAATGGTCCTGCTGACCACAATTAAAACACTCTCTGTAGGCTCCAACTTACTGCACACCCTTGAAGCCGTGTGTCCCAAACAGGAATGCAAACAGAGCCACTGATAAGCAGTGCTCTGTATTCTTTTACAGTCCACCAGTGGCGGATTCAATCACAATAGCCGAATCATAATCTTCATCATTATTATTGGCAGAACATTATACATTATTCATTTCCAAAATCTTTGGACATAGCCATCTTTACATTTTACTAATTTAGTATTATCATCAACAACACTAATTACAGAACAAGTACATATCTAACATCCAGAACCCGGGCTGAATAAGCAAACACTGCTGCTGTACTCCCAGCATAGCTGGACCCTCAGTCACTCCTCAGATATTAAATACAGACATTGTCTACAATCATAAACACCAGGATATGCATTCATTTTTTATAAAACTATAATTTCCAATTCCTTTCATAATAAACGAAGATGGATGGTAAATCCATTCCTTTCACTACCCCCATTATAGACCCTTTAGGTTCAAAACACAATGATTGTCAAACTAAAACTAAACATAATTTCAATCATTATTTTACCATTAAAAATATAGAATTGTTCCCCATTCTGCTTAAAACATTCTTCATGTCATGTTAATCCCTGTCAATCATACAATGCCTTATTTTATTCTAAAACTGACTTTTCATACCATTTAAACAGTTAATTTGACTTCCATAAATTCTGTCAGACATTTTATTTTCATCACATATAGTTTTCTACTATATTTCTTCTCAATCTTTCCCTACATGCCATTTTCTTCTGTATCCTCTCCTTTCTTTTTCTCAAACATGCCAGTTCCTTCATTATCTAACCAGTACATGATTGTTTGCACAATCCCCACACAAACATATCTCACACACCAACCTTCTTGTTTTTCCTTCACTTCCCTCTTCCATCAGGTCTCTCACTTCAAGCCAACAATCCATTATTTGTTCACATTTTTTTTTACACACATGTTGAACCCGGCCACAACAACCTTTTGTCCTGCTGCCCTGTTCAACTGATTGTTCAACAGTGTTGCGGCTGGATGAAAAACGAAGAGAGGGAAGGGCTGGTGTGAATGCAATTTATAATCTGAGAAAAGTGTCCCACATCTCATTGGCTGGACCAATAAGAAGGTTGGAAGTTCCAGGCGGGAATTTGGTTTATTGCTCTTTGTTCTAAGGGTGCTCATTGCATGTGCACCCTGGAGGGGTGGTAGCCGATGAAGAAACTAGAAAATATTCTTGTAATACTAATATGTTGTTGTTATCGACATATCATGTACACAGTCATTTCAATATTCAAAATACCAAGTTATAGAGACCAAATATGCCACACATATGATTTCGGTTAACCATAGTGTGCAAAGTCTGAAACATTAACCCATTAAAGTTTGCAAGAAAACAGACCAAACAACATAGAGGAAAATCATGAGATGGAACATTAGATACATGTTAATACATTTATCACATGGTTATATATAGAATATATAGGATTAAAAGGGTTCATTTCTCCTCAGCAAGAATTAAGTGAGAGTCAGAACTCTCTGAACATTCCTTTGGAGGTCGCAAAAGTCTCCTTATCAGTCCTGTAACCTGAGACTCGGTTCTGCCAGGATGTTCGTTTCATTTGGGATGTTTGTTTCGGAGGAGTTTCATAGACCTTTGTATATAATGAATAATTAGTGTGTGTCTGATGGGTCCAGACCCTACATTAGTTATATGGAGGCTAAATAGTCATAACTAATATATTATTTTAGCTATACAATTAGCTTGACAATTTGTTCAGATCAGATGCTGCAGATTCTGTCATGATGATGATAACCGTCAACACATTTAGCTGTGCTACGAGCTACAGGTCAAAGGCTGCATTTACACTGCAAGTCTTAATGCACAGATCGATCTTTTGACCATATCAGATTTTTTGGCCCGTCTGTTTACATTAACTTCAGACAGTGTCCGATATCTGT